>FXXK01000223.1:275218-349084 GCA_900184695.1 Betula pendula | reverse complement strand
AATATACAAGACCAAGAGCCATGAAGACAGGAAGCAATTGCAAGGGATTGTGCATCCACTTGGGATGAGCTAGCAGAGCCCAACACTCAGGATGGGCTTGAAGAAACGAGAACAAGTCTTGAGTCCACTTGATCCAAAGCTGTGGAGACTTTGACTTAAAAATAGGCCTATTTGTTTATTTAACGGCTTATTTTTTTAGTTTAGAAATAAATGACGGCTTGAGGGATGTTATTGGCCAATATTTCCTTATGTTTTTATTAATAGGGTTTCAAAGATTTAATTTTCCACTTGAGGGGTATTTTTGTGGAAGGGACTCCTAATTTTGGCCTAGGGTTATTGTTGATAGGTAGTATTTAAAATCCTATAGCCACCATAGCAGATAGCATATATTTTTGAATTTTAATTGTTGGGAGTTGAGTTTTCTCTCTTGTTTTAATTTGTTTTGACTTATCAAAGGTAAATCACAACTTTGGCGTTCTTCTCGTATTTGGGTTCTTGAGATTCGGGATTTCAACGGTCTAGATTTTAATATAATCTAGGTTCTGAAACGGAGTTTTCAACAGCGCGAATCTCCATTCATCAGCCTTGAGTTGGCTTTCTTGGGTGGAGTTTTAATTTTTGTGCGTTCAAACGGACTTTTATTCTCGGGTTCATTCATCTTGGTCTCAGAGCTCATTTCCAATCAGTCTGATTCTATTCTTTTTTTTTTTTTTTTGCAGTATTTGATCTAGTTCTCAGATGTTTCTAGGGTTCAAAAAAAAAAAAAAAAAAGGGGGTGGGCCGAAATTCTGTGCTTTCTAGGACGTTGCACGATTCACTTTATTCTTTTTAGGTTTTTTGAGTTCTTTTTGTTCAGGACTTTGTTAATTGCATTTTCTCTTGATTGTGACAAATCGGGTTGAAAAAAAAAAAAAAAGAAAAAAAAAAAGAGGACAAAAAAAAAAAAAGAGGACAAAAAAAAAAAAATCGGTCCAAAAAATAAAAAATAAAAAAATTACTTAAGCCTTCACTCAAAAAGCTTGCTGCATCCTTCAATTATAGTTGGTATCTTGTGTTATAGTTAACTCTTTCATTGTATATATTTTCGATGGATTCCGTATTGTTTCATTCCGGTTCCGTGCTTTCTCTTGTTCTTGTTTCTTGAACCTAATTGCCCTAGTTGGGATTAGCTAAACAAGGTTGGTTGTCTTGTGAGTTTTCAATTAGTTCTGGAAAGAAATTGCGTGGAGGAAACTCTGGAAGTAAAAGGCAAGAGAGTGTGAGAAAAATTTTATCGAAAAAAATGCTATATTTAGGAGTGAAACACCGAGTTGGAGTGCCATCAATTGGTGTTAAAGCACAGGTGAGTTAAGGGGTGTGGTAACGATCTTTTCTTTTTTTCGCTAACAATTTTTTTTTGAGCGCACTTACAATTGTTCTCGCCGCATGTGGGCTCATCACCAGGAAGGGAGGTGGCCGATAACCCATTCTTTGTGTTACGGCCTGCAACAACAATTTGAGCCGGATTGAACTTGGTGATGGGGGAAGTGGAGGATAGGATGGATTCACAAGGGAGACAGCATTAGAATTTGCAAGTGTGGGAGAAAATAGGAGGCACTGTGAGCTATGTTGAAGCATATGAGAATGAGCGGATACATTGAGGATGAAGAAGATCCTAAACATCTGAAATTTGGGGTTGGTAGACATACGAAGGAGTTAGGCATTGAAAGAGGATCTTTGAGAGAACCTAGGGGGTCCGGTGATGGTCGATGAGACCTTGGGGCGATCATAAAATGAACAATACCATCTTTTCAAGCTAGAACGCTGACCACCTGTGGTTTACTAGTGAGTGTGGGAGGAAAAAAATAGAGTTATATATTGATTGTCATACACTCTGAGGAAGAAAGTGAAGGTTTGGCGGTACTCTGAGTTCACTGATTATGCCTCTATTGGTGGATCAATTAGTGACAAATAGGCAGGGGTCGCAATATGAGAGGGCCTGTTGGACATGGGAGAGTTTGAAAGCTTCCATGAGCGGGAGATTGTACCTGCACATACTATAGGGGAGTTTACCAAAAGCTCCAACATCTTACACAGGGGTTCGGGTGTGGAGGTTACGAGTTCATAAGGAGATGGAGGTAGGGAGTGTTGGCTAATGTAGGAGGGGAGGACCGGGTTTAGGGCCACCTCATGGGCTAGATTTTTGAGTGGATTGAATGAATAGTAGCCAATGTAGTTGAATGCAGCATTATGTGTAGATGGAGGACATGGTGCACATTGGCTGATGAGGTGGAGGAGGCAGTTTAAAGAGAAAAGAGACAGCAAGGTACACTTCGGTTTCTAGTACTACTTGGAAATCAAAGTGGGATAGGAATGATCCAGCTGAAGCAAAGAGGAAAAACCGAACCACCTAAGAGCAAAGATGTGGGACCTAGCAACAGACCCAAGGTAGAATCTCAACCTTCAAGAAATAGAGATATTAAATGCTTTAAGTGTTTGGGTTCAGGGCACATCACTTCTCAATGTCCAAATAGGCAAGCGATGATTTTGCGTGACAATGGGGAGGTAATGACTGAGAGTGAAGGTGATAGTGATGGGGTGCCCGAGTTGGTTGATGATAGTGATGATGATGGAGTGGTATACGCCGTGACCGGTGAATCTCTTGTAGCCAGGCGTGCTCTCAATACACACATTAAGGTGGATGATGCAGCGCAACAAAGAGAGAACATTTTCCATACTAGATGCCACGTCAACAGCAAGGTATGTAGTATGATCATTGATGGGGGGAGTTGTACTAATGTGGCTAGCACTACTTTGGTTGAGAAATTGAATTTACCTACCTTAAAACACTCTCGACCATACAAATTGCAGTGGTTGAATGATTGTGGAGAGGTTAGGGTAGATAGACAAGTGTTAGTTACGTTTTCAATTGGGAAGTATCAGGATGAAGTACTTTGTGATGTTGTGCCTATGCATGCTGGCCATATTTTGTTGGGGAGGCCGTGGCAGTATGATAGGAGGGTGACACATGATGGGTTCAAGAACATGTACAGCTTTGTAAAGGAGGGCAAAACAATCAAGCTTGCTCCTTTAACTCCAAGCCAGGTCTATGAGGATCAACTGAAATTGAAAAGTGAGGTTGCTCAAAAAAGAAAGAGTGAAAATGAGAGTGATCATAAAAGAAAGAGTGAAAATGAGAGTGATCAAAAAAGCAAGAGTGAAAAAGGGATTGAGCAAAAAAGAAAGAGCGAGTGAAAATGAGCAAAAAAGAAAGAGTGAAAAAGTAGAGAGGTGGTTGAGAGTAAAGAAAAAAAGAGTGGAGTCATGAGAGAAAAAAGAAAGAGAGTCTGCAGAGAGAAAAGGAAAGACAAAAGTGAGTTTCTATGCAATAGAGAGTGAGGTCAAGAGGGCTTTCTTTGCAGATCGCCCTATGATTTTTCTTGTCTATAAAGAGTCTTATCTTAATCTTGATGAAACTAACCAGTCTCTTCCTAGTTTGGCTGTTTCTTTGTTGCAGGAGTTTGAGGATGTATTCCCAGAGGAGATGCCTAATGAGTTGCCACCCATTAGAGGCATTGAGCACCAGATTGATTTTGTACCCGGAGCTGCTATTCCAAACTGACCAGCCTATAGGAGTAATCCGGAGGAGACCAAGGAGCTTCAGAGGCAAGTTGAGGATTTGATGAGCAAGGGGTACGTGAGGGAGAGCATGAGCCCATGTGCGGTATCGGTGCTACTCGTGCCAAAGAAAGATGGGACATGGAGGATGTGCGTTGATTGTAGGGCGGTCAACAATATCACGGTAAAGTATCGCCATCTCATTCCTAGATTAGATGATATGCTTGATGAATTGCATGGCTCATGTATTTTCAGTAAAATTGATCTTAAAAGTGGGTACCATCATATTAGAATGAAAGAAGGTGATGAATGGAAAACGGCTTTTAAGACTAAGTATGAGCTTTATGAATGGTTGGTTATGCCATTTGGACTTACAAATGCGCCCAGTACTTTCATGAGATTGATGAACCATGTCCTACGTGCGTTCATTGGTAAGTTTGTGGTTGTGTATTTTGATGATATCCTAGTGTACAGCAAGAACTTAAATGAACATATTGAGCATTTGAGATATGTGTTTGATGTGTTGAGATGTGAAAAGTTGTATGCTAATTTCAAGAAATGTACCTTTTGCATGGAACGAGTTGTTTTTCTTAGTTATGTTATTAGTACAAAGGGTATTGAAGTGGATAAAGAGAAAATCAAGGCCATCAAGGAATGGCCAACGCCAAGGAGCATCACTGAGGTAAGAAGCTTTCACGGCTTAGCTAGTTTCTATCGGCGTTTTGTTAATGACTTTAGCACCATTGCTGCACCACTCACTGAAGTCATTAAAAAGAATGTTGGGTTTCATTGGGGGGATAATCAAGAGAATGCTTTTGCCACCATTAAAGAACGGTTGTGCTCTGCACCTGTGCTAGCATTACCTGATTTTAACAAAGCTTTTGAGATTGAATGTGATGCCTCAGGTTTAGGGATTGGAGCAGTTTTGATGCAGGATAGGCGGCCCATAGCCTTCTTCAATGAGAAGCTCAGTGGGGCTTCATTAAAGTACCATACTTATGACAAAGAGCTTTATGCTCTTGTTCGTGCATTGGAGACTTGGCAGCACTACCTATGGACTAGGGAATTTGTGATCCACACCGATCATGAATCATTGAAGCATCTCAAGGGTCAAGGTAAGTTGAATAAAAGGCATGCTCGTTGGATGGAATACATTGAGACATTTCCATATGTCATCCGTTACAAGCAAGGTAAGGAGAACATTGTTGCTGATGCTTTATCCCAGAGGAGTAGCTTGGATGGCCAAAAGAAGGCGGAGTTGGTGAAGTCACTTCATGAAAGGGTACGGCTTCAAATTGCCCACAAGAATGACAGGGTCGCTTCCCAAGCCAATAAAGGGCGAAGGCGTGTCATCTTTGAACCAGGAGATTGGGTTTGGGTTCATATGCGCAAAGAAAGATTTCCAGCCCATAGGAAGACTAAGTTGCATCCCCGAGGAGATGGACCTTTCCAAATTCTTGAGAAAATTAATGACAATGCATATAAAGTGGATCTTCCAGGTGAGTATAATGTTTCTGCTACCTTCAATGTTTCTGATCTTTCTCCCTTTGATGTAGGTGAAGATTCGAGGTCGAATCCTTTTGAGGAGAGGGGGAATGATGAGAACCAAGGTGGGCCTACTCTTAAAGATCCTTTGCAAATTCCAGAATTGGGCCAATACGAAGACCAAGAGCCAAGAAGATCAGGGAAGCAATGCAAGGATTAGTGCAATCCACTTGGGATGAAGCTAGCAAGAGCCCAACACTCAAGATGGGCTTGAAAGAAAGAGAACCAGTCTTGATCCACTTGATCCAAGCTGTGGAAGACTTGACTTAAAAATATGGCCTATTGTTATTAAAGGCTTTATTTTATTAGTTTAGAATAAATGGGCTTGAGGATGTTTGGCCCATATATTTCTTATGTTTTATTAATTAGGGTTTCAAAAGAACTTTAATTGTTCCACTTGAGGGTATTTTGGGAAAGGGACCTTATTTTGGCCTAGGGTTATTTTGTAGGGAGTATTTAAACATCTCATAGCCACCACTAAAGCAGATAGACATTATTTTGAATTTTAATTGTGAGTTGAGTTTTCTCCTCTTGTTCTTAATTGAACTTTTGAACTTATCAAAGGTAAATCACAACCTTTGTGGCGTTCTTCCTCGTAATTTGGGTTCTTGAGACGGGATTTCAACGGGTCTAGATTTTAATATAATCTAGGTTCTTGAAACGAGTTTTCAACGGGTCTAAATTCTCCATTCATAGACTTGAGTTTGGCTTTCTTGGGTGAGTTTTCAAATTGATTGTGGATTCAACGGATTTCTATTCCTGCGGGTTCACTATCACTACTCTAGTGATATAGAGATAAGGGAAAGCACAAAATATGCAAATGCACCTTAGCATAATTGCTCTCCTCTCACATTTCAGTGAGTTCTATCGGACAATCCCTCCTTAATTAATTTCCCACACATTTATCTTGTGAGTTCTATTAGCCAGTGGAATTTCCACCGTTTTTCTCAGAGCCATTTATTTGCTAATATATTTCTGCACTCCAACTTTTACTTGAGTCAATTAATAGTGGTGTAAGTGGTGCGAGAATAGTAACAAGTTTTCTTATTTTGACTACTAATAATTGCACAATTAAGGACCCACATGCATTATCACCATATATGAAACATGATTGTTGGAGGATATTACAGGAGGGAAATGTAGTTGAGAGCAAAATTCTGGTTATTATCTACGCCTGTGAGTACGCCTGTCCACATTATATGTAGAATTTAAGTTGAGATGAAACATATGGCTCAAAGATATACTGAAGCATACCCGTGTATCAAGCAGTAGGAGCTTGCTTCATGTACAACATCAAAGAGGCTTGTAGAGAGAGATACAGAATGGTTTTCTCCCATCTTGCAACTCTCTTCTTGAAGCCTCCTTGGCTTTAAGTGCAGCTGCTTCTTATTTGGATATACCTTTGGCTTCACATCTTCCTATTTCTCTGCAACACAAGCGATGATGGAGCACCTTTAACAGATCTATGGGTTTAAAAGAAGATAACAACAGGCCAGGTGTGGTCCATTTTGAACTTTTAGCAGTCACCTTTAATTTTCTGTAATGGATCCCTACCCTGAAAGCTGCCGGTGGCTTTTTTGAAGTGGGTTCTCTATGTATAGAATTTGAGGAACGTAGGGCGTGGACAAAAAAAAATACGCAACCTATGTCTTCTTGTTGTTCCACCCACTTGCCTGTTTACCATGTCTCTCTTTGTTAGAATAGTCACTAACACTACGTCTTCAATAGATATCTTTATAAGAGAGGAGAAGAACATAGGATAAGTAAAAGGATCAATTATCATGCTCGTCCATATTGCATCAGAATAGAAAAGCTGAGTTTGGGTCAATAGTAGAAATCATCTGCTTTGGTTGTAATAGTAGCCTGAAGGCTATTATGCTCCATATCTGTCCATCATTCAAAGCTGTATCAGTTTGAACAGAGCACAATCAAGAAAGAATATTCATGAACACTAAAATAATCATGCTGTTCTAAGAAAGGACACTAAGGCCTATTTGGTAATTCTGGAATCAATATTGGCTGGAGGGAGATGGAAATTCTCTGTTAAAGGACATAACTACTTTGGCCACTCCTCATATAAATTGGAAAGTTATCATGATCTTGCTGTCTTTTGAGGGGTGTGCAAGAACAATTTCTTTTTTTTATTAATTTTTTTATTTTTTTTTTAATACTGAAATTATAAGTAATGTAATTACCCAACTTTTATCTCACTAATGTAACACTAGTAATCAGCCTTTGAATTTTTTATTGTTTTTTTAAACAATGGCTGATTAACAGTGCCTCATCAGCAAAGTGGAATAAAAGTGTGGTTGTCGGCATTTCTTGTATGAAATGTAAGTTGATTTAAGACACTCAAGCTTATTTCACATAAGTAGACACTAGACATCGCTGGTTGAATGTTCGCTCTCCTGAATAGCACTTATAGTTGCTAACCTACCCAAGAAAAGAAAAATCAGTATAACCACCTACGGTTGAGGCAAGCCAAGAAATAGGCTGTTCTAGCTCAACTTGTTCACATTTGAGCCATGCCAAAATTGGACCATTGGTCAAATCAAACTCTAAGCTGGCTTCCCAGCCTAAATGAGCCTGTAATCAGATTTTTACTGTAGAATCTAGTGTTCCAATACTTCTTAGCACAAAATAGTTATAGAACACAGTCTAGGGTCTTACTGGCTTAATAATGAATCAGATTGATAATTCTTTGTTAAAGTATTTTCTATGGTGAACTGTCTTATAGGACTATGGCATTATGCCATTACAACTGCATGAAGCATACATCAACGATCCAGGATCCTAATCAGGATGAAACTAGTATTTCTCATGGATAGCTTGTTAAACAATCAAGCCCATTACTCTAGCTCGATCTCGTCTTCTCTAATCACAATATCTGCCTAAGTAGCATCATTGTGAGTTAAGCTCAAGTAGTTGTGTTGTCTATGAGCAACTTAGTTCATTTCATAGCCCTACCCAACTAAAAAATATTCAGGACCATACAACTTGACAGCTAATGACTCAAAAGCAGACCTTTTACTTCAGAAAAGTTGATCAGATTGCCAATGACATCTTCACAGGCGGGAGTTCTCCTAAGTTAGTAAATTCCCTATCATGTTGATGAGGAGCAATCACATCATCTAGCACCAAAAATTGCAACTAAACTAGACTAAAATCAAACACCTCAGGAAATTGTGAAATCTATGCAGTTGCTCTCATTACCTTCATCTAGAGCATTTAGTGCTTGGGCATGAGATTCTCTGGCCTCTTGAAAATTTGCTATATCCTTCTGATAGCTGCGTTTTGCTTTCTGCAGACATTCAGGATGAAAGTAAATCAATCAGCAACACTAGCATCATATGAATTACCATAACAAACCGAACCAATAACCACTACCATCCGAAGAGATGTAACGATATATATACATCATTACTTGTCAATAAAAGCAAATGGTGTTCCTAATACTCACAGCTTCGATTTGCTCAATGGCATGGGCTGCTTCTTTTTGAGCCTTTTCCTTGGCAGCGCCCTCTTTTCGCATAGAATCAAGCCTCTTGGCAACACTATCCTTGTGACGTTGACCAAGCTCATGATTTCTAATGCTGGATGGATTGTTCGATATGTAGATTTTGCAGAAGTCACACCATTTGTTGCCCTGGCTAACCCAATACTGGAAATAAAAGAAGAAACAAAAAAATAAAATTCAAATGTTATATCATAATGTATAGCCCAAGCTTTAAAAAAACATTAGCGAAAACAAAAGGGAACAAACAGAGACAGAAAAGAGGAATTCTCAGAAAAATGAAACGAAAAAAAAGCAAGAAGGATAAAACCCTTAAAGAGACGCCCAAGTTAAATTTGAAAACAAATAGAAGAAAGACACAAAGTTGCCAATAAATACAAGGGGTGTTTATTGTTCGGGAGTATAATCATAAAAGTGTTAAAATAAATGATAATAACCACGTCTGAAAGCATTAAAAAAAATTAAATCCCCTGGGAAGAAACCCAAAAAAAAAAAAAAAACTCAAACTTCATACTCGAAACCGAAAATCTCACTGTTTGTTTGTTTTCGCAATCAATGGTCTAGAAGTGCAATACAAGCAAGACACTGTACAATTACTACAACTAAAGAAAAAATACTAGTAAACCAAAAAGGATGTAAGCAAAGCAAATACATTATACCTCAGTCATAGCTGCGAATTGGAGTTGGTGTAGGTGATAGGCGAGAATTGGAAATGTCTGAACCCTAATTAGGGGTAAACGCTTGCCTGCCCGAGCTTGAAGATAATTCGAATTGTAGAATGGGGAGCCCTAATTTGAAAACACTCACGTAGGAACGGTTCGATTCAATACAAACTACTGAAACTAGGACTCTAATCTCTTCTTCCTCTCTCGGGTCTCGGTTCTTAGTTCTTGCTTTTGCTTTTCTTTTTGGCTTTTGTGTTTTAATAATTTATATTATCACCTCAAGAAGCACTTAACTTGGAGATCTCGTTAGAGGGCCGGTCCTATTTCTGAAGTGGCCCGGATTTTATGAAGACCAAAAAACCCAATAATAATCCTTCAAATGTTTCGTACGCTTACAAAATATTTTTTAATTTTTTTATTTATAAAATTGTAAGTTTCATTTTTTTTTTTTTTTTTTTTTTTGAAAAAGTCTTTATATCCTCCTTAAACTGCCACCAATTGATAATTTTCCTCAAACTTTCAATTGTGACAATGTTCCTCTCAAACTACCAAAAATTGTCCATGTACTCCTCAATGCCAGTAAAAAGACAAAAATAACCTTACAAATTTTTCGATAAACTATAAATACCTTAATAAATTCAAAAAAAAATTATTTTATTTATAAAAAAAAAAAGAAAATCTTTATACTTTTTTTTTATTTTTTTCTATTCAAAATGAGGGGGAAAGGGTTACATAGAATCGAACAACCACAAAGGGGTGGGCACCCCAACAACAAAGCCCAAACAGAAACGGCAAAAGAAAAACAAACAATAGTAGGCAATGATTTCATTATTGATCTCAAAAAGACCAATAACAAGCCGGGCCTATCCAAGGGCCGCACAAGGCGGTTTTAAAAGGCAAAGGGGCACTGTGAGGAGCCCCGAGAGATGGCAACAGCCACCGTGAAGGTGATTGCTAAGGGAATGAAAAAGCCGAGTACTGAAGGAACATAGTCGCTATGGAGTAAACACCAGTGCCAATTGCAAAGTCTCCGCTAATAGATCAAACTAAAAAAGTGCCAAGAGACAATAATCCTTAAATAACAAAAGCAAAATAAAATAGTAAAGCACCAAAAGGTAGCTGCAGTGGCGTAGACGGGCGGAGGAGCAGAGGCAGAGATGAGCAAAGGAGCAGGGGCGGAGACGAGCGGAGGAGCAGTGGAGCATAGCCGCCACACGCTAGAGGGTGAGGACCACGCCGGCGCGTGGATGACGCTCGCAGGCGAGTGAGATCCACGCGAAGACGCGTGTGGGCCACACGCTGGCACATGGTGGCTGGTTGGAGGAAAGGAAGAGCTCTGCAGGAGGAGGGGAAGCCCATGAGGATGGTGGTGGGGCGCGTCTGACAGCGGAGCTGATGGAGGTGTGCAGATCTAGCCTTGAAAAAATCAGATCTATGAACCTCCAGAGATCCGTGAAACGGTCGGCGAGGGTGATCTGGGCAGCGGCAGATGGCAGCACGGAGGAGGAGATGTCGGTCCAGTGGAGGTGGAGCTGTATCAGTGCTATTTAGGAGAAAATATAAACAAAAGCAAAGAAAAAAAACAACCGGAAGAAACGGGGAGAGGAACAAAAACAAAAATAAAAAAAGGAAGAGAGGGAGGAGGGAGGGGAAGAGAGCCATCCCTCCTCCCTTGTAGGACCACCAGAGGTGGCGGAAAAACCTCATGAGGAGGCAGATAGACCTTACTCTTTTTTAGAGAGAAGGCAGATGTTCTCTCTCTAGAGAGAATGTAATGTTCAACACTACTATGTCAGATAAGTCTAAATTTAAGAAAAATCTTTATACTTGTTTTAAAAAATTTAATTTTTCCCCACTTGAGTGGTAGTTTATTTTAAAAAAAATATATATATTATACTTAAAAAAAATTAATTTGGCCAAATAAGTGGTTGTGTGTTTTTTTTTATATATATTATATATATATAATATATTTAGTTTTAGTTTTTTTTTTAATTATATTTTATTAAGGGTATTTTTGTCCTTAGGGAGGACATTGACAATTGTTTGGTAGTTTGGGGGGACATTGTCACAATTGAAAATTTAAGAGGGATATTGTCAATTAAGTGGTAGTTTGAGGGGGATATATGAACTTTTTTTTTTTTTTTTTTTTTTTAAATTATCTTACAATATTGATATGACAATTTCAATTAATTCTTGAATCATTATTTATTAAAAAATTAAGAATTGGCTGGGACTACCACACAAGTATTGTGGGGATAATTGTGAGATCAAGATATGGTTCCTAGCTGTTAGATAATTGAACTGCACAACGAAATAAAGCAGTACCTTAATTGCACTGCGATCAAGTATTATTCCACATGGTTTTGCAACTGTCTTCTTCTTTCTACAAGTAGTGGAGTATGCTACCAAAATTACTAGAATAATACCCACAAAATCTATAATCTAAGAGCACTATAGAAACACACATTGAAAAATATTTCACTATCTAACACAATTGCTCAACTATATATAGTCTCACCTCCATTGATGGGGAGGCAAGAAAATAGTTATGGAGTAATGCCCCAGGTATTACTTCATATGGCTGTTATTGACCGCTTGGCAATTTGCCATAAAAAACACTCACAGTAATTATTAGGCATGAAACCTTACCATTTACGTAACGCATGGCTTCTTATAATTGAAGGTATGCATGTAACACCCAAGATTTTTAATTAAGGATTATAAATCATCTTAAAAAGATAATGGTAAAAATTTAATTAAAAGTAAGAAGAATTAACAAACATAGAGAAAAAGGCTTAAGGAAAGTCATTTCTGTGGCTTTTCGTTCAAACTAGTAATTTCAGCATTTACCCATCCGGACTAAAATAGTTATAACTTTTGATTATGAACTCCGATTGAAGCACAATTTATGGCCTTGGAAGCTAACTCAAAATTATACAAATTAATATTTCATGAAAATTTTCCAATTCCAACGTTTAGGGGGTCAAATCAAGCAAACAGTGAGCTCCGTCCGTAACTCGTCTACAGCACTGTCCGAACAAACCCGGTTACTGTTCACTCAGTAGAGTCCGTCCGCAGCTCATTCGCAGCAAGGTCCGGACGAACCAACTGCATTGTTGTCTGGATGACTTATTTTGGGTTCGGACAGTAGTGCTCTGTCAGCACCTATAAAAGGCGCTAGGACGCGATTTTTTAGTCCATTTTTCGATTTTTTCTTCCCTTCACATTTTTCTCTCTTCTCTTATCTAGGGTTTGTACCCAAACCTTGGGTATTGATCTTTGAGAGTTTCAATCATCATTTCTAATACCGGAATCAAGATTCTTGGTATTGGAAAGCTATTTACACCGATCATTTCAAGGTAAAAATTTTTGAAACCCTAATTTCTCAATGTTTGGACTACATTCTTAAATGTATGACTTAATGTTGAGTAATTTTTTAGGATTCTTGTTGGGTTGTGCTCATCCTCCATCGAATTAAATTTATGTGGTGCACAAACTTCGGATTCTTCAAGGATCGAGGTATAAGTCTAAACCCTAGATTTTCTTAAGTATAGTATTTTGGGATTTGGTGATGGTTAACCCTAGTATTTTTCTATGGGTTAACTATGTAGGTCATTTAAATGTTATTTTGAACCCTAGAATACTATGAGTTGCTTATGGCTACTTGGATACTTGTACTTTCAAGTATCATGAGTGTTGGGCTTAGAGTATGAGTGTGTAGTTGTTAATGTTTTAGCAATGTAATTATGTAGCGGCTATTGCTAGAGTGTTTGGTCTAGAAGGAAGTCGATTAGTCAAGCGAAATTAGTAAGTTTTTAAACTGACTGAGAATGATACTCCTTAAATGTTTTATGTTTTAATGTTTAGTAAATGTTTTATTTATTAAACAAAAAAAATGATTTTAAATAAGTTTGAAGAAATGATATGAATGTTAAAGAACAAACCGATGATATTTTGTGATAACATATGATTTATGCTTTCGATTATTTTCTTGATATTGATGAATATTTAATGAGTGGTTTATAATAAGTTATTGATGATTTATGTTTGTGGCGAAAAAATTGACTTATTAAGTTTCATGATGTTTTATTGATGTTTATTTTGAATAAAGAATTATGGCTAAAGTATTTACATAATATTTATGAGCATATGTAAGTAAAGCATGAGATAAAAGATGCATATGAACCTAGACTAAAAAGGTTGTAAAGAATTGTGAGCATATGATACTTGGCCACAAGGGTTATAAAGAATTGTGAGTAACAAAGCCAGTGCATTGCATGATAATTTTATGATGCTTTATGAGAGTGATGTTAGTAATGCTCATATACTTGTGTCCACCAAAAGGAGTTGGATCGCTTGTATGTAAGTGTAGTTAAGTCATAATGATTTACGTGATATTTCATGATATAATTTATTGAAATTTATCATAAAATGTATTAGTATGCATATGCGGTTGAATGGACCAACATATATGTATATTCTTATGGCTAGTTGCATATGAAATTTATGTTTTATTGCTTAGATATGCATATATACTTATATGCTTATGTTTCATCAAAAGAGGATAAAATATTTGTATATGGGCGTAGCTGAGTTATATGATATACTATCATAGATGAGCACGTATGTGTATACTTTCAAGCATGAAGATTGAAATATGCTTATATGTACTTAGCTATTATTATATTTTAGATGCTTTTATGATTACAGTATTTACTTCATCAGCCGCTTTATGTTTTTTTTTTTAAAATGTCAACCTTAGTAGTTGTTATTGTAAACTCACGTAAACTAATTCTTTCGGTTCATTGCAAAAAATAGTGAGTCTTTATTCACTGAATCTGTTGACTCACCATTTTCTTTCATGCCTATGTAATTATGGATGATCTTATAGTTACATAGATGTTGATGCAGGTTCTGAGAGCATAGATAATGATCCCGTGGTCTACTAATTAAACTATTACGACTGATGTCGTGGGATGTATTTCTTTTATATAGATTAGACATGTAGTCTATACAAACAATATTGTTATATATGGCTACTTGGAGTATTTTAGGGTTTGGTAATGGTTAACCTTAGTTTTTCTCTATGGATTAACTATGTAGGTCATTTAAATGCTATTTTGAACCTTAGAATACTATGGGTTGCTTATGGTTATTTGGATATTTGTATTTTCAAGTATCATGGGTGTTGGGCTTAGAGTATGAGTGTGTAGTTGTTAATATTTTAGTAATGTAATTATGCAGCGGACATTGCTAGAGCGTTTGGTCTAAAAAGAAGTCGATTTGTCAAGCAAAATTAGTAAGTATATATACTTACTGAGAATGATACTCCTTAAATGTTTTATGTTTTAATGTTTAGTAGATGTTTTTATTTAGTAAACAAAAGAAATAATTTTAAATGAGTTTGAAGAAATAATATAATTGTTAAAGAATGAACCGATGATATTTTGTGATAACATATGATTTTATACTTTTGATTATTTTCATGAGGTTGATGAATATTTGATAAGTGATTTATGATGAGTTATTAATGATTTATTAATGATTTATGTTTATGGCGAAAATATTGACTTATTATATTTCATGATGTTTTATTGATATTTGTTTTGAGAAATGAACTATGGCTAAAGCGTTTACATGATATTTATGAGCATTTACAAGTAAAGTATGAAAAGAACATGAGATAAAAAGACGCATATGAACCTAGGCCACAAAGATTGTAAAGAATTATGAGCATATGAACCTCGGCTATAAGGGTTATAAAGAATTGTGAACATATGAACCTAGGCCACATGAGTTGTTAAGAGTTATGTGTAACAGAGCCAGTGCATTGCATGATGAATTACATGATGATTTTATGATGTTTTATGAGAGTGATGTTAGTAATGCTTATATACTTGTGTCTAGCAAAAGGAGTTGGATCGCTTGTATGTGGATATAGTTAAGTCATAATGATTTACATGATGTTCCATGATATGATTTATTGAATTTTATCATAGACATATTAGTATGCATATGAGATTGAATGGACTAGCACATATGTATATTTTTAAGGCTAATTGCATATGAGATTTATGTTTTATTGCTTATATATGCTTATATGCTTGTGTTTTGCCAGAAATGGATGAAATACATGTATATGAGTGTAGCTGAGTTATATGATATACTGTTATCATAGATGAACACGTATGCGTATACTTTTAAGCAGTGAGATTGAAATATGATTATATATACTTAGTTATTATTATATTTCAGATGCTTTTATAATTACAGTGCTTATTTCATCAGCCGCTTTATGTTTTAAAAAATTAAATGACAAACCTTAGTGGCTATTATTATAAACTCACATAAACTAACTCTTTAGTTTATTGCAAAAATTCAGTGAGTCTTTATTCGCTGAATCTGTTGACTCATCCTTTTCTTTTCCGCCTATGTAATTATAGATAATCTCTATGGTAGCATAAATATTGATGCAGGTTTTGACAGTGTAGACGATGATCCTGTGGCCTACTACTTGGACTATTATGACTGATGTCGTGTGATGTATTTATTTTATATAGACTGGACATGTAGTCTATTCTTTTGTATATTGTTGGGATGTGTTCACAAACAATATTGTTGCATATTTAGCTTGTGTCACATGTGATGCGTTTTGTAAAACCATTCTTTTTGTATATATCACTGGTTAAATTTCAATAATTAATATTTTGTTGTCAACTCTATGTGTGATGTTTACTCCCATAGTATATGTTTCTACTCAGTTTATATTATATGTGATTATATAACTCTGGTGCAATAGATGTAACATCATGATACGTTGTGAGCTATATATATGGTAGATGTGTTTTTATCATCCTGTGACAATCGATCCGGTTCATGATTATATTATGTTTTTTAAAAAACAGTCACTACATATGATTATGAATTGGGTTGTCACAATGCCCATAAGGGCGGCTTAGATAATCTCTCTCACTCGCACATAGTGGGCATAATCCGATCATGCATCCTTTAATGTGTTTTCTATTATACTCATATTTACAAATAGACTATGTAACTACCGAGCACACAACACAAAAGGGTGAGAGCACTATACCTAAAAGATCAACATAAAAACATTCGTAAAAAAGTGTCTCGATATGCCCTATTTTCATTCGAACACATTTGGTCAAGATCTCTGTCTTATAATATATTCAAAGGTCAATAAGGGCATAATATAGTCATAAAATGACTCATGAGACTCAGACGATGAGAAAGCATGGATCTACTCACTCGCCTCCACAATCGATCAAATAAGCACATGTAGTATGAAATACAAGTTATGATGAAGCTCTCTTTCTGTAAAAGCATATGTTTAAATTCAATACACCGTATAAATTTTAGTCTAGTTGCTACTCAAGTGCCTAAACTAAGTCTTCCATTTGCTCGCTGCTTCAAGCACCAAATTAAGGTCTCACATTTGGTTAATCATAGGTTACATTAATTGTGGGCTATTCATATATGGTCTAAACAATACCATAGATATAATCTTAACCCCAACTAAGGCTACATCTATTTGTAACAACCACCTTTACTTGTTACACAAGTATCAAGGGATACAATGTCTCATCTCTGCTTGCTACCTAAGTGTTATAGGCAATCGTTTGTGTGAGTGTGTATATTAACCAACATGCCATATGATAAACCCAAAAATAATGAATAACATCATATGTATTAATAAATAAATATCTAAAAAAAGTACAACAATGGTCAATTGAATAACAAATAATTACATTCTACGAACTCCTAAACTCTTAACATGAGCCTGAAAAGCATCTCTAGCAATAGGTTTTGTTTAGGGATCTACAATTATGTGACTTGTAGAAATGTGTTTCAAGACTACCTCATTTTGTGCAACCATGTCTCTAATGTAGTGATACTGTATATTAATGTGTTTGATTTTCTTTGATATTTGAGGTCCTTAGCATAGGCAAGAGTTGTCGTACTATTACTATGAATTATCATAGGATCTGAAACATCCGCTACAATCTCAAGATACTGAAGGAACCTCCTCAACCAAACAGCTTCCCGAACCACTACTGAACAAGCTACATACTCCACCTCCATTGTCAATAAAGAGATATAGGTTGATTTTTGCTACTCCATGTAATGTCACCAATATTAAACAAGAAAGCATATTCAAATGTCGATTCTCACTCATCTAGGTTAGTATCTTAATCGGCATCACTATACTGAACAAGTCGCAAATCCAAACCCTGATAGCAAAGTACATAGTCTACAATTCCTCTAAGGTATCTTAATATCTTCTAGATTGTTTTCCGATGGGCCAATTCGGGGTTAGACTAGAATTGCTGACTAAGCCAACTGCATAGCATATGTCCAATTGAGTACGCATTATAACATACATCAGGTTGCGTACGATGTTAGCATAAGAAACATAGACCGTCTTTTCTATTTCATCTTGAGTTTTATGACACATCTCTTTGTACAATTTCTCGCCTTTAGTAATAGGTATGTTGAGACATATCTAGAAGTTCCTTTGAACAATTCCTAAAGAACTTCCAAAATGTAGTCTGCCTCACTCGTGTTCTTCATCTCAAAGTTAAAGGACAACCACCGTTTTTTGGTTGATTAAGCCAACTATATAGCATATGTCCAATTGAGTACACATTATAGCATACATCAGGCTACCTACGGTGCTAGCATAGGGAACACAGACCGTCTTTTCTATCTCATCTTGAGTTTTATGACACATCTCTTTGCACAATTTCTCGCCTTTAGCAATAAGTATGTTGAGACATATCTAGAAGTTTCTTTGAACAATCACTAAAGAACTTCCAAAATGTAGTCTACCTCACCCATGTTCTTTATCTTAAAGTTAGAGGACAACCACCATTTTTTTGGCAACTATCATATCCTTATCATTTTTGGCCAACAATATGTCGTCGACATACAATGAAAAAATGATGAAACTCTCCTTGAACCATTTGACATAGACATAATGGTCTTATTCGATCATTATAGACCCATTCAAAGGAACGACTCGATGGAATTTGAGATACCATTGTCTAGATGATTGCATCAGGCAATAGATGTACCGCTTGAGCTTACACACTTTGCGCTCTTATCCATCGACTACGAAGTCAACTGGCTGATCCATATAGAGCTCCTCATCTAGTTCTGCATTGAGAAAGGTTGTCTTAACATCCATTTGGTAAAGTTCTAATCTATATAAGCAACAATGGCCAGAATCTGGCGAATTAAGGCAAAACTTTTTGCCATAAGGTGAGCCTTGTACCTCTCTATTGAAACATTCGCCTTGCGTTTTACCTTAAGAACCCATTTTTTTCCTAATGGCCACTCACGTTGGTAGTAGGTTCACTAGATCTCAAACCTGGTTAGTCCTTATTGACTCCGTCTCATCACTCATTGCCTTAATCCACTCATTTTTAGTAGAAGATGAGAGAGCTTCTTAAACTGATCTAGGCTCATCATCATCATGCGGAGCAATCATGAAAGTTTCCCCTTCAATCTCGAAACAACGATGGGAAACATCACACGTTTACTTCTACGTAGCTCAAGTTGTTGTGAATCCTTCTCTAATGGTATGCTTCCACTAGGCAGCAAGTTGCTCCTATTGTCCTAAGAAGGGATAGTTGAACCATCAAAAGGGGTCGTTCAATTGCCCCAATAGCCACCATCTTTTTATTTTTTATTTTTTATCACTACCTGAACCAATCATTTTCATTCTAAATGCTTACCGTAAACATCAAATGGATGTTTGGATTGATGCAGATGCATTCTCTTTCATCATTGTTGACTAGCAAACTGGCTCAACCCTTTCAATAATCCCCACAATCATTGGTACAAAGTCACATATCTACATTACATAGACAATTAGAAGCATTTCAAACCCAAGTAATTTAATTGAACAATGTGCAAATTCGAACAACACTCAATGTGCTTACAGAAATTCAAGCAGGTTGTACCAAGGACAAGGGCATTCCTGCTCTTTGCTTTGCGTATGCTGGTTTGAAATCCACTTCTTTCGCTGTCTCCTTTGTGTCTTGAAAGAAGTAATGAAAGGGAAGCCTTGGCTGCTGCATGTCCAATAGGTAATGTGTTGAAAGAGTTGAACGTGCTAAGTGAGGTGATTACTAGTAGGTTCGTAGTAGCTTAGTAGCCTAGTAGCTGTAAGTAATGTGTCCAATTTTCAGTGAGTTAAACTTAGTTTTGGATTGGGTTTATAATGATATCATGTTAACAAGCATATAGACTGAGGTTAATAAGCATGTTAACTTGCACACGATATGTCATTTTGATAAGTTGAATGTAATTACTTTAATACACTATAAAAGAATCAATTTATGTCTTGCGTCCCACGATGAGATAGGACTACATATATATTATCAATTTACTTAATACACCAACGTCTAGGCATTTCCACCGTGCTCCGTGAGATCAATCAACCATCATGAGAAGATTTTTTTTACTATGGTAGCGAATAAATCAATGACTCACTGGACTACTGGACTAGAGTGGTGCCCAACCGAAGGTATGACCACCAGCCTTCCATCCCATTTTCAACAGATTTTTGTCACATGTCAATTTTTACAAATCATACCTACAATGAGAGGCCACGTGGAAGGCATAATATGTTTGATTTAAAAACAATTTTTAAAATAATTTCACTTATGTCCAAAAACAAAAAATATATAAAAAGAAAAAAAATTCCAAAAAAAAAAAAGGTTTCTTTTAATCTTCCACAACTGCATTTCTTTCAAATTTTTGGTCTTGCTCAATTTTTTGCAATCTAGTTCTTTTGGTGTTTCATTTTTAACTATCAATCCATTCTTTCATACTTTCATCCTCCATTATTTTTTTACTTGAGAAATACTAGTAGGAAGAGTATTAGATGTAGAATAAAGATCCCCAACAATTTTGTTTTTCGAACTGCTATCAACTCGAGCAGCAAATGTGAGAGTGCTACTACAGAACTCACATGTCCGAGCAGGTCTAGGACAACTCACCCACTTGTTGGAGCCGGTAGGCCTCATAGAGACTCTCTCACATTTGCTGCCCGGATTGCTAACAATCCAGACAACAAATTGTTGGGGATCCGGATCTTTATATGAATTAAATGAACAAAAATGGCTATATAGTATAAACCTCACATTTAGTATATTGAGGCAATTTCTAAAAAAGTTCTACTTCTACTTTAATTGGTTTCTTCCCTCCAATATCCAAAAGCACTAATTTTGTGTAATGCCCCAAATATTTAACAAGTTTTAGGGTTTATTTTGGAGATTTGGACGCCCATGGAATGTTTGAAGGATTCTATGGAACGTTCTATGTATTCATGGAACGTTTGATGGTGATGATCAAACATTCGATACATGTTCTGATGCACTGTTCATGTGAAAACTTTCGAGTAATGTGTATGTCAAACAATATCAAACGTTCGATGCTTTTATAGAACGTTTGATGTGCTTTAATCAAACGTTTGATACTTTTATCAAACGTTCGATGGAATCCCTAGAACCGTTGGGTAATAATACATCAAACGTTTGATATCATACATAGAACGTTCGATGAACCTAAAAACCCAGCAATCCTTAACCAGACGTCCCAACTCTATAAATACAACTCCTCACCCCTCATTTCACTGTGCACTTGTGCTTTGTAGACCAGAGAACGTTTGTGAGCGTGTGAGAGAGTGTTTGGAGAAGGAGAAAGCTTTTGGCTTTGGAGGTCCTTATCTTTGTCTAGTTCGTTTTCTTGTTGTTACCTTGTTTAGATGATGTTAAGTCTTAGTTTTTGTGTTGTTTAGTTTTGGTCTTGATCATTTGAAGTTTAGATGGTTTGTGTTGGTTTTGTGTTGTCTAAGGAGTTTGATACCTTAAACCCTGTTTTTGAAGTATAAGACTTATATTTTTTCTAGTTAGACCTTTAAGAGACCTTAGGAGGAGTTAGAATCTAGAAAGGGCCGAGATGTGGCCTAGAATGAGTTTTTGAACCTCATCAAACGTTCAATCCTTCTGATCAAACGTTTGATGTGTGGGCTTAAAACGTTCAACCCTCGTAGTTAAAACATTCGATGCTCGGACAAAATGTCTTTTTAAGTTATGAGAAGCTTAGGACTTGTTTAATTCAAGGCATAAGACTAATGGTAAGGTCATTTATCAAATTTGGAGGCTGGAGATTTTATGGAAGAGTACCTAATTGATCCCTACAACACAAGTGAGTAAAAACTCACATAATTACTTGTTATTGTTATATTTTTATGCATAGCATGACTATTTTGATATACAAAATATGTATACTTACAACTCTCATGAAATACTTATTTATTTTCAACTGTAAACTTTATTTGTGAAAACGGTTGTGATTAACAAAGATAATGAAATGATGAGTTGTGAAAAACATACATATAAATTACACAAGATTAATGTGCATTGTATGACATGATACACCGGTATGTGCAGTAGAACGGCCATGAGCTTACTATTATTACAGGTTGATTCTATCATCAAAAGTTTTCTTTCATGATGAAGGCCTTGGATCCAATGGTTAAGTTTTGTGACAGCGCACCATTCTTTGAGTGGGTCATTAGTTACAGCTTTGCTAGTCAGTGTGTAACGAACTAGGAAAAAGCGCTAGCCACATTTGCACTATTACCCCAAAAAGACTAGTCAATTTTGAAGTTTTCCAAGAATCACTTATAAAGCCCAGTTTCACTTACTAACTAGGGGATGTGGGACTCAACACTCATGACTCTCTTTATAAATCACTCACTCTATGTGGAAATGGTGCATTGCTAGTGATTGCGTTGTGGCAATTAATGAAGATCTCCTTTCTCACTTCCATGTACAAAAGAGCATACTCTGCAACAATTCTGAATAAAAGAGAGAATCAGCCCAACTTTATTGAGAAATGAGGTGGGGATGGGCTTGAAGAGGGAAGAGCTAGAACTGAACATCACCGAAGTGGGCGACACGTATGCCTCATACACTGGTAGAGTGGGCGGCACATGGGCCCCATGAGTCGGTGGAGAGGCAGGCTAACAGTGGCTCATGGTGGATCTTAGGGTGGGGAAGCCAATGGAAAGGCGTATGTGTGGCGGGGGTGAATGTGGTAATCATGCGTGATGTTTTCCATTCAAACTAATGACCAAATTTGATATAAGGGATAACTCAAAATATTTTAGAAATTTATAGATCCAAGTTGCAGTGGGTTTTAGTTTAAATATGTAAGTGCAAATGGTGATAGTTTAGAAGAGTAAAGTGTAAATCACCCTAACTGTAAAGAGAAAAAGTAAATAATAATTTTTTTTTTTTTTAAAAAAAAGAAGATTTTGTGGACATGACTTATGTGATATAAACAAATTACATTTGGAAAGAAAATTAAATGAGCATTAGTATGAGGAATATTATCTTCAAATAGCATCAGGTCAAAAACAAATTCTTTGAACACAATGCCAATCTAAAAAAAGAGATAGGTTTCATTTAATTAAGTTGATTCAACACACTCAACCCTAATAACTCACCATTAGTGTTCATTTTAGATTCGTTTTTATGTGAAGTGCTTAGTTTACTCCATTAAATTTTACAAGACATTTACTTCCTCTTCTTTTTTATAATTCCGAAATGGTCTGAAACTATTGCAAATTGTCAGTGGATTCGCCCACCAACCCCGAAAAAAAGGGCAATGCCTTTGCCCGCTACAGCCGGTCCACCGGAAACGACTCAACTCAATCAAATCAGAAAACGCTCAAAACCCTCTCTGGCACGGCGGCACCCCAATCTCCTCCCAAAAGTGCCTCACTTCGTTTCTACTTTCTACAGCCGCCGCAGCGAATCGCAACGAAACTGCTTCTTCCTCTGAAAAAGGGAATTGACTCCACAAACAGACGGGTCTTAGGAGGAACAGATCTCAGACGAAGGATTCAGATGGATCAGTCATTCTTGTTGATGCTATCGAATCTACTGCACCTCCAGAACTCCCTCGACCCAACCACCTCCTTCCTCTCCTCCACGCTTTCCTCCTCTTCCTCGTCCTCGGCCACCGCCGCAACCACCGCCTCTGCCACATCCCCCGGATCCTCCGGCTCCCCAACCTCGCTGCTCTCGACCTCCTCCTCCGCCGCGCCTCTCCTCTTCTTCACCATCGCCTCCGTGCTCTCCTTCCTCGCCTCGTCTCGCCCCAAAAACCCTTCAACCTCCTCTCCCAACCGCTCTTCCCCTCGGCCTCCTGCTAGGCCCCAATCATCCTCGGCTGCAGATTTCTCCGTCTCGGCCTTTCGGGCTCTCTCCACGGAGCACATCTGGTCCCTCGAGGCGCCACTCCGCGACGCCCAGTGGCGGTCTCTGTATGGGCTGTCCTACCCGGTCTTCACCACCGTCGTGGACAAGCTCAAGCCCCATATTGCTCTCTCTAATCTCTCTCTCCCTTCTGATTACGCCGTCGCCATGGTCCTCTCCCGCCTCGCCCATGGCTTCTCTGCGAAAACCCTCGCTGCCCGTTACTCGCTCGAGCCTTATCTCATCTCCAAGATCACCAACATGGTCACCCGCCTCTTGGCCACAAAGCTCTACCCGGAGTTCATCAAGATCCCTGTTAGTCGTAGACGGTTAGTCGAGACCACGCAGGCTTTCGAAGAGCTTACCTCGCTTCCCAACATGTGTGGAGCCATCGATGGGAGCCCCATCAAGCTCCATAGCCTCCCCAGCGACCCCAATTTGGGTGCAAATTACAAATGCCGATATGGGTATCCCTCGGTTCAGCTTCAGGTTGTGGCTGATCACAAGAAAATCTTCTGGGATGTGTGCGTCAAGGCGCCCGGTGCGACCGACGACCCCACGCATTTCAGGGACAGTCTTTTGTATAAAAGGCTTGCTTCCGGGGACGTTGTGTGGGATAAGGTTATCAATGTAAGGGGTCACAATGTTCGGCCGTATATCGTTGGGGACTGGTGCTATCCGTTGATGTCATTTTTGCTTACACCCTTCTCGCCAAATGGAATGGGCACGCCCGCTCAGAACTTGTTTGATGGAATGCTCATGAAGGGGCGGTCCGTGGTGGTTGAAGCAATTGGGCTGCTTAAGGGCAGGTGGAAGATTCTTCAGGATTTGAATGTTGGACTTAATCATGCACCGCAGACGATTGTTGCTTGTTGTGTGTTGCATAATTTGTGTCAGATTGCGAGGGAGCCGGAGCCGGAACAGGAGCCTTGGAAGGAGCCAGACGAGAGCGGGTCTCCACCGAGGGTGCTTGACAGTGAGAAGTCATTTTACTATCATGGGGAGAGCTTGAGGCAGGCATTGGCTGATGATTTGCACCAAAGGCTTTCTGCAAGATAGGACATTAGATGTCTGGAAAAATGGATAATATTTATGTAACACCTTCGCTTCTCTATGAGGATGTTGTACTTTTTATCTAGTTCTAACATGCTTATGGTATTTCGTTTGTTCTCTTTGTTGCCTTTACCTCTTTTTAGTCAGGACTAGAAGTAGATTTTTGGACAAGTTAAACTCAAATGTAATGGCTCCATTGTAATAGATTTTTATCTAGTTCTAACATGCTTATGATATTAGTGCATGCTTCATAATTTTCAAGTGAACTCTAATAATTATATGTTGAAACTGAAGAATGACTCCAGAAATTTTCAGGAGGAATCCAGTATGTTGAGGGTTAGTCTCTTATTCCAATGTTTATATTGGCAAAGCCGTCAGATCTGTTGATTTGAAATATAGCTTAAAGAAGAGTTTTCTCCTAGAATACCATTTTAAACCTTTTTTTTTTTTTTTCAAAATTTAGTAAGGTTTGCCCGTCTTTTTCTTGTTGCTGAGCTTCTTATGCATTCCTAATATTGCTTTTGTTGCTGTGTGATACTCTTCACCCATCTATTATTGAAGCTAGATCTTTCTATACTTCCTGCCTGTTCAACCCTTATTTTCCCCTTTCGAGAGGAAAAGAAGTACATTGTAATGAAGATACTGCAATTAAATTGCATATAGGTTTTTTAGGTTTACATTTACA
Organism: Betula pendula; assembly: GCA_900184695.1. Classification (NCBI taxonomy): domain Eukaryota; kingdom Viridiplantae; phylum Streptophyta; class Magnoliopsida; order Fagales; family Betulaceae; genus Betula; species Betula pendula. The sequence continues at coordinate 323,728 of FXXK01000223.1, read as the reverse complement.
AGGAAAAAAAAATGTCATGTAAGCACTGGAGTGCTCTCTCTACTATTCAACCCATAAGCAACAGCTAAAGTGCACAGAATCCACTCTCTGGGCTGCCATATAAGTCATTGTATTCATACATACAACAGCTTTAACAGGCACAGGCACGCGAATAAGAACTTCAATTTCAGCTTCTACACATGCAGAGCTTGCAGACCACTTGATTATAACTCTTGCGAGTAGCTCTTCCAACATTGACCTTTTCATATTCGCGTTGCTGACCATCATCTCATACCCTTCATAATGCTGTCTTCTCATCAATATAGCCTTCTTGGGATGAAATGAGTGGCATTCAATTACGACATAATGATAGCAATTGCTAAAGTAAATCTTTAACTCAAACTGAATGCCCATCGTATAACATGTCAATCGAATATCTATAGTAATAAGACCTACACAGAGTAATAGACTTACATCAGACAAATCAAGAAAACTGGTGACAGAAAACAAGATAAATATAACAAACAGTAGAGAAAGAAAGAGAGATAAATATTAAAACTCAGTGACACCAGCGGGACTGATTTTGTATTTTTCCCATAATTAGTTTGACTAAACCCAGTAAACCACACAGCAGGTTTTGTGTGTACAACCTAAGCAAGTAAAGTTCATATTGCCACTTACTTTTCAGACGAGTTGCCGAGAAGAAAAGGCAAATGCTGTTACAAGTACTGGAAATGGCACTTGAAGCAATTCTGACTGAACCGTGAGGAAGAGTGCAATGAAAGACGGTAGGTTCTCTTGGCATAGCTCTTCCTAGCTCATTGAGGAATTAAACTTGAAGTTAAAGGGACCCATGCGCTTCAGCTTGCTTCTTTCATCATGTCTTCTACTGAACATAAAACATGTGCTCAGTCATCTCACTACAAAACTTTATTTCAACCCCCGGCATAGGCAGTTCTCCCACCACTTGGAAGGAGGCCATCCTTAGCCATCTCAGTAAGCACATTAAATACTGCATCCATGTTCCCTTCTTTAAGGTTAATTTCAACAAGTACTTTCGCAAGTTCAGCATCAGTGAGCCTACAACTTCTCAATATGTTCACTATGACCTGACTCAACTCCTCATTCATCCCTTGCATGAAAAGCGCTTTAACCAGAGCAATAACAGTCACAGTATGAGGAACAAAACCAGAATTCAACATTTCCTTGTACAGATTATATGCCTTCTGAACATTTCCACTTCTAGAATGCCCATGTATAATAACATTATAAACTGCTTCGTCAGGCTTGTGGTTCCTCTGAAGCATTGACTGAAAAACTTGATCTGCTTCATTCATCAAACCCTTCATACAAAATCCCTTTACAAGACCTACCACACCCTTAAATTCAATGTTACTACAGTTTTCTATCAGAGTATCATATGTGACATCGTTTGGGACAGACTCTTCATAGAACAACTTGAGCAGAAGCCTTTTTGCTTCCTTTGTCCGAGCCTGCTTGTTAAGTCCATTAATAAGCACGCTGTAGCTAACAGCATCAGGTAGAAAGCCCTTTTGTATCATCTCATTGTGCAAATGAAGTGCCTTATGCAAGTCCCCTTCTACACAATAGGCATTTATCAAAGTTGTATAAGTAAATTCATCAGGGCGCAGACCCATATTCAACATCTCTTGGTAAAGATCACAAGCTTCAACCAGTCTCCTTTGCTGGCAGAGACCTTGAATAAGTGTTGAGTAGGTAATGGAATCAGGTAAAAGACCCTTCTCAATCATCTCCAGCTTCATTTGAAATGCCTTCTCTACCTCCCCATTTCGGCAAAACCCAGATATGAAAGTACTATAACTTACCACATCTGGAGCCAACCCTCTCTCCACCATATCTCCTATCACTCCTCTGGCCTCCTCCATCCTCCCCACAATGCAGTGTCCATTAATAAGGGCATTGTAAGTCACAATCGAAGGTGAGAATCCTCTCTTGGTCATTTCATCTAGAACCCGGTAAGCTTCACACAAGAAACCTTCCTGGGAGAACCCATCAATCAATGTTGTATACGTCCTCTCATTTGGTCTAAGTCCTCTAACGTGCATCTGATCAAAAAACTCCATCGCACGATTTAAATTCTTAGCCTTACACATATTATTAATCAATGCTGTATAAGTAACAACATTTGGAGACAGTCCATTCCTCACCATCTCCGCATGCAGAACAAGGGCTTGGTGAAAATTACCTTCCTTACAATAACCATTGATAAGTGTATTAAATGTCACCTCGTCGCAAACTAAACCCTTACTAATCATCTCCTCCAGAACCTGAGTCGTCTCCTTCATCCTCCCCTCTCGACACAACCCATTTATCACCACATTATATGAAATCAAATTCGGCTCCAAGCCCTTCAATGCCATCGACCTTAACAACCGGAATGCCTCATCAACCCTCCCCAACTTACAATACCCATCAATCAACGTATTATATGTAACCACATTCGGCAAACACCCATTCATCTCCATTTCGCTGAAAAATCTCAAACCCATTTCCAAATTCCCCGCCCCAAAAAAACCTCTAATCAAAATATTATAAGTATACACATTAGGGGACACTCCGATCCTAATCATTTCAGCAAACACCTCCTCTGCAAACTTAACCGACCGTTTTGCCCTAATGACCGCATCGAGAATCGCATTATACGACAATATACCGGGCATAAAACCGTGATTTTTTGCTAAATTGACAATGTTCAAAGCCTTATCAATCAAACTCACGCAGGAATAGGACTTTACCACCAAGTCAAAGACCGCCGAGCTGGAGTTGCAGGAATAGTACGAGTCCTTGAGGCAGTTAAAGACCAAATCGCCGGTGTCGTCTACAGTATTGACGGCCACGTCCTCGGCGAGGGTCTGGGCGGTCTTGTAGAGCTTGAAGCGGGTGAGAATGTGGAGGGAGAGGCACTTGCAATGGAAGCTGAAGAAGCGATGGGGTTTGGCCCAGTTGAGGAACTTTAGGGTTAGGGTTTGGTCGAACTGGGCCTTGAGGAGTAAAGTAGAGGCCGCTTCAGGGGTAAAATGGGAAGAGAGAGAGTTGAGCTGTTGGGTGTGGCGTTTGAGGTACGTGATCGCTTTGTCAGCGAGGAGGGCGTCGGAGTTAGAGCAGAGTGAAGAAAGTGGACGCTGAATTTGGGGTTTCAGGTAGGGCATTTCGAGAATCGGAGAAGCTAGCCGTTTATCAGAGAGACAGACACTGAGCGAAAACACAAAGGAGACAACCTTAAGGTGTGGCAGTTCTCACTTCTCAGGAACTCTTCTTCTTTAACGTTATTTATTTATTTTTATTTTTTTTTATGAGGGATTGGATTTCATTTAAATAAAAAATATTGTTAATTATAAAATCAATTTGCATCAACAAATATGTTAGATTAAATTTGTAAGGGACCCTTTGGTGTACGAAAAGGTCATTCCTTTATGAATGGAATGATTATTCCTAAGTTTTTTTTTTTTTTTTTTTTATGTTGGTATATATATATAATATATATATATAATGTCATTGAAAATTATTAACTGATCGTGAACTCGGTGCACCTCCCTAACCCTTTTTTTTTTTTTTTGGTTACCTCCCCAACCTTTACTACAAGTAAATAAGACAAAAGAATATTTGATTATAAAAAAAAAAAAATAAGACAAAAGAATAACTAGAACCTTCATCAGAATGCAAATTGCAGAAGATGAAGTCCCTTGTACTATAAGATACCCATCACTACAACACATTACGATAATAACCAAAGGAATATCAATAACTATTGAAGACCTCTCAAGGCTGAAGTCCAATCCCTCAAAAAGCTCCTGTTTTTGCTCTGGTGTTTCAGACAGATTAAAGGGCTTTCTTTTGGAGGAGTTGCAGATGAAAGGAGTGTTTCCTGTTAGATACTTGGGTGTTCCCCTAATTTCTATAAGACTTTCTTCGGCTGATTGTCTTGTGCTGTTGGCAAAGATCACTAGCTGCATTGAGTCTTGGCTTTCCAAGAATTTGTCCTATGTAGGGAGGCTGCAACTCATTTCTTCCATTCTTTATAGCCTGCAGGTCTTTTGGTCTGGGATTTTCATCCTACCAATGAAAATTCTAAAGGCAATTGAACAAAAGTTTAATCGTTTTCTATGGAATGGTAATGATGATTGTTCTGCAAAAGCAAAAGTATCTTGGACTAAGGTATGCTTTCCAAAAAAAGGAGGCCTAGGTTTAAAGAGTTTGGAGATCTGGAATAAAGCTTCTATGCTAAGGCATGTTTGGAGCATTTTTGCCAAATCAGGTTCTATATGGGTTGCTTGGGTTCATGCATACTTGTTGAAGGGGAGGAGCTTTTGGAACATTAGCATTCCCCAAAATTGCTCATGGAGCTGGAGAAAATTGCTTAAGCAGAGACACCTTGCCAAAGATTTCATCAAGTTTGAGGTGGGGGATGGGCATCGAATTCATCTATGGGTGGATAACTGGCATCCCTTTGGCATTCTGTTTGAGAAATTTGGGCCAAGAGCTGTGTATGATGCTCAAAGCCACAAGGATACTAAACTCTCATCTGTCCTTTCTAATGGAAGTTGGAGATGGAGACCTGCCAGGTCTGATGCACTTATGGAAATACAAAGTCGCCTCCCTGAGATCAGCATTGGTAATCATGACAAACCAATATGGACTGCTTCAAAATTAGGTTTGTATGTGAGTGCTAAGACTTGGGATGTGCTTCGTAATAGACACCCTGAGGTGACTTGGTGGTCTCTGGTTTGGTTTGCTTATGCAATCCCTAAGTAGGCTTTTATTCTATGGCTAGTTATGAGGGATAAGTTGACCACTGGGGAAAGATTGGCAAAATGTGGCTATACTGGTTCTACTGTATGCTTTTTCTACAGACATCAATTAGAAAGTAGGGGCCATTTGTTTTTTGCATGTGGCTTTAGCTCCCGTATATGGCAAGCTGCAATGGCTAGGTGCTTTGTCGAGAAACCTCCACTTCTTTGGGAAAATGTCTTACAGGTGGGGTGCAGAAATTGGAAGAAGAAATCCCTTCGTGATACTCTTTGCAGATTGGCCTTGAGCTCCACGGTTTACAACTTGTGGCGAGCTCGGAATGAAATCAAACACAGTGGACAACCAAAAACAGAGGAGCAGCTGCTGAAAATCATCCTTTGGGAAGTCTGGTCTAGGATTGTGGGGAGGGGGAAATTTCTCTTAAACAGGGAAAACACCCTTTTGTGTCGCTCTTGGAATCTCTCTGCAGATCTTCTTGCTTAACTTTCCTCTGTGTTCTGAGAAAGTCCTTCTGGTCATGCTTGAGTTTTAGGGTCAGGTTGCTGATTTCCAGTCTTAGTTGGTTGCTTTTGGTTCTCAGCTTTTAAGCTATTTGTTTGTATTTTCATTGGTCTCTCAGCTTTTAAGCTGGTTGTTTGTTTCCTTGTTTGGTTGAAATGAAATTCGCTTATTTATAAAAAAAAAAAAAAATTATCAATAACTAAAACATCATAACGTAATTTAACATAAAAATAACATCAAATATTTCGATCGAACACTTGTCATCAAGTTAAATATTAAAATATTACAAACTAAGTCTATTAGTCAAGTTCACCAATGCCATTGCCAGCAAATATCCAATCCAATTGATCGATTCAACAAAACAAAATTTTCTTTATACTTATACCACAAGTAATCCGACAAGTTAAGGTCCAACTCCTCAAAGACCAGCATGACAAGGTCCTCCAAGGTCATCAACTTCATGCCTGGCTCCCCAGGTTCCATCTTCTAAAGGGTAATCCGTTGAAAACAGATCAAATTGTAAGTCAACGACTTAGTAAGTAAATTACACACGAAAAATTCATTAGATAGTGAACTCGGCAGTTTATGAAAGATTTATAAATCACATGCAATGTTATGTAATAGAGTCCTCGTCCAAATAACAAGGCAGAAAAATCGTGTTGATGCAAATACAATAATATTAATATATGATATCGCAAGTGCACAGTTATAACTATTTTTCCATATGGTCTATTCGTATCTTTAACTCTTTCACAGTGAGGTTTGTGTGTCTTGCAGGACATTTGATACAACACCTGTGCCCAATGAGGTACAATAATCAGCCACCACTAGTGACTCGTACGGGTCTGACCCCAAGTGGCTCACACCACTAGTAATGTCACAGTTTGTGATCATCATCCGTACATAGTTACACTGGTCACTCTAACCAATGGATCCAAGACAAACAATATAAACATAAAATCTAGACCATAGAGTTAAGCCCATATAATGGTCTGCACATATTCCAGATACGTTCACACATTTTTCCAATGGAAGGCATGTCATATAATGCAATTAATCATTTCATTTTACATGCATGATCCTATAAAACTCACATGACGCAACATTCATTTTCCAATACTCATTTACACAAAAAATAGAGTTCACGTCATTATAAAAAATATTTTATGTGAGTATAAAACATGAATGTTTGGTAATGAAAATAGACATGCTATAAAGCTTTGATAAAAGTTTTCATGTGAGTTTTACTTACCACGGTCGCAAAAGTCCTCTAGGTAACCATCATCAAATCTTCCATCATTGTCTCTTGCGAAAGGATCTGCTATTAGTCACAAATTAGACCTAAACTCCCCAAAACCCTAAAGTTAGACTTTTAGGCATTTTGCTAGTTGACTGTTCGATCGGTCCTCGAGATGATCGATCGTCCACTGTACAAAAACTCTGAGACTCCAAAAAGGTCCGACCTTTAACGTTCCTAGCTCATTCCAAGGCCCCAACATACTGCTCAACATTATTCTAAGTATAAACTAGACCTCACATAAGAATGCAATACTAAAGTTGAAACATTTGTATAAAAAATCAAACCTTTCTTCTAAATACAAAGCTTCTTTAAAAAAAAAAAAAAACTCCAAAACACAAGGATCTAAAATTTAACACATTAAAAAACAAGATATACAAAGCAAGATACAAAATAGTCCAAATCTCCTTAAATATTTCAACTTTTTAACCCTAGAATCATCATCAACAATCATTCTAAGACTCTCTAACAACAACCTCACTCACACACACACATGAAAAAAAAAAACTACAAGAAATCCTTTCTTCTCCCCTCCTCTCTCTCTCTCTCTCTCTCTCTCTTTCTCTAGGGTTTGGTGTCTAAAGGAGGAAAAAAATGGGGCTTAAGGGTTGTCCTTAAATAGGCTCACTCCCACAAGCCCATGTTGAAATGGCTAGTTCTTATTTGCATGCAGACTGCTATCAATTAATCTTTAAAATCACGGATTGATCATTAGGGTTTTGAGTAGCATAATTCGATCATAACTAGACACCAATCGATCGTTAAGCACATAACATCTTTTCAAGTATCCAAAATCACATTTTCTCTCTCCTTTGGGACCTAGGACTAATTTCAAATATACTTAGGCCAAATCAAAACACCCTTAGTCCTAATCTTATAACTGGGTGCTACAACATATGCTTTTATTGAAATTAAACCAAAATTACTAATAACTACTATTTATTTATTTATTTTAAAACCCAAATAAAAAAAAAAAGGAATGAATTCTGTAGGTGGCCGACCCATAACAGAACCCCAAGGGTGGTCGCACCACCCTCGAAGCACCTCAGGGGTCCCAATAAGCATCGGGGGTGGTTAAAACCACCCCTAATGGTACCGGGGGTGGTAGCGGCCACCCTAAGGGGCTTAGAGGGTGGTTGCACCACCCCCCGAAAGCCTTATTAAGTTTTTTTTTTTTTTTTTTTTTGAAAAAATAAAAAATAATGTGGCTTTTTTTGGGGGGGGGGGGGCAGGGGCAGAGCCACATGACCCGTTGGGGGGTCTGTGGCACCCCAAATTTTTTAATTTTTCTAAAATTTTTTAATTTTTTTCAAATAAATTCTAAAAATTTAATTTTGACCTCCCAAATGTTTTTTTTTTCAATTTACCTCAAATTTTTTTAATTTTTAAAATGTAACCTTAAAAATTTAATTTTGACCTCCTCAAATAATTTTTTTCTTTTTTCAATTTCACCCCCCCCCCAAAAAAAAAAAAAAAAAACCCAAAAGACTAGCTACGCCTCTAAGGAGGGGAAACATAGTATATTTTTTTTAGAAGAATATGTATTCTTCTTTTTTAGAGGATACTTATTTTTAGGAATGATGTGCACACCCCCCCCCCCCCCCCCCCCCCAAAACAGTGCTGGTGGTGTGGCAAAATGCATTGGATTAAATTTCTTAGTGCAACAGGTGTGGCAAAAGACAATATTGATCTGTGTCTTTTGTAAATGGTTTTCCATTATTTTTTATTTTTTATTTTTAATGACAATAAATTTCATATACACAGTTAACTTATATTATTCTAATCCTTTTTGAAAAAAAAAAAAAACCTTATATTATTCTAAACCTCAAGCACTTGAATTGTCTCACACCCAAGTCAATCAAGATATTTGAACCTTGATCAACAATATGAATTGTATACTCACTTGACTGGGAGTAGATGTCTTTGCTTCCTTTTTTCAGGTGTTGTATGCTGTCAAGGTAAATAGAGGTTGTGAAGATCAGATGAGGTGGGCCTCTTCTAAAAGAGGTTTGTTTAAGGTTAAGTCTTTATACTGCTCCTTGGCCTCTCTTGATGGGTGTCGCTTCCCTTGGAAGAGTGTTTGGAAGACGCCGGCCCCCCTGAGGGCAGCCTTTTTTGCGTGGTCGGCGGCCTTAAGTAAGATCCTTACCTTGGATAATCTCAGGAAGCGGCACGTCATTGTGATTGACAGATGTTGTATGTGTAAGAGGGCTGGAGAATCTGTGGATCACCTTCTTCTCCATTGCGACGTAGCGTACACCGTTTGGAGTGCGTTTTTTAGTCGTTTTGAGCTATCCTGGGTGATGCCTAGGCGAGTTAGGGATTTGTTAGGCTGCTGGTGGTCCTCGGGCAGGCCTAGGAGCGCTGCTGTGTGGAAAATGGTTCCTACGTGCCTCTTCTGGTGTTTGTGGAAAGAACGGAATGACAGAAACTTTGAGGATAGAGAGAAGTCATTGGAAGATATTTTATCTTTTTTTTATGAGACTTTATTCCTATGGACAGCGGCGTTTGTTTCACCGCTGTCTCTTAGTTACAGTGATTTTCTTGTTTATTTTGCCCCCTAGTTAGGGGTTCCTTTTGTATACTTCTAGTGTACTTAGGGGCGCCTTACGCTTTTATAAAATTGACTTTTATTTATCAAAAAAATGAATTGTATACTCACTTGCCAGTTTTAAAAGGAGCTCAAAGTATGATTAATAATTTTTGACACGATCTGTGAATCTGGCATGAATCAAATATGAAATTAGTGGATTAGGTTTTTATATAATTGAGTTCGGGTCAATTAAGGTCAACCCAAATTAACCCGTTAAAATGTTCAAGTCAATCTCAGGTCAATCCATTTAACCCATGGGTGACCCGTATACTAAAATCAGATTTTTTGTTTTTCCTTTTACAATTTTTTTTTAAAGAAAAACCCAAAACCTAAAAGTAAAGTAGCAGGTTATGTGGATCAGGTCAAATGGATCATTCATTTATTTGAGTTAGTTTCAAATAATAGGTCAAACAGGTTATGTTTTGGTCAATCCAACATGACTTGTTTATTAATGGATTATGCAGGTTAGGTCAACACGACCTGTTTATTAAACGGGTCAAATGAGTCGTATCATGTTACCTTCTTATTTAAATGGGTTGTGCAGGGGTTGAAAAGTTTAATCCGTTTAACTAAATAAGTTATATCAAGATTGACGCTTAACGAATTGACAGGTCGGTTACAAACCCGTCATGCAAATCTTCATTGCCGGCATTACTCGGGCCTCAAAGGCTTCCAATCAACTTATTACGGGTCGTGCTACACGTCCGTCTAAGACGGACATGTAACGTCCGTTTAAAGTGCAAAATTTTTTTTTTTCGTTGTCCGAAAGTCCTCACAAGTGAGAAGACTTTCGGACGCTGGACGTCACTGCGGACGTCCAGCTCTATCCAATTTTTTATGACCAACATTCTCGTCATCTCGATATTATATTTGTCTCCTCGGGCACATGCATTATCGGCAAAGATTTGGATCCCCTAACTACTGTAGTGTTTAGATAAATATCAACTCAAGTATTCTGGATTACTCTGATCTCCATACAATAACGAAGGACAAGTGTTTATTTTCCAGTTAGAAAGCATGAGGGCAAACAGGAATCTATCATGTTTGATGGCAAATCAGAAAGCAAAAGTTTGAGATGTGATAAATGAAACATGTATAAATCATCAATAAGAAATTATAAGACAATATCGTCGCCTATTTAGGCAAACTAACTACAACTTTACACTGGAACACCAACACTAACTCTCATGGCTATAGAAATTAACCAATAAAAAGCGCCTGCAGATTCTACAGCGTTTAAACTCCTCTCGAAGAATACTCTCAAGATAGAAGGCTCATAATCTCTGCCGATGTGGGTTGCCTGAAATCTAAACCTTGGAGATCAAACAGCTTAAGTGTGTGTATGCCAAGTCGCATGCATTTCATTCGGCTGAAAAGCAATGCATAGAGAAAAGCAGTCCTTCATGAGAGATAATGCATTATTATGTCTTCATTGACCCTTTGCAATGTTTCGGGTAGATACACCGCGCAACAATTTGACAAACCCGAGAAAGCTTAACTTCCCGTCGGTGTGCCTTATCCAGTCGGTAAGAACAGCATGAATGGGAATGGAGGGACCAAGGCCAAGCTCCTGAAACAGTGGTCATAATTACATCTCTGGAGCTTCACAAAGCTTTTCAGTCAAAGAGAACAAACTCGAATTCTAAGCATAGTGATTTTTTATGGATACGGTAAGCATCGTGAATTATCTTTGTCATTTTTAACATTTCATTTAATTCTTAGAGAGGCTGAAATGTGACATTACCACAAGAAAATTTCTTATACTTGAAAATACCAACTTACTGAAGCAAGTTCTTCAATGACAATCGCCCTGTTACCATCCTTGTCGAAAAGCTCGTATGCACAACGGGCATGCTGTTCCCAGCGATCAAGTGCCTCCAGCTGATGCACACTTGACGCAGCTGCACAAAACTCTTCAAAATCCATTCTTCTGTATTGAAGTGCATTCAGCTGTCATGGCATAAAATTCAAGTAGGAACTTATATAAGCTATAAGGTATAAGCATATAAGCAGGATTATTGAGCATTGACACAAACAATTAGCAACTGGATTATTACCGACGCAAGAAAATCTGTGATACGAGACTCCTTCATTGCATCTGTTGCATTTTTCATCAAGGCCTGTCCAGAACAATTGACCAACAAACACTTCAACCATCTGGTTATTCAATCTGCTGTGCGTGTTTGTGTGTGAGAGAGAGAGAGAGAGAGACTGACCGTCCTAATATTGTCTAAGGTTATGCTGCCATTTTTCTTCGGCTCCAGTAGAGCAAATTGCTCCTTCAGATAAAAGAGTTCATCTACAGTCAACGTCTTAGACAAGGCCTGCAAGAGGTACAAGGATAGATGGTAAACGTTTGTTAAAATGTATGCAATCAAAATCCAGAACTTCAAATATTAAAACATGTCCTAATGCATTAATTCTAATACATGTTCTGATGCATAAAATAAAGGCCCTGGTTTCATAACTCTAGAAGTCCACAAAAAGTTAACACTAACATTGCATAGGTGAGGAAGAAAAATGAACAGCCCCTCCTTCCCAAAAATATATATTAAATTTTTTAAAGAGAAAGACCATACTTCTAAAATTTCTTATATTACGTTCATATTTTTTCAAAGAGTAAACAAGTCATCCAGCTTTAAAATATAGTAAACGACATTTTAGGAATAACACTATATTTTATCTTTTCATTAATAATCGTGTTCTTTCAGACCACATTATCTATTTTGGGACCAGAGAAATACATAGGTAGCTCTCCTACTTGTACCGATACTCTCTTCGCTTTGGTTGTGGTGAGCAATCAAGTTTGACATGATTATTTTTGTAGTTCATGGTAAAAAGGAGAGACAAACATATTCCACGATCACATTGGATGTCTTTAAGGTTTTAATCTAATTCAGCATTACAAAATAAGTGCAATTCTTCTACAAGACTAAGACAAGAGGGATAAGAGCTTAGGCAAGTTTAGAATGCTGTACAAGTCTTAAATGACAAAAAAACGCAATTTTAAAAGACAGTGATTATGCATTCTATTAATAATATAATGGAACAAAATATAAGAAACAAAGATTTTTAGTTCTAGAATTTTAAGACTTGTAGAAAGAATAGCTCCATCCATTTGAATAAGATCAATTACTAATTCAATCAATTTGATAAGAAATTTAAGCATAAAGTACTTTCATTCCAGCAGGGGAATGACCTTAAGAAAATAAAGTTTTTATTTTTCATCAGTATAAACATATACACACCCTTAAAGCAGCCTTACGCAAGGGTGACGATCGCATATAAGCCTTCATAAGCCTAAATATTAATATGTCAAGAGGGACTTTTATGTCACTATAAGTTCGGATCCAAGGATGACCTGCACACAGAAAAGGGAAGAAATGAGGGAAAGAAAGATTATGGTCAGGATGATGATGCTAGAAAGTAGAAACCTAATAATTTTATTGCAAAATGAAAACTCACTTAGCGCCTGCGCAGCTGTCATTCGTTTTCGTGGGTCCTTATTTAACAAGCGCTTGACAAAGTCCTTTGATTCTGAAGATAAAGAAGGCCAAGGTGCTTCATCAAAACTTGGATCAGCTTTCAAGACCGCCCGAAAAATTCCAGATTCAGTCCTAGCCCAAAATGGCCGACTACCACATAATAGAATATAAGCTATTACGCCTATACTCCATACATCAGCCTCTGTACTATAAGACCTATGTAGAACTTCAGGGGCAACGTAATATGCACTTCCGACAATGTCATTAAGCCTTTCATCTGTAAGTCACCATAAGCATTAAAACTCCTTCGAAATTCTCAGAACTGGAAGATTGGTAGTAAATAGGGACTCATGAATTGACGAACCTGGCTTAACAAAATCTGATAAGCCAAAGTCTATGGCTTTCAACTTGGAGTTCTCATCCTTAGAAGTATACAAAAAATTCTGATCCAGGAAAAAGCCATGTTTAGATGAAAATATAAAAATACAAATAAAAAACGAAAAACAGATCAAAGTTTATCTGCCCAGATCCAGTTATCAATTATATACCATGAAAAGGACTTGTATATTATGTTATATGGCCAGGCAGGATGATCTCTTTTGATATCCTTTTTCAGCAGCATAATAGTGCAAATTATTAGCTAGGCCATCCTAGTGGAGAGTAAAAACATGCATGGATTTTTGCTTTGCTTTCAATTTTTAACTAAATGATATATCAAGAAGAATGACAAAAGGCAGATACAATAATCATGCAAGTAAGAGCAAGTTAAAATTGATTAATAAGATTGTCAAGCTACGCAATTTAAGACAATGACCAACTCAACTGTAAAAGTGACTTAAACAGGCACTTGGAGCAATACAGGATAAATAAAAACTCCAATCATTAATTCTCTATGGCTTTGAGGATTAGCATATGGAATATCTCAAATTTTCTAAGACAGCAGTGTAGGAGAAGATATAGTACTCTTCCCTGTAGTTCGGAATGCTCTGCAGAAACCAAGCATGCTGAGTAAAATATAATTTGAAACAAGCAAGTACATCATGTTCCTTTTTTCATTCTTTTTGATACATTCATCACAAAACAAGCTAGTCACAGTACTAACAATACTAAGTCTAGTAGTGGAAACTTAATACCACTTATATATCTCAGCTAAATATGCTGTTCTGCCACTTTTCTGCAATTACAAACTTATATGGTATAAACACAAGGCCAACTCAAATGTATTAGTGAGAATGAATTTGCAGCAAAATCCGTCACAATCGTCAAATCATATGAGTAACACTGGTAGTTTACTTTTCTATATTTGACGGGTAGGCAGACAAGTTTCTTTGGCAGGTCCAAGGTTACATGACTTTGGCTAAGATTGGATTGCCATGGTAATACACAATCCAAAATACAAAATTACTTGAGCTTTTCATTATATACCAAGGCACATATTAACTGCCAAATCACAAGGCCTGTCAACTAGTTTATAATAGACCAAGAAAGAGATGGGAGCAGGTAGTGAGGGGTTAGTCACATCACTGATGTTCAGTATCAGCCAAGATGATATCAAGCATATAATTTGAAGAAAACATGCAGGTAACAACAACTTGAATGTTCGAACTCATTTAGCGGCTTTTGGAAAATCCCAAAAACATAGTCAGCTGAACATGCACTGACCAGCTTTTGATTACCTTAGTTTGGTAAAGGCATGCATGCTGTTTGAAAGTTAATAATTTTGGCAAAATTGTGTTGCACTAAAAACAAATCTTAACTTAGCTCAAAGCAAATAGCACAATGACTGAGAGGAAAACATCTGGTCCACCACCAGAAATATCCAAACAGCCCCTTCATCAGGCCAATTCTTATTCTAGAAAATTCTCAAATCAGTAACTCTGTCAATACTTGCATTCCCTACAACCATTCATTCTTAATAAATGCAACCTTCCAGTATGCATCTCATGATATAATTGCATGAAAAGGAAAAGACTGGGAAGTGTTCGACCTCCGGTTTAAGATCTCGATGCACCACACCCTGAAGATGACAAAATGCAACCACATTCAGTATCTGTACCATGACAGCCTTTGCCTCATCTTCCGAGTATTTTCCACCCCTACAAAAGTAATAGAATAACTAGTTGACGGCTACAGTGATGTGCATCTGAAAGCCCCAGAGAACAAATCTATAAAAATAAAGAAATAAAACAAATGACTACCTTGAAAGTATTCTGTCTAGAAGCTCACCTCCTTCACATAACCTGAAATATTCACATTTAGAGTTAACTTCCATAAGGTCGAAGGTCTAGTACAATGCAGTGAGCAATCATTCCAGGGACTTCTATGTTAGAAAATCATATTTAGGCAACAATAATTTCAGAGACTACATGCTTGTATTTGAGAGAGGCACAAGAACATCGGTAAATAAATAAATAAATAAATAATTGTTAAAAAGCCCTCATGACCAATCCAGGAAACATAAATTTATCATTCATGTCAATCAGTTATTATTTATATGAGCAGCAGCAAAACAAGATATATGTCAAAAAGCACAGTGTGTTCCAAGCTTACTCCATTACTATGTAGACATTATCGTGGTCTTCAAATGCATCATAGAATTGTACTAGATTGCTATGTCCTGTCAAGGCTCGCAATATTTTCACCTCCCTTCGCACATCCTCAATCGCAATTGCTGATGTCATCTGGCAACAAGGATTAGAACAACATGAAAAAATAACAATGAACAACCCATAAATGAGCAATATAAAATATTGTTAAATATGACAAATATCCAGTTATCCATGAACTTCCAAATGTCCAGAGATTTACTAAATTGAAAAAAAAAAAAAAAAGACAATACGAATAAAATTGTGGAAGCTAACCAAGATGTAAAGAACCAAAGCAGCCCAAAAGGTTATAAGAAACCCTTTACTTATCCACTAAAGAAAAGGTCATTAGAAATTCTAAAAGACACATCATATCAGATAATTACATTGTTTGCACATCCTTCTGTACTGCTTCAAGTGCATCACATCTTCTATTCCTTTTTAATTTTATTCAAGCGGGACCTTAAAGTCATTTGCTGTTTAGCATTCCATCAGATGCTACCAGGTCTAACTTGGACTTCATTTTAAGCCAACAGGATCATGCATCTCTTCTTTTGCTTTCAGTTTATCTTTCAGCACTCATAAAAATGAGGTCCTAGTAGTACCAATAGATTCAAGGGATGTCCTCTATTTACGAAATTTCCTCATAAGAGCTAAACTATGTTCAATGGAGAGCCTCAAGGATTACTTGGAATTCCAACTCTGTCATCTTAAAAGAAAAGATTGACTCTTTACTACCAAGTAATACACTATTCCCGAATGAGCTCATCATCAAAAATAAGTTTCCTTCTACCACTCTCTTTACATTAACAATCTTGTGTATCAGCTATGATTACCAGCTCCCTATTTTCATTCTTGCATTGACTAGCAAAAATAAATATCTGACTAAATCAAAATTACACTAATTCAAACAAAAAATTTATCTCCTGATTATAATAAAATTGCCAACTGCCATCTCTGATTCAGAATAGCTTATAACAGAAACCCAAAACAAAGAAGGTCAACTCCAGAGAATTGTTGGTTGATCATCCATTTGCATTGGCATGTAGCATTGAAATTGTGGATTGAAGTTTTCCTCTTTAAATTCCATTAACATTCGCATGGTGCAGTAAGCTGCTCTTTGGGTAGTCAAGTTGCCCCAGGAACAGGAGTTATTTGATGTCTAGCAAAAATTTCCCCACTATCTTTTGGTGCATTTGGAAGTAGAGAAAGCAAAAAACTTTTTATGATGTAGAAATTCAGGTTGTAAAGTTGAAATTCATTTTTCTCCAGGAGCTACCCATTTTCAGGGTTCTTGAACTAAATAATCCTTTCATAAATTTTTCATAAACATTAGGTTGTTATTGTAATTAATGTTACTTGTGTGTATATGTTGAGCTTAGATAGAGTTTTCATTTTCCAATATTAAAATATCATTATCAATGAAAGAGGAGGGAATACCCATATCAAGCATATAATAATTCGGGATAAATTCTTTTCCTATTAACACTAACTAATCTTCAATGGTTTGAGAGAGGAAGACATGGCAAACGATCAAAATCAAGAGCATTATTTGGGAAGTGCGCCAAACTATCTTATATAGTTATGTATATTTTTGTCTAACCATTGTCAACTAGCAATACGTGGCTTGCTAATTCCAAATTGAATTGAAAATAATGAAAACATCAATTTAGAAATCAGATCAACAGAACAATAATATCTGCTTTATAATATAGCCACTAAGAATCCATAAACCCATAATGTTAATCTAAGACCATTGTAATCAGATATATCAAAGGAAATTCCTCAAACACATGCATGTCTATTAAAGATAACTCTAAATAAGAAAAGGACAATAATATATTGTCCTATTCTAGGAACTGTTTTGTGTCCTTTATTCCTTAACTTTTAGCTGTACAATGTGCAGATAATACTCCCTCAATGATTTTTCATTGGATCATGGCAACACTGTCAACACCATGAAACATGTGGTTGAAACCAATTAATTGGATTGAACTACAAGGGAGGTGAGTGCAGTCCAATCACATGTTCACATCTTCTATTCCTCCATCTAGAACTGGGTCAGTTGACTGATTTTCTCCCTGATATAAAGCTTTTTGTCCTTTAATTTAGGTTAACTCTTTGTTCATATAATAATTTTCCCAATTATTTGTCTCCTTGGGGCCATGCCCGTCGACGAAACCGGAGTTTTACCTAATTCGTATGGAAGGGGCACTTTGCACGAGTTCGGGATTTGCCTAACATGGATGGGTACACAAAGTGACCCTGCCTTAGAGGAGTTTTTCGTCATAAAAAAATAAATAATAAATAATTTTTTTAAAAAAATCCCAATTATTTGTAACCACCTCATCTTTCACATCGATCAGATCAGATCATACACAATTCAAGAGTCGATACAATGTTTCTCTCCTTTTGGAGAAGGTTCAATTCACCACAAAGGGGTCTAGTTGCTAATTGACACTTACAAGCCTAACCATGTATCTACTCCAGTTCATGTGTGTGATCCAGATAACAGCTTTGGCCAGTTTATGGCAGCTGTAAGTATGGGCTGGTGGTGGGCATTCATCGACTGATTGTGCACATGAGTTATCTTAACTGTAGGCCCTTCTTAAGACCCAATTCAAGACCATGAACCTTTTCAATGATTAGGTCCTCCAAAACCATTTGGCTGCAGGCTTATCTTGATCCTTTATAGGAACAGTCACATCTCAGGAATCGACAACTTGCTATAGAAAGAAGCCACCGAAAAGAGAAAAAGAAAATTAAACTATAGTTTCTTTCCTCATCACACTGTATAGCTTGGCCTTTGAAAAGAGTACTTTCGAAGGCCAAATGTGATTTGAAAATAAAATATCCCAATCAAGTCCTCTTAGCAAAGTAACAAACAACTCAGGCCACTCTGGTGGGCCAGGTGATCATTTCTTACCATTGACCAAGGAAAAAAACAAAGGCAATAAACGAACAAGTTGATCACTTTATGCGTCTCCTACTCGAATTTCAAAACAAATGGAGTCCAAAGAAATTATAATTATGCCTAACATAATAACATTCCCCTCTAGAAGCCTTTTTTTTTCTAAAAGTTAAATGCTTTGAACACACCGCCAATTCTCCTAACATCCCCCTCAACCCGCAAACCCCATTCAAACTAAAGATATGGTACCAGTGCAGTGCAGTGAAAATCACTATTAAATTTTGAGATTTTCGCTGCCACTTTAGGACACTTTCCAAGTACATGAAGCACCGGAAAATTAAATAATAAAAAAATAAATAAAAACAAGAAGAGCCAGAAAACATAGCTTCCATAACTGCATACAAGCAAAGGATTCATCCACTAAGAACAACACAAGCAAATGGAAAACAAATAATGCTAAAAAATTAATTCTCAACTCAAGAACTAAGACAGTCAAAGGATCCAAGTTAAGCAAACAGACCTTAGCTTTGGGGATGACCTTGACAGCGACCTGGTGGCCCTTGAGCTCGCCCTTCTTGAACCTGGCGGAGCAAGTGTAACCAAAGTGGCCTCTCCCAACCTCCTCTCCGACCTCCAATCGACTCGTGAACTCCTTGGAGAACCCGAACCTCTTGTCCAGCTCCACGTCGCCACCGTCCTCCTCATCCCCCTCCTCCGGTATCGCCGCGGAAGAGGCCTTCCCTCTGCGTCCCTGCCGCCGCAACAGCACGGCCTTTATGTGCTTCGCCGGCGACGGTGGCGGGAACGGCCGCAGGAAGAACCGCCTCGGCGTCGAGGTCGCGCTCTTGAGGAAGTGCGCCGGGCTGGGGCTGGGACTGGGGCTGTAGAAGGGGAACAACCGGGACTTTCTGCCGGTGACCGCGTCGTTTCCGGGGGTGAGAGGAGGGAAAGGTGGTGGCGGTGATTTGGAGGAGTGGGAGGGGGCGTTTTGGTCATTCGGGTCTTCCCTGGAAGCGTAGGGGTTGGGCTTCTGTGGCTTGGAGGTGCAGCCGCCCATGGTGGCGCGTCAGAAGCTCTGTGGGTTGCTTTGGTTATGGCATTTTTCTGACGGTGTAGTATATGAGGGAGTGTGTGTCGGGTTTGGAGAAAAAAAGTAGAAGAACTGAAGAAGATGATGGTTAGCTGTACGATCTTACTGGCCACGTGGCAAGCACGTGAGCTTTCTCTTTTACTGTTCTTTTTAGTGGGTAGGGGTGGATCCAGTTCTGAGTGGGGATCATTGATGGGGGTGGCGATACTTTGAGATCTCATTTAAGCAATAATTTTTGTGAGGTCCTCCTCAACATGGTCTGATTTTTAATTAACTTATATATTAAAAGCATTTAAAAAAAAAACTTATATATCAAAATATTAAATATAATAAAAACCCAGGTCATTAAAAAAAAAAAAAAAAAAAAAAGAGAAAAATTAGTACAAGAGAGAATGAAGTTAATCTAAGTTCTGAGATGGAAATTGATTAGTAAGTTTTTAGCAATATAATTAGGTGAATTTAATCATGACAGCAGGCAAAAATGCAAAAAGCATACTGACAAACAATTAAATGAAGAGTCGATTTTTACTGCTACGTCATTACAGTTATATGACAATCGTATAATAGTCCACTAAATAGCATTATTTAAGTAATGTTAGAAACTATATTTTTGTTCTACAACTATCTTACGATGCTGACGTGACAGTCTCAATCAACCTTTGATTTTTTTTAAAAATAAAAAATAAAAAATGATCCAATAGTTAGTTGAAATTGCTACATCAATATTGTGTGATAGTTATGAGATAAAAATATAATTTATAACATTACTCTATTTTATCTCACAATTATCTTATAATAATGTTAACATAACAGTTACAACCAATCATTAGATCTGTCTATATATATGCATATTGTATAATAATTATAAGATAAGAGAATCGCTTATAAGGCATATTGATTAAATTAGTTTCTATATAGAAAAAAAAAAGATTAAATTAGTTTCTATTTGTGCACATATAGCCATGCAAAAACGTCCTTTATGAAGCAAATTAGTGATATATAGAGTTGTTGTAGCAACGTGTACGGATCTCAAACATGAAAGGGCAGAGGGTTGGGATTGAAGGCAGCACGTGTCATGTAATTTGTATTGCAATTTGCTGCACATGGCATGCAGCAAAGTTTAATTAACATGCACGTAACTTAAGATTTAATTTCCATATATATAAAGAACTGGGTGTTGACGTAGCACCCATGTGCCCAACCTCTCCCACCCACATAATATATCACTAATTAGCAATTAAATGTGAAGTTTGTCCTACTTGTCTCATGATTTGCCCATCTACCACCCATATATTTTTAGTGAACTAGCGTATGATCACCTCACTCCTATATATATATATGTGATCCGGCCGGGATCTTAATTTGCTATTTAAAAAATTCAAATTTAAACTACCACATTATTTGAAAATTTTGTTGGTCAAGAACATGAGGTGTCTTAATGCAATAAAAAATGATCCTATCAATTTAACCTATATATACACCACTTTCTTTTTCTTTTTTTTTTTGGTAAAATTTGTTGGTCAAGAAGATATAGACAGCTAGGTATCTACTGGAAGATATCCGAGATGTACGTATTGTGTATGATGCATAGTTGGCAAGTTAGTCATGTTCGTAAAGAAGCAAATTCTGTTACGTATAATTTGACAAAAGAAACAGTCAAACAGATCATAAATAAGATATGAATAAAAGAGATTCTCTTGTATATATATGTAACGTTGTTGTATTAGAGCAACATGTTCTATTTCAATTGATGATAAATGAAAGTTTTGAAATTATTTAAAAATAAAAAAAGAAGAAGAAGAAAGGATAAAAAAAAAAACCAGAAGAAGAAGAGGAGGAGGTATTTAATGCAATAAAAGAATGTTCATATCAAATATGCAGATAGCTAGTATACCGACTTAAAAACTTAAACCTTGATTAAATGTTGTAAGTTTTTTTTTTTTTTTTTTTTTTTTGCCTTTTTCTACTTAAACCTTGATTAAATATGATGCATCGTCTTGTAGTATATATATATATAAAAGAAGGATATAATGAAAAGAATAACATGAACAAGGTGCATGCATTCATAGAGAGCAATATTGGTAAAAGATTTAATTGTATATATCTTAATTTTTTTATTTAGCAATGATCGATCCCAATAGAAAACCTTGGTTAATCTCGATCATTAACGAATGATCAGATCGATGCATCTTCATTTGGTAAAATAATTAATTTACAACAATTATTACTAATGCCTAGCTACCAGTAACCAGTTCATATAAAAATATTTGATTGCATCATCAACATAAACAACTACTTGTAATCTCAACTTCAAAGCCATATATATAAATTTCTCTGAAAAATATAAAACAAAAAATAATATAAAAATTTATTTTCTCTGCCGTACGTAAATATTTGACAACTTTAGAGTTTGTCACCTCAAAAATATGTATATTTTTAGGTCCACGTTCTACAGTTATATTATTTGGGATTTACGTGGGCCGTTGATGATGCATGCGTGATGAGTCTGATGACACTCGTCAACTTAGGTCATACCTGCATGACTGAACACTGCTTTCTTCTCTAAGCATAATTATCATGTATTATCCTCTTTTTTTTTCCTTTTTTTTTTAAAGAAACAACTCTTGAATAACCAATAAGAAAAAAAAAGAAAGTCTAGGTAGCTGCTATATATATATGTTATTCGTTAAAGAGAAAAAAAGTCACGTATAGATGAAAGAGCCAGACAATCTTTTCCCCTTTTTTCGTTTTCTTTTCTTTCCTTTCCTTTTTTCATTATAAAAGAATGCAAGGAGACAAATTCAAAATAAATAATGTTAAAAGTTGTACACATGCTTTATCTCGATCAATCATTATTTTAGTAAATAAAAAAAAAAAACAAATATGATAATTAGACATTGATAACTAAACCTGACATCAACCTTTAAAGTAGTAGGTTTTTTTTTTTATTATTATTATTATTATTTTTTTTTAAAAAAAAAAGTCTGAAAGCTTTACTAAAGCACGACTACTTCATATAAATATTTCTGTTCAACAAACTTTAAATTCTTACAAAACACTTTTTTTAACATGAATCAAATAAAAATTTAATTTTGTCGATAAATGTGATCTTAAAAAATTATTTACATTTAAAAAAAAATTTAAACCTTAAACTTAATGAAAATATTATTTATACAAAACCGTTTCCGCCGACCCCTAGGGTTTAAAGTTGTAATTTTTGTATTAAAGGATATGCAAAATTCTTTATTACGACATAATTGAATTTAAAACCCACCCCGAAGTTTCTTGCACGAATTTGTACGCTTGCCTCCGCCCTCCCACTTTCTCAACAAAAGGACACGGATAAAGAGCATAAAATTGGCATCCCAATGCATATTTTGACCAACCACAACGTCTATTATTTTACTCCAAATCTTGTCTCTTTCTCTTTTGGCTTTTTTCAAGCAGTACCTTGACTAGTCTAGTATTTCTTTTGAGTTTTTTTTTTGTTTTTTTTCGGTGGGACTCGTTATTTCCAAGAATTTATGGTGAGAGCGAAGCATGATCCTTCAGAAACTTGGACTAAGATTGGTGTAAATGATGTTGCATCGTGAATATATCATCACAATATAATATTATTAAGGATATAGTTAGGTATAACAAAACAAAATATAAATTATAAAATAGTGTTCATCATTTAATTACGCTTTTGCTTGGTCTCACTTACTAAAATGTTTGACTGTAAGAGTAATGATATATATCAATTCTTATGTCTATTTTATATCCACAAAAATTGATACGGTTTTTAAAATTATCATTAAATTAAAAGTCAATAATCTATTATAAATCAAATGGTAATTTTAAAAGCCACGTACATAAATTTTAGTAAATTCAAGATAGACATATATAATTACTCTGGCCGCCATATTTGTTAAAGTTTTTATTTTGTCTTTTGTTTTTTGTTCCCTGTACAATATATTATCAAACCACTCAAAACATAAAATATTATTAAAAACAATTCTTAAAAACAAAAATACTGTTTTAACTTTTATGTCATATATGAGAACAATTTTTCAAACAAAAAACAAAACAATCTCCTCAAAATATATTAACAAACACACTAGTTTTTTCGTTTTTCTAACCATTGCATGTAGAATATATAGTTCCTTTCACTATTTCGGGACAAAAGTCATCTTCTACTGTTCTTAATTTTTTTTTTTTTTAAAAAAAAGGTTATACTCCAAGATTGAAGAGCTCTTTTTGTAGGGATAAAGATTCGTGTTCACGTGTTTGATTTGAGTCGTATTTAGACATGAAACTATATATATAAGTTAACCCTAATTTAAATCGACTAATTTAATTAAACAGATTAGGTCCTTCAACCTTAACCCACTAATTTTGTGTTGGGTTAGTTCGTGAGTCGTATAAAAAATTGTTAGCTCTTATGTCGCGAGTCAGATTTGAATTGTGTCGAGGTATGAGTATAAGACTATATAGGTCAATCATAATTTGACTCATTTAATTAAACGTGTCAAACCCCTTAATCTTAACTCGCTAATTTCATGTTAAATTTGTATTAAATTTTCAAGTTGCGTAAAAAATGACAGCCTTAAGTACATAACCCCCAAAGTAGTAGAAGCTTTATGGTAGAGAAACACAAGACGGGTGAGTTACGTTATTGTTTCTCAAAATCGGTTGCAGGCAAAGGCACAGTACATTAAAGGCCTCGAGGACCCTCAAATAAAGACATGTAAGAAACCAAAGTTGCCTTTCACTGCACATAATATGACCAACACATTATCAAAATGATCATTAATAGCACCATGGAAGCACTCGCATAAAGGCTTCACCCACTGCCATCCAAAAGGTCAAAAACTGAATTTCGAAAAAGAAAAGAATAACGCTATTTAGTAGCCTAATATATAATTATTATATAATTAATGTAAAAGTAAAAATTAATACTTTATTTTTTTTTATAAGAGTTGATCTCACGGTTGAATTTTACTACCATATAATGTGGCAGTCGTAATATACTAGTTTACTAATTAACATTACTTCGAAAAAAGGATTAGGATTCTCTAAAATTTTTAAAAAAGCATAAATTCTCAAATTATAAAATTTAAGTCATTTTTTTATATTAAAACACTTGAAAAATGTAATTTATTAAAATTGTGGTATGTTATTAGGCAGCTAGAAATAATTTCCTTCCAAAAACTTTTTTTTTTTTCACTTTTACAATGACTGTTTCTTTACAAAACCAAAATAATGTTTTTTGCTCAAAGTTTTTTTTACATCATAGAGAGTAAGAACCTGATGGAAATATATATACTCAATTTTCAATTGTAACATGTCATCTTGTTAATAAGTAGCATTTTTCAAGCGGTTGGATGTAAAAAAATAAAGAAATTGACCAAATTCTATAATTTGAGAATCTAAACCTTGTTTAAAATTGTAGGAGATCTAAATCCAGAAAAAGACAAACGGATTTGAATGAAACAATGGTCTTCTAATGAAGTCAATGTAATACCTAGTTTCCACAGAAAACCGCACCATCCTTTAATCTTCGATCCTCTCTTCCCTCCCTTCTTTCCACCATTCTTAATTAATTACCACCACTTTTTTGTTTCTTAAAGGGTCCTCAAAATTATTCATTCCAAGTTAAAATATGATCTTTCTCCTTATACCATCATCATTGTATACCAAGATATATGAGTGGGTTCCCCACTAAATCTCATTTTTAGGGAATAGACAATCTCTTTCTCATCAAGATGTTTTTGATATTCTACGCAAATTTGACCTACATGCATCCATAGTGTGTCTACTTAAGTAAAGCACTGGGTTTTTTTTTTTTAAAAAAAAAGGATTTCTTGTCTCTAGGTAAATTATTTTTTGTTGGTTCAATCGATCCCATTTAGAGGACCTTTTTTTTAAAAAAAAAAATATATAAATTTCTTACAAACCGCGTTATAAAAATTCTTCCGATCCAAATCCTGTTTTGAGAAAAAATATCATGCGTTCTTTGAATATGTGAGAAGCACACAAAATAGACGGGAAGAGCTTTCGGGGTCTCCTAAGTATACCATATATAAAAGCAACACGAGAAAAAGATGGAGAATTAAAGAGGGTAAGGGGGTGGGGATAGATACCTGATCTTTAGGAAAACAACCACCACCACCACATCCACAAATGAAACAACTAGAGCAGTCCACATCCCACTTGATGATCATCGTTCAAAATGTCCACCAATGGGGCCCCTGAATGATGGACATACGTGTGATGCACAAACCCTGCGTAAATCACACATCACATGCAGCCATTAATAACCAGAAATTTCATTATTCGGACTTTATAATAAAGAATTATAGAAAATAGAATCTAATAATACAATAATTTGCGAAATTTGAATTTGTTATTGTTAGAATATAAATTAAATAATTAAATTTATCACTTATTATCCGTTTAAGCTTTTGAAATAAATGAAAATTTACATTATGAGAAATGCTACATTCACTCCCAAGTCCTAAAAACGCATACTCCCTGACGTGGCAGTAAAAAACATCATTGGTGATTTTCATTGTCACGTTAGAGAATGCATGGACTTGAGAGTGCATGTAGCGTTACTCTTTCTCTTAATATAGTATCAAAGCAAAAATTTTAAGTTTTAACATTGACTTCGTCATTCACCTCATTTTAATTATAAAGTATCATATACGCTGTAAAATATAATTACTAAGAGTCAGATCCTCTCCTTCTTACTCCTCTCTTAAGGTGGCCATTAATGAGGCAAACCCCAAACTATTCTACGTCTGGAGAATAAGGTTATGTTTGGTACACGGAATGATTATTCTTTAGAATAGTCCTTATTAAGAATAGAAGAAGTGAGATAAATTAGACTTGTAATAGCCATTTTCATGGCCATAAGAGAATGATTATTCCTTCAATTGAGGGAATAGTCATTCATTTTCAATTTAAGAAGAATGGTTATTCCCTCAATTAAAGGAATAATCATTCACTCATGGCTATTGAAATGACTATTCTAAAGGTAATCCATTTTACTCCTTCTATTTTTAATAAAGACTATTCTTTTTTCTTTTTCTTTTTCCTTTTTTTTTTAAAAAAAAAAAATTAATAAAATCTATTCTTTGAAATAATCATTCTATGTACCAAACATATATTAAGATTTGCAAAACTTATAGAGAGGGGAGACGGAGTAGCCTATGGATAGAAAATTTGGTGGAGATCACCTATCACAAACTCCTCACCACCTAATAGGATTACAAGCCACATATTGACATGTACATTGTCATAGGTTATATGTCCAACTAATACACAAATTAAAATGTATGATGATGGAAAGCCCAATTAAAAAAAAAAAAATTAACAATTTTTAACCAATTTTGTGTAGAAATATAACTGAAGGAGGCCCGATTAGCATCAGCCTGGGCTGATGTTTACAATTACTCTAATTGAAGACATTTAATCTAAGAGCCGTGATATAAAACATCCTGGGATGTTGCTACGGTGCAACATCCCAGGATGTTTTATATATTTACCCTTAATCTAAAACCCCAAGATGGTCTTTTCTCCACGTCTAGTTCGATATCAATTTTTTTATTTTTTATTTTTTTAAATTGTTCTTTCTGTTTGAGCAATCAAAATTACATCATAGAATGTGGGCGGCGGGACAAAATGCTGTAAATGGCTTCCATAATTGATAGGATAGTCTCCTCTACCAATAACGAGAACTACATGAAGAAAAAAAAAAGGGTAAAAGCACTAGCTGAAATTTTTTCAAATATCATTTTTTTCTCTAACTGTAAAAAAATCTCTTAAAAAAAAAAAAAAAAAAAACCGTGCAACAAGCTTCCTTGGTGTTCTATAAACCAAGAGAATCAATCTACTGATATAGAGTAGCACTTTTTCTTCCTTTAATATTATTTTAATATAAAAATGTTTTCTCCATACTCTAACATTTATTTGAAAAAATGTTTAAAATAATGGATAAAAAGGCTATAAAGAAGCTCTTTATTTTTCCTATGTATTGGATTCAACTATAGTAAACCCAAGACTTATGAAACCAACAGACAATTTGTTGTAAGTCACTTTTTATGTTTTTCTTGAAATTTTTCAAATATTTAGGGAAGAGAATAAATTATAAGAATAGTGTTGTTTATGCTCTTAAACCCTCTTTCACTTCCCTAAATGTCAGAAAAAATTTCAAAAACCCACTTGCAACAGATTCTCATTCTCATCCCTAAACCTACAATGTTACCCAATATTTAGGGAAGTGCTTTAGCTTTCCTTATCATTATGTTATTTTATTTTTTTAAAAAAAACTATTTCTTTCTTTTATTTTTTTTCTTTTTCTTCTAATATTGATTTAAAAGAATATTAAAATAGTATAAGAAAATAATAGGAAAAGCTATTATAAAGTGAATTTGAATATGAAGCCAAAGAAAAAAAAAAAATCTGTCAAGAGTGCACTTTAAGCTGATATGCAAATATATTTAAATGCACTACCAATTTGCAGAGAAAGAGACGGGAGAAGTTGATGGGTGAGATGGAAAAAGAAGCGAGAGAAAAGAGAGAACATGGCGGCTTTTACACAGTCGATGGGTACACGGAATTATGCAAACCCCCATTTGGCAATGCTTTCAATTTGCAAAGATGCAGTGAATATGGCGGCTTTTACACAGTTTCTGATACTTTGTTTGATGCAGAAATATTTCGTTGGAACGTACCGTACACGTCGCTGCAACGCCGCCTAGGAGTAGAGAAAACTTATTAGCCACCACAAAATTGAAGCTTTATCTACGTCTTCAAGAATCTCAAATGGTCCCATATGTATATTTTCCGACAGCCAACAAACGAAAAATATTTATTTAGATTAGACATTTGGGATTTGGAAAATGATATTTCATGAAAAAAAGACAGTAACTCAAATCGTACGTACTTGCCCCCTTCTGTGGTTGGAATGTAAATGCACTAATTAATTCATTGTTCATGGGTTTGTGCTTCAATTCATCCGACCCAACCGGCAGAAGAATAGAAAATTGTTCCTCAGCTATACTTATCTTATCTTGCTGAGGTGCTCTAAAAAAAAACTTTATAGCATATTTTTTATAATTTTTCAATTGTTTAAATTTAATATTATATTTTTCACGAGAAAAAAGAAGAAGATGAAATTAAATTTAAACCGTTAAAAAAACTATATAATTTTTAACATCTGCCTCAATTCGTTGAATGCCATCCCAAATTTCTTGAACATCCGCCCCTAACTTTTCAATTCTTTCTTTATTGGTCGCCATGGCTCTAATACCAAATTAATAGAAGCTTAGAATACGCGTACAACATAAGAACAAAAGGAAGAATGAACTCTTAGGGCAGGAGCAAACCAAATATTATATTATAATTTTTTGAATAATCATCGTACAAGCTTGTTGCCTTTTTTTTTTTTTTTTAATAAATTTTTTATTTTTATTTTTATGAGCAATACAAGCGAGCCGGGGGGGTGGCGCGCGCTACAAGCAAGAAGAGAGAAGAAAAATCAAAGGAGTGCTACAAGAATGTAGCCCAAAGAAGTTATGGGCCACTGCCCATTTTGCAACAGAATGAGCTTGCCTTGTCTTGAAACTTTTAACAACTTCCGAAGAAGAGCAGTAATCGAGATTAGTAAGCACATCTCTGATAATGGGCTGAATATGCCAATCTGACACTAAGATATGGCTTGTTTATTGCTGAAGTGATAAGTAGTGAGTCTCCCTCTAGAATGATCTTTCTAGCATTCAGAAAAGAAGCCAAAACAAAGCAGCCTTTGCTTCTCCAAGGTTCACATCTGTCGAATTGATTTTTTGAGTATATACAGCCACAATGTTGCCTTAGAAGGCACATCAATTTTAGAGGAATTATGGACAACTTGATTCCTTGAAAACCAAAGCGAATCCATAGCAACTGTAGCCAAAATTTGAAATTCATGGATATCTTTTTTAGGAATTCCAAAATTTAGAAGGCTCCAAAATGGCCTTTATCCATCTTGAGATATGAATGTTTTCAAATGCTTCAATATTTAAAGGCCAATTAGAATGCCTCCATATAATTCTAGCTAGCTCAATCACACCCTAGGAAAACATGTTGAATATTTTCCACATTCGAATTGCATAAAGGACAAGTCCATACCTCCGAGCTGGTAGATGTTAAGAAATCTGGCCACTTTTGCTTTAGTTGCCTATTTATTAAAGAAATCAACATCCGCTAAGATGAACTAATTCTAACAAAACACTATATAGTATATCTGGGTGCAACACCTTCAAAGCAAAATTCTCTTGGGACTCTGCATCGTGCAAGTGCATATATACATGCTAAACCAGCTCCCTGTATTTGCACGAAGTTACCGCTAGCTAATCAACTACTTCAAGGCAAATCAGTGTAGAAAAAATTCGTGCTTCAGGTTGTTCAGTAACAAAGCTAGCAATCAGTTTGCATGCCATGTTAGCAAATAAGGCCCGCCATTCTTGATCATGATGACCAAATTGCATGTATCAGCTGCAGCCTTCCAAAATATTTTCAACCAAGAGATAGATTTGGATCTTCTTCATCAGAATCGAACTCAACCTGCAAGCAAATATTAACAGGCATAAATCACTACACTTGACATCATGAAAAAGGAAATCCTTAGAAAAAGAATCAATCAGTTGAAGTAATATCCATGACCCACAAGCAGTATCAAGAACATTGCCAGCATATATAGCTATCAGAGTTTGAACCATTCATTCAAAACAGAGACTCACATTTTCATCTCTGAACCACTTCCCATTACAATCAAGCTTCCAACCTGCAGCTGTAAACTTTAGTTCCCTCTCCCGACGCTCGTGGGGATCCAAATGCTGCTGCTGCTGCCGCCTGACCACCTTGTCAGCTGCTTCAATTGCAGGACAAGAGCTATGTTGACTCAGATTAGAATTCCTATTCGTAATATGATCCAAAATTAGTTGAACATCACGGTTCGCATTACTAGAACTCTGCCGAGGCTGAGGAGTTTGGTCACAATGTATCTCTGCAGCAACCTTTCGTGACTGTTCAACCAATGGTTTACCAACTGACCTAAATTTTTTTTGGTGGTGACTATTACAGTTTGAGGTGCCAGTAGAAGAGCCTGACAATGCTATTCGCTTATTTATCTCATCTTGTCTAATCAACTCTCGTTCCTTTAGCTTCACCTCTGCAGCGCGGTGGCTTGACCCCTTGCAATGCATCTGCAACATGAATTTTCCACTTAGGGACAACTTTATGCAGAAAAGGAACCAGGTCCATATTTATACCTATATAAGTACACTGTACACGCTAGAAAAGCCCTCAACAGAACAATTCAACAGGTATATATGAGAAATATTTATAAAAAGATAAAATCATTCCCTATAAGAGGATCCAAAAAGATTCCCATAAGATTATTAAGCTCAGAAACCCAACAATATCAACTACAACATGTTTCACCACTTATACAAACCTAAAGCAGAACTCATTTTTGAAAATCAATTGCAAGGGAAAAGTGTCCTAGAGCTTACATAAACATAATTAAGATTGTATTTAAGTGATGTTGGACACTTAAGATTATAACATATCACCACGCTCCACAGCCGATGTTCACGACGGTCCACCTATAGACACTGACCCGATAATAGCCATTTCTTTTTTGACAATTCTACTCACTTATCAATATTTAATGACTTAATACTATGTCCATACATAGTATCAAGACATTTTAATCTAGCCTATAGGTCATCTCCTCACCACAAAACTGCAAACCATTCGATCCCATACTTGACAAATTGTGTCTGATCCCATACTCGACGTAATGGTTGACTTTAATACCAAAGATACAAACCTCAAACAACTCACATGAAAACCGACTTGCAAAGAGACGGTGCCCAAGACCTCATGTACACAGCTAAGATTATACTCGTAACAACCACGCAATTTAATCACACATGATGACAACATAAGCGACTCAAAAGCCCCAAATTTCTGCTGATTCAAGCATTGAGTTTACATTGCCTAAACTCATGCTAGGAAATTCTTCAATTTATTCTCGGACATAACAAAATCCGGCACCCAATTTAGCTTTTGCAACTTGATGAACCTTTGGAATTTCAGAGACCGCGCCCAACACAATCACATCATCTAAAAAAAAAAAGACTTGCAAATAAAACAAGGGTAAAAGGAGGAAACGTACGGAGAGCATGAGAGGGGAATCGAGGATGGGAGAGTTGGGGCAGAGGAGGCAAGCGTATTTGCCGCTGGAGAGCCTTTTGTAGGAAGACCCATCAAGTTGTTCCACCGCCAGATCGTCCACTCTCCGCTTCCTCTGTTGCGCCTCTGTTGCCCAGCTATCTCCTCCGAACACGCTCATCGCTCTCTGTGTCGCTCTGTCTCCAAGGGGCTACACATCCGAATGATTTGGAACTTTCCGTCGTATAGACGACATGCCGTTTTAATTTCCAAGCCTTTCGGTCCATAGAACGCACCGTATGTACCCCTTTTTTTTTTTTTAAATCGCATATTACCATGGGATGGATTGCGATTAGTAGCTGTCTTTGTTTAAATCTAGAAGGTTTTTTGGTATTTTGAATAGTAATAGAAGTGAATGATGTGATATAAAGTATAGAAAATATTGTAAATTTTTTATATAGAAAAGTAAAAAAAATTTATTTTTTAGTAAGTTTTTTATTTGAATAGTAATAAAAAGTGAATGATGTGATTTAAAAAGTAAAAAAAATTGTTAAAAAATAATTGATGAAATATTAAAAGTGGTGTTGATTTTGAGGGAGGAAAAAAAGAAAAAAGGGTTTAACAAACTAAACCAGTGTCTCTCAATGTTATTCTTACTTTCCAACGTAGAGATATTATAACTAACTAGATAATTACCCTCATTATCTCAAATATTTTCTCTATTTCTATGAACACTAATTGGTAGCAGGAAAAGTTCATAAAAGTGCCAATTCATGTGCCAACAAGTTGGGCAAAATGGGTCATTTCCACCTTAATGTTGGGAAGCATTCCTATCTCCTGGTTTTTTCCCTTCTAGATCTCTTATTGGACAATGGGAAAAATTCTCCAATGGTGGTTCCACCACTTTTTATGTGGAGTGTTCACTAATGAGGTATGACTTTAGTCACGTGTGATACTAAATTCTGCGTTCACCGGCAAATTAAGACTTTAGCCAAATTCTTCGTTTAAAATTACCGGGCAATTGGACTAAAACTATGTAGTACGTAGTTATTCTTAGTATTACAATTTTGACATCCTTTAAGTAAACGCAATGCAAACATGACTAGTTAAACTATCTGAGTTTTTCCTCTTAGTTGGGTCTTATTGTCCAATCTCTGTTCTATTCCTTTGCATAATTGGCCTTCGTGGCTCATGGAATCTGAATTTGTGGTTCAAGTTTTATCACCTTGACTTAAATCCTAGGCTCTCATTTCTGTTTTCCCAACCTTGGTTGGTCGAGTGTATACGAGGTCTATCACCACTTATTAATATCTTTTTGTATTTTGGCTACTCTATATCTTGACCAAGGATTATCTCATTATAATTAAAAAAAAAAAAAGGATTATCTCACTATTAACACAAAAGGGCATTTTCTGGCGAAACCAAACCCAATAGGCGGATAGTAAAATCAAACTCAATTAATTGAGTTAGTGTAGTATTTCTTATAAATGGTCATTATTGATAAATTAAGTAAGAGGAGTTTAGAAACACAAGAGAAATTGAATGAAGACAATCAAGAACCACCTTATGATCCACATCAACAATTAATAACGCAAAAGTTGATGAACAATTAATTAAGGCTTAACTTTCGCCTCAGGCACTTTTACGTGGACTAACATAGTAACACTCGTATGTGATTGTTGAACCAAGAAAAAATAAATAAAAACTTCTCAATAATGCTACTCTTCAGTCTTCACGCTCATTTATCATATTCATTTTAGTGTGTTTTAAGTAATTTTTCATATCAATCACTTAAAAAAAAAAAATTTACTTAAAACATGTTACGTCAATTGATATAAAATGAGTATAATAAATAAGTGTAAAGAATATCATTACTCAAAACTTTTTATTTGTAGTCGAATGTAGGACCTTGACCATCCTGTATCACCCTTTATTTGTGCGTAATTTGAAAAGAATATATAAAATGTGAGAGAATTGAATTTAACAGGTTGGTTAAAAAGAGAAATGCAATTTCATATTATGTGGTACATCATTAATCTATCTTTTTATTCAAATTAACAGATGTAATAGTAAATTTGAAAAAAAAAAATTGAAATAAATAAAAAATGTGCATCGTTCCATTCATTTTCCAGTCTAGTGCTCATCCATCCTTCTTTTATAATATTTTAGGAAGGATCCTTCGAATTAAAAGGTCTCTAGTAGTTTAAAGAGAAGAAATTTTACAAAGGCCTTTTAAACTTATACGTGATTTGAAATATTTTTTAATTTTTTATTTATCTCACTTTGACCCCTCATGCTTTCAAAAGATATCATTTAACCCCCCTCCATTAAGATTTTCTATTAAATCCTAACGAATGAATACAAAAAATTATCAAAATATCCATAATTTTAAATTTTTTAATAATTTTTTTAAAAAAATATAAGGATATTTTGAAAATTTTAACAGGTTTTGACAGTGAAAATAGACGGAGTGGAGTTAAATGATACAAATTGAAAGTATGAGGGCCCAAAGTGAGAGAAATCAAAGATCATGAAAGTATTTCAAATCACGTGAAAGTTTGGAGGACCTCTGTGAAGTTTTCCCTTTAAAGAAATTGCATAGATTACAATTTTAAAATTCAGAAAATTCAACTTCAATCCGGAATTCTTCATTTTATTTTATTTTGGATAAAAATTTTCTACAAACTGATTTGTAGGAAACTCTTACAAATTAGCATATAAAAATTATGTGTCTTTTAAGCATTTAAAAAATTTATGTCCTTCTATTTTTATTTCAATAATATTTGCTTTGGGAAATATTATTACTTTATGACAAAAAAAAAAAAAGGCACAAAACTACAAAAAAAAAAAAAAATTGTGCATTGCCGAGTACAAAAATGCAATTGCATGCAAGAATTATTGGCGTGTCTGTTATTTACTATTAATGTGTTTTGAGAAGTTTATTTTTTATATAATTTATTTTATTTCAAAAAAGTATTTTGACATGACACATAAAGTAAAAACAGATTTAATGATTTTATGTTTTGAGTTATTTATTAATATGTTTATTTTAAAAACAGAAAATAAAAGTAAGAAGAACAAACTTTTAACAAACAAACCTGATACATTATTATGTGAGACCCATTAAAGTTAGAATTGATGATATTAACAAATTTTTTTTTTTTAAAGAAGGAAGGTATTCCAGATTTGGATTAGGAAGAGGTTTGAAAGAAGGCATCAAGGGGATCCACGGGGAGTCCCAAATATCCACATTCAATCCATTGGAGATAGAAATACAAGCACCTCTCTTGACAACTTCTCTATTCTTCAACAGTCCTTTCCAAATCCAAGATGAGAGGGGGGAGTCCGAAGCATGAAGGAAAGAAACACCATTAGGAAGATATTTAGCTCTGAGCACATCTACCCAAAGAAGAGGTTGATTTGAGGTAACTTTCCATCCCAAGCTGGCCAGCAAGGAGTTATTCATAGACTGCATGAAACGTAGGCCAAGACCTCCCAAAGCCTTTGGCAAACAAAGGTTATCCCAAGCTAATAACGTGAGATTGTGACTTTTATCTTGCAGAAATCCCCACCAAAATTTACGAAGAGCCGAGTCAATTGACATACAAAAGGACTTTGGAAGCATAAAAGTAGACATAGCATAAGAGGGAATAGCATTTGCTATAGCTTTTATCAAAGTAGTCCGGGCTGCTTGAGAGAGGAATTTAGCTTTCCATCCAGAAATTTTAGCTAAAATTCTGTCCTTTATCTCCAAAAAGGAGTCCTGCTTCTTGCGGCTAAAAAGAAGAGGTAGCCCCAAATATTTAGCCTTGACAGGAATAGGAGGAAGCTTCAAAATGTTATTGACTGCCAATTTAGAAGCTGTTCTACAATTTTTGCTGAAGAAAATCGATGATTTAGCCACATTGATGCATTGGCCAGACCATTTGGAGTAAGTAGAAAGACAACTCATAATTGAAGTAGCTTCCCAAGAATTAGCCCTTGAGAATATCGTAACATCGTCAGCAAATAGAAGGTGAGAAATAGAGGGGCAACGACTGGAGATCTTCATACCATGCAGCAAACCCTTCTGCTCTTCCTTGAAAATCAACTGAGAGAGGATGTCCGATCCCAAGATGAAAAGAAATGGAGACAACGGATCACCTTGCCTCAAATCTCGAGAGGACTTAAAGTTACCAAAGGGAGCACCATCCAGCATAATAGAAAAAGAAGATGTAGAGATGCACTGCTGGATCTAATTAATCCACTTCGGATGGAAACCAAACAAGGAGAGAATACGCAGGAGGAAACTCCATTCCATAGAGTCAAAAGCCTTCTCCATATCAAGCTTCAAAGCCATCAAACCACCATTTCCTTGTTTATGTTTCATCGCATTAAAGAGTTCATGGGCTAAGATGGTATTATTCTGAATGGATCTACCTTTAAGGAAGGCAGATTGAAGAGGAGAAACCATTTTATGCAAAAGAGGCTTAAGACGGTTTGCTAGGATTTTTGAGATGATTTTATAATTCAGGTTAGTGAGGCTGATGGGACGAAAGTGATTAACCAAAGATGGATTATCAACTTTAGGGATCAAAACAATGTTGGTATGGTTGAATTCCCTGAGCATAAAACCCCCCCTGAAAAAGGATTGAATCGAAGCAACCACACTAGAGCTAACAATGGACCAATAGGTTTTATAAAATAATCCAGTCATGCCATTTGGGCCAGGGGCTTTATCTAATGAACTGGTTGCATTGTCGTATTGCTCATTTGCTACGGACTACTGAATGGAGTCTCCCTTCGTTGACGAATTTTCCACATCAGTGCCGCATCGCTTTGTAAAATATTTTGTAAATTTAATATTTCTAATAAATTTAAGTTATTTTTTCAACAGATATTTATAAAATTATAATTTTATCTTTACATAAAAATTATAAATTTTTTTACATGAATTTATTAATTTGTCACAAAATCAAATAAAGTGAAACAATTTAATCCTTATTTTTATTTTGGACCTGCGCTACAAAAAAAAAAAAAAACTTATGCCGACACTACTTTTTCCGACACTTGTGCAACATGCACCGGAAAAAATGGTATCAGTAATGAAAATAAACGTCGTTATTTTTATATAAACGCTAACAAATGAGCACCGGTATATATGCATGCGTGCGCGCCGTCCGACGACTTGGGTTGAATTGAAATTATCATAACTTGTTTATTAAATATTCTTGATCATAAATAAACGTCCAAAAGATTGAAAAAATACATCTCAATGAACAGTACTCTTTTGCATACACATGAAACATCTCAATAAATTGTTCCACAATTTTAAAGAAGTGTCTAAAATATATGGTAAAATTTTGAGAAGTGTTTTGCGTTTTAAGTTTTGAAAAGAATATTGAAAAAGTAAGTTGGAAATTGATTTGATGGGGCACATTTGAGAAAGTTGTTGAAAATTAGATTAGTTAAATTTTAGAAGTGTTGTGTAGAAATTAAAAATTGAGAAATATTTTTATAAATAAAAAAATAAAAAATTATAGCATCACATTGGTGGTGCTTCGGAGGCCCTGGGAATGGCTGCCAGGCAGCTAGATCTGAAAGGCAGCCACTGCAAAAAGATAGCAAGAACTAACCACCAAATCTCTCTGGCAGCCAGATGGTGGCCACCGTGTAGTGTCACCTCCTAGAACCACTTGATATATATATATATATAACATTTATTTCATTTTTTTTTTAATAAATATTTTGAGTTTTGAGAGGAGTTCTGTTTTTTGTTTTGAAGAATATATTAATAGTAGGGTCGCATCTAAAAATCCGTTTGGTTAACAAGTTCGGGAGAAGATTTTTTCAATATTTGAGAAGTGAAGAGAGTTTTACGACATTTTATTAAACATTCCCTAGCTTACTATGTGACCAAATTACTTAAGAGGCACTAAAAAGTAATATGATCATCTCAATCAATCAAAAACTGTTACATTGTCTTCTTTAGGGGGAAAGGGGAAAAAATACAAAAAAAAAAAAGAAAAAAAAAAAGCAGATTAATTAACTCTCGTTATTAATTTGAGACGACACAAACATATATAAATTAAAAAGAGAGGGTAGCTAGCAGTTATTAACTAACTATCAATACCAACGGAGCATTGGCATGACGAAGAACTTCATTTTTCCAAGACTGCAATGGATCCCATCGTGCTGTCCGCAAGCAAAGTAGTGAGGCTTCCAGCTTTTCAGCACGAACTCGAAGCCCTTCCCGCCTCCTTGTGTTACGTCGGCCAACACTTGTGCTCCTGTTAAGTTGCACGTTTTGAAGCTCCGAAGGTTTGGTAGCAAGTATACGCTGTGAGGGATTGTTGCATTGTTGGCCGTCGGTGGATCATATTTGAAAACTGCATGCAACAACATGCAATATATCTTGTCATCGATCATAGAAATTAATACAGGTGTTCATGAATATATAAGAATAAAATATAATTCCAAGAAACTCAATTAACTTACTCACCTAAAGTATCATTTACGTAAAAGGGGCCATTTTTTCGTGCCCAATCAGTATAGCTAAAGTTGAAGCGCCAGCCATCCGATCCACCTACGATGATCTTGTTGGGGCCTTGTGTTTTTTTTGGGTGACGGGAGCCGAACTGCCACTCTTTGTTGGCCATGCAAACTGCCAACGTGGAAGCAGCCACAATCAAAAATATGAGACTCTGTGCAAAAGTGAAACCACCCATGTCTTCTATCAGAGTGCTGCAACTTAATTAAGGAAGAGTACTGAAGTTAAGAGGTTGATTCAAAGAGGAAAGGTTGTAAAATCAGATGTAGGAATTGACACAGATAGGTTAAGAGGTATTTATAGATCGAACAGAAAGAAAGGCTCGTGCAAAACGGCCAAATTAACCTTTTTTTCTTTTCTGGAATATTGGTAGGTCAAAGTTTGAAAATACAATGTGAAGCTCATTTTTCAGTGCAATTTTCCAAGGAGCTGCTTCTTGCAAATCTTGAATGGGTCGGTAACAATGGAAATAAATTATTGTTTAAACCAAAAGGTGGTCAGCAAAATATGCTATAATCATTGTCCATTGTCTTTCAGAGGCATGAAATTGACCAACACAACAGTCAATGCACAACGGATTGATATTTACAAACAGTGGGGCTTTAACCGAATTAGATTGCAAATTAACGTGGGTGGGGACGACTAATGGTGTAGCTAAGAACTAATCTTTATACTTTGCCTGACGTAATGATGATAGTTTCATTGCACAATATCATTTCTTTAGTAAAACTAACTATCGTAAAATAAATTAATTCGTTATTTTTGGTTGTAAGTAAAACAAGCTCAATCAACCGAGTTAGGTGTTCCACGTGTCAAGATCATATTTTTTGCGGGAAAATCAACGGTGCATATGAGGGTTATGTAGCTTCGGTCAACCAAGCTCTATATTAAAAAAGGGAAATGATACATTTCCTTCTTTTGTCATTCTCCCATCCTTCTATTTTTTAAAATCATTATTGGATCTGTAGTCTCCATGTATGTTCACACATAGAGACCACACATCTAATGGTGATTTTGAAAAATAAAAAGATGAGAGAAGGATACAGGAGATGCTGTAGCATTTCCTTTTAAAAAATGATTTGACCCGCATTTATTGCATGTTGTAACTAGTATGGCATAACTTGATCAACCGAGCCTTGGGCAAACCAACTTCTCAACTTAATCAAAAGACTTTAGATGTTGAACAAAATCACAAAATTTCATTATCTGTTGGTCATAAACGTTAATTAATTTGAAAAGAACTTCCAATAAATTTTCAAGTAAATTATTCTCATTAATTAAATCTATGAGCGTTACAACTATTAAGTAAGTCACCAACAGAACTTATCTCATGCAGTGAGCCTATTTCAATTGGAAAATAATCAATAAAAGCAAACACTTAGAAATATCATGAGTTTTTTGTAAACTTGGTGAGTGTTGTCTCAATTATTACAAGAGAAAAGTAGTACATTCTGTAAAACAATTAAAGCATAATTCCGGGGACAACACATATAATATTTTAATGCAAAAAATCATGCTGATGAAATATGCAATATAATCATCATCCCTATTTATAGTTCGTAATTGTCCTCCGTATGACCTATCCGTACTCTTAATTAACCATCTTACAGTGAGATTTGTTATCGTCCTCCATATGACCAAGTGGGAAACTGTTAATGATAATGCCATAAACTTTAATTCTTTTGTAAGACATTTTATTTTATATTGAATAAAGTTGTTATTCACTTAATTATTTAAATAAGCATATGTCATATAACCTGTTTATTTATATGTTTACCTTTATTGATTAATTATTATTTATCATGTACATGTAAATGATCCATGAATATGGTTTATAGTCTGAATAATGAGAGTATAACACAAAAGATCTTAAATTACAAACCTTGCAATTCATAATTTAATGTTCGTAGTCAGTAATGGAATTGCCGATTCTATTTGCGAACACAGTAACACATCAATCACGATGATCTTGATCATGTAAACTGGTGATTTCGGATTGATGTGAATACAATGCACTGAACAGATCATATGAGTTGTCATTCTTTTAAAACATGATAAAAATGAATTATTGTAACTCATAGACTTCTTATGATATATTTCTAATTTTTGAGAGGATTGTGAATTCAGATATAAAGCGGAAAAGTAATGCATTTAAGAGTGAGACCTTTATTGCGGTTAAAATTCTTCATGCGTTGGGTAATCATATATATCATTGTTGGAACACCATTCTCAAGAAGATGGGCCATTTCATGTGCCTACAACTTGGGAAAATGGGCCATTTCTACAATGATGCTGGGAAGCATGCATTCTTATCTCCTCGTTTTCCCCCTTCTAGATCTCTTATTGGACAATGGGAAGAATTCTCCAACGGTGGTATCACCTCTTTTTATGTGGAGTGTCAACTAATAGGTTATGACCTTAGTCAGATGTCGTGCTTGATTCTGTACTTATTGGCAGGTTATGGCCTTGGCCAAATTCTTCGTTTGAAATTACCGGGCAGTTGAACTAAAACCATGAAACGGTTATTCTTAATGTTACAATCCCGACATCCTTTAACTAAACGCTATGCAAACATGACTAGTTGAACTACATGGTTTTTTCCTCCTAGTTGGGTCTTATTGTCCATTCTCTGTTCTATTAATGCTTTGCGTAATTGGCGTTCGTGGCTCATGGAATTGGGACCATGGTTCGAGCTTTATCATCTTGACTTAAATCCTAGGCTCTCATTTATGCTTTTCCAACCTTGGTTGGTCGAGCGTATACAAGGTCTATCACATCAATATGTTTTTGTTTTTTTGCTACTCGATCTCTTTGTGTAAGGATTATCTCACTATTAACACAAAGGCCATTTTCTGGCGAAGCCCAACCCAACAGGCAGATAGTAAAATCAAACTCAATTAATTGAGTTACTGTAGTACTTCTTATAAATGGTCATTATTGATAAATTAAGTAAGAGGAGTTAAAGAAACACATAAGAGAAATTGAATGAAGACAATCAAGAATCTTATGATCTGCATGAACAACCGATATAAAATGAGTATAATAAATAAGTGTAAAGTATATCATACTCAAAACCTTTTATTTTTAGTCGATGTACCACCCTTTATTTGTGTGTAGATTGAAAAGAATATTATGGAATGTGAAAGAATTGAATTTAACATGCTGGTTAAAAAGATAAATGTAATTTTATATTCTGTGGTACATATTTAATCCATCTTTTACTCAAATTAACAGAGTTAATGATTAATTAGAAAAAAAAAAAAACAGAGTTAATGATTGATTTGAAAAAAAAAAAAAAAAGAGAGATTGAAATGAATAAAAAATGTACTCCAAAATATAAAATAGCATATCTCGGTTAAAAATGTGATTTGAGTATAAGCTACCACAACTCCTGGCCCAATAGATCCTCCTCTCGTTTGTCATTTTCCTTTTTTTTTTTCAATTTCCTTTTGCATCTTTAATTATATATTAATTTGCCGATAAATCTACAATTAGCAAATTGTATTCACCCACAAGCTTGCCAAATGTGCATCGTGCCATTCATTTTCCAGTCTAGTGCTCATCCATCCCTCTTTTATAATATTTTAGGAAGGATCCTTCGAATTAAGGTCCCTTGTAGTTTAAAGAAATTGCATAGATTACAATTTTAAAACTCAGAAGATTCAACTTCAATCCAGAATTTTTTATTTTATTTTATTTCAATAATATTTGCTTTGGGAAAAATTATTACTTTATGATAAAAGAAAAAAGGCACAAAACTCTAAAAAAAAAAAAATTTAGTGCATTGCCAAGTACAAAATGCAATTGCAAAAATGATAGTGATGTTTGTTAATGTGTTTTTGATAAGTTTATTTATTTTTTATATAATTTAATTTAGTCCAAAAAAGTATTTTGACATGACAGTACATAAAAGTAAAAACAGATTTAATTATTCTATATTTTGATTTATTTATTAATATGTTTATTTTAAAAACAGAAAATAAAAGTGAGAAAGGACAAAAGTTGAACAAACAAACCTGACACATTATTATGTGAGGAGTGGTGCTAGACGTCAAACTGAGTTGACATTTAACGTCCACCCATATTTAACCTGAGCTCTCAATAGTTGGTTTTCAATAAAACATCGTCCTAATTATATGATAGTTGTATTGTTTATTTTCACTTTAAGCGGTCTTCACTCCATAAAGCTCGAAAGGTAGGCGCGGCGTGACGAGAACTTCAAGTGGGGTGGCTTTGATGTTTGTTAATCCAAACCTCTCACTCATATCAACCGATGCATTAGAGGGAGTTGAAATCTCATACATGTGTAAAAAACTAGC
The DNA here is from genome assembly GCA_900184695.1 of Betula pendula. NCBI lineage: Eukaryota > Viridiplantae > Streptophyta > Magnoliopsida > Fagales > Betulaceae > Betula > Betula pendula. The sequence continues at coordinate 281,444 of FXXK01000223.1, read as the reverse complement.
GAGTGATAAGTACACCATTTGAAGGCCAAACGATGCTCCAGGGCATGCTCTTCTACCGCTTCCAAAAGGGATCAGTTCAAAATGTTGACCACCCGGCCTAACATCAACATCTTTGTGGGTGCTGAGAAATCTCTCTGGCTCAAACTTTAATGGATCTGACCATATGTGTGGGTCTGTTTGGATTTTCCAAATGTTTGTGATCAATTGGGTGCCTTTTGGAACATGGTAACCTCCTATGGTGCAGTCCTCCAAAAATTCACGTGGTCCTGATAGTGGTCCTGGTGGATATAAACGTAATGTCTCTTTTACAATGGCTTGGAGAAAGACTAGATTACCAATGTCTGACTCGTTTACAATTCTTTCCTTGCCCACTTGGTCGTCAAGCTCATCTTGGGCCTTTTTCAACACATGCCGGTTGTTCAACAGTAGCGATATTGCCCATGTTAGGGTAACCTTGTTGGTGTCACTGCCTCCTGCAATCATACTCTACAAAATGCATGCAATTTTTGTTAGAATGTCATACTTAGGCAAAGCTCCTATGGCACAGTTGTATGAGGATTTGCGTATTGGGTTTGAATCGTATTAAAATATGGGTATAAGAATATATAGGTTAACTCTAATATAACATATTTAATTAAACGGGGTTAGACCTTTCAACCATAACCCGTTAATTTCGTGTTGCTTCATAGGTCACGTCAAAAAATAAAGGAAAAAACATTACTTATCACTCATGATCTTTCATCACTTTTGTAATCATACCCTTAAACTTTAAAAATGATCAATTTAAAGTAACCATTTTTCAGAAATTTGCAATGTCAACCTTCCTGTCCAAATTAATGAGTAAAATTCTCAAAATATTTCTAAGATGTTTATAAAATTACAAAAATACATTAATTTAATAATTCAAAAAAAAAATGGACAGAATATTTTGAAAATTTTAAGCTGAATTTAGACGAAAGGGTTGATATTATAAACTTCTTGAAGATAGTATCATTAAATTGACACTTTTTAAAGTTTAAAGATATGATCATAAAAATGATAAAAAATCAGTAGTGATATGGAATTTTTTTTTAAAAATAAAATTGCTAATTCTAAATTTTGCATGTCAAATTTAGATTGTGTCTATGCCTAAGTATAAAATTTAAATAGATCCTCTCTATTTATTAAACGAGCCAAACGAGTAAGACAACTCACTCAGATTTTATATCAAATTTGCGAGTGAAAAATAGAAATCTTGCGTACCAAAGATGTGGCTTTGTTGATCGTATCAGCATCATAACCTGCAAAGTCTTTGCCATCAAGGACAGAAAGCATCACGTCCATGAAATCTTCCTCCCCTTTGGCCACGGCGCCTAAAACTCTCTTACGCTTATGCTCTTCCAACCATTCACCAAGAAGGCTATCCAATTCTTTTGCAGTTTTCTTCATGGCCCTCTCATGTCCACCAAAATCTAACCACCCAAGAAAAGGAATGGCGTCCGATACCACAAACAACCCAAGCAAATAAAATAATTCATCCAGCGCCTTTTGGCAACGCCGTGCCGCGTTCTCATCAACCACCGAACTAGCGGAAAAGTACCGCTTTCCGGCAACCATCCTAAGAATCACGTTGAGACTCATATCCCCAAACCATTGCTTCAGCTCCACCAAGATCTGACCCGACCCGTTCTTTTTCGTGGTCCAGATTTTGTATAGCTCTTCTATAGAGGCCTTAACTTCGGAGACTCGAATGTAGGAAAGAAGCTCCAGCCGTCGATTTGATAATAGCTCTAAGATGACTATTCTACGCAATTCACGCCAGTAGGGTCCATAGGGTGCGAAGCCGAACATGGCGTAGTTATAGCCCAAGTGTTTCACGGCGACGAGTTTCGGCCGCGACGACACCGCCGCGTCGTTGGTGGTGAAACATTCCTTCGCCATCTCCCAATTGCTCAACACCAGAGCATGACGCAACCCAAGCTTGAGAGTAAAAAGTGGTCCGTACTTGTCGGCCATGGCTCCCAAAGTTCGGTGGGGAGGTTCGGTTCCGGCCAACAGAGGGAGGTGACCGATTACAGGCCACGCGCCGGCAGGGAAAGGAGCTAATTTGGCCGGACGAATTACTCTGTACCTCCTTAACACGTAGTAGCAAACAAGAATTAGGGAAACAAGTCCAGCGATGGAGGAATTTATGTAAAGTGAAAGAGAATCCATTTTAGGTGAGACTTTTGGTGCTCGGTGAACTGTGTGAAGCTTTTATACACGCATTCAGCCGTTCACGAGTGACGAGACATTTTCGGTATTATCTTCCGAAAAAATTGCTAATTTGTAATTTTTGTGGTATGCCTTTCTTTCTAACAAAATAAATTCAAAACAAAGGATTACAAAGGCCGTGGCTGGCAAAGGACCAGATTAGTTTTCGTTAAAAACAAAAAAAAAAAATCACATCAAAATATTACAATTTTTTATATTCTATTAATATTTTTTTTAAATTTTTTTTTATGTCACATCAAACATTTTTTATTAGTATTCAAATAAAAAATTCATTAAAAAACAAATTGTTTTTTTTTTTTTTTTTCACTTTTTTCATACAAAAAATTTACAACATTATTTCTATATTATATCACATAATCACTTTTTATTACCATTTGAACCTCAAACTCGAACCCAATCCTTTACGAAAGGATTCTTACAAACTAATGGCAGTTTAAAAAAGAAAATAAAAAAAATAAACATGCTACTTCTCTATCTCATATTTATCTCTTATTCATATTTAGAATTAGATTTGTACGACTCGGATGTTTTTTTCTAATATACTATTGAATTCATAGGATCCACTTATTCAATAGTAAATTTTAAAAAATGAAAAAAAATATAAAATAAGTTCATGTGGTTTATCTGATTTACAATTAGCTCTATGTGATATTGAAATAAAGTAAGAGGTTCTTCAGGTATGTCAAAAAAAAAATTTCCTTCCTAAGTCAAGTTTGGTCCACTAACTTAACAGATTCTATTTGTGTAATATTAATTTAAATAGGACACGTGTTACAATTTTAATAGCTCTGTCACGTCACACTAATAGAATCTATTAAATTAATGAACAAAATTTGACTGTGAGAAATATATTATTATTTTGTCATACTATACAAACATCGGAGTTTATTTTGATACGACATAAAATTAATTACAAATCAAGTAAACTAAAAAGATTAATTTTGTATTTTTTTCTTAAAAAAAAAAAATTGTATAGAGATGATAAAAAATAAGTCCGAGATTAAAAAAATAAAAAATAAAAAATAAGAAAAGAGAAAAGGAAAACAATTTAGAGAGTTGATCGTGATTTTTCACCTCCCAATAAAGTGGTGACAGGCATGAGTATGACGCTAGTGACGCTAGTGACTGGTGCTGAACATATGAAATCTTTGACAAAAAGAAGATTGCTAAGTATACAGAAGTTTTTGTATAATCGTTGTGGACGTCGTCCTTTTTTTTTTTTTGGTGGCATCTTTTTCTGCACCATCACATTGTAAGTGCATACGAAATACTACATCAACGTCAATAACATATGAGCATTTATTAAACTTGCTCATGCACGATCAAGCTTAACTTAATAATTTATTTTCTCTTTAAGCTTTTAAGTTTGTATAGCTCCGATACTATACTCTAGACTTAAACAATCTAGACAATCTATCTTTCACAATAATCTTTAAAAACAAATTGCTCTGATACCATAACCTGTGACGACCCGATTTCATAACGTGTATATATATATTTTTTTGTTTCTTTTGTAAGCAAAACACTGCCTACGGACAGCAGAACGTGAATGAAGGCAGAGTAAATTTTTTTGGGTTTCCTATCTATTTTTACTACACATTCGGACAAGCTTGACATTTTACATTGCATGCTGCCCTATCATTTACACGTGCACAGCCAGCTGCCCTTAATGATACAGCACACACTCCACTTTGATTTTTTTGGACAGCACACACTCTCACACATGCACGTTGGTGTATATCTCTTCTTTCCTCAACATCTGGACAGCACCTTCTCCTCCTCTTCTGATTTTTGGACAGCACATAGGCTGGAATCTCTTAGACTTACACGTACCAGCTCTCCACTCAAAGTTACAGCACACTCACTCATAGCAGCAGCTCACGGCATGAAGCTTCCAGCAAATCCAATTTCTCTTTTTTTTTTTTTTTCCTCACGTGGACGTGAACATCCAGCTCCATTCCTTTTTCTCTCTTTTGTTTGTTTTCTCAAGCTGTATTGGACAGCAGCTATGGACCAAGAAATATATACACTAAAGTATGCTCTAGCATTCACGTGAATGCTAGAGACTACTATAGTACGTATAATACTTTCTAGCATTCTCTTTTTATATACATGTGCTGTACCAAACAGCATTAAAAGGGTAAGATATATATATAAACATTTATCAATACTATTATTTTGTACCTTTAATTTCATTTCAAGACTCTACAAATTTATTTTTTTTTAAGCTTGTTATAAATTAATCACTACCCAAATTAAACTAAGAACATGGAATAACCATCAAATATATTCTTCCAAATATATTTGACCCATCACAATTTTCACTAAAGTGTTCTTAGTCGTCCTAATTAAATCCTTGAGTATTACACAATTCGATTTTTTTTTATTATTTTTATTTATTTATTTATAAAAATTGAGTGAAAAAAGGATGCTGGAAGGATGCGGGTAGACCCTCCAGCATTTCCCAATTGGGACCATGGTTCGAGCTTTATCATCTTGACTTAAATCCTAGGCTCTCATTTATGTTTTTCCAACCTTGGTTGGTCGAGCGTATGCAAGGTCTATCACATCAATATGTTTTTGTTTTTTTGCTACTCGATCTCTTTGTGTAAGGATTATCTCACTATTAACACAAAGGCCATTTTCTAGCCAAGCCAAACCCAACAGGCAGATAGTAAAATCAAACTCAATTAATTGAGTTACTGTAGTACTTCTTATAAATGGCCATTATTGATAAATTAAGTTAGAGGAGTTAAAGAAACACATCAGAGAAATTGAATGAAGACAATCAAGAATCTTATGATCCGCATGAAAAATCGATATAAAATGAGCATAATAAATAAATGTAAAGTATATCATACTCAAAACTTTTTATTTGTAGTCAAATGTAAGACTTAGACCATCCCGTACCACCCTTTATTTGTGTGTAGATTGAAAAGAATATTATGCAATGCGAAAGAATTGAAATTAACATGCTAGTTAAAAAGATAAATGCAATTTTATATTCTGTGGTACATATTTAATCCATCTTTTACTCAAATTAACAGAGTTAATGATTGATTTGAAAAAAAAAAAAGAGAGATTGAAATGAATAAAAAATGTACTCCAAAATATAAAATAGCATATCTCGGTTAAAAATGTGATTTGAGTATAAGCTACCACAACTCCTGGCCCAATAGATCCTCCTCTCGTATGTCATTTTCCATTTTTTTTTTTCAATTGCCTTTTGCATCTTTAATTATATATTAATTTGCCGATGAATCTACAATTAGCAAATTGTATTCACCCACAAGCTTGCCAAATGTGCATCGTGCCATTCATTTTCCAGTCTAGTGCTCATCCATCCCTCTTTTATAATATTTTAGGAAGGATCCTTCGAATTAAGGTCCCTTGTAGTCTAAAGAAATTGCATAGATTACAATTTTAAAACTCAGAAGATTCAACTTCAATCCGGAATTCTTTATTTTATTTTATTTCAATAATATTTGCTTTGGGAAAAATTATTACTTTATGATAAAAAAAAAAATTAGTGCATTGCCAAGTACAAAATGCAATTGCAAAAATAAAGCATGTTTGTTAACGTGTTTTCGATAAGTTTATTTATTTTTTATAGAATTTAATTTAGTCCAAAAAAGTATTTTGACATGACGGTACATAAAAGTAAAGACAGATTTAATTATTCTATATTTTAATTTATTTATTAATATGTTTATTTTAAAAACAAAAAATAAAAGTATGAAGAACAAAGGGTGAACAAACAAACCTGTTAGCATTCACAGCAGAAGCCCTATATGTTGTTCCCTTCCCTAAATTTAGGGAAAATGTCAAAAAAGTCACAAAAACACACCCACAGCAGATACCCGATCCGTTCCCTAAATCCCCAAAATCCTTGGGAATGCTACAGTGCAACCCAATGCATTGGGTTGCACTGTAGCTTCCCAATGCATTTTTTAATAATAAAAATTCTCTCTAC
>FXXK01000223.1:254797-274063 GCA_900184695.1 Betula pendula | reverse complement strand
CCTATCTAGCAGATGCCTTCGGCGTCGGTTCACAGCCTTCACGCCGATGCCGTCGCCGACGAGAGAGAGAGAGAGAGACAGACGAGAGAGAGAGAAGAAGAGTTTCTGATAAATAAAATAAAAAAATAAAAGTAAAGTAAAAAATATTATTTTAATGATGTAGGGAAATGTTTAGGAAATCTATTGTGGGGTGTATTTAAATAGGGATCCAAAAAGTAGTTTGGTTCCCTAAATTTAAGAAATTTTAGAGAAAATGACAGGGAAGCTGCTGAGAATGCTCTTACATTATTATGCTAGGAGCGGTGCTAGACGTATATCAGATTGAGCTGACAAGTGACATCTAGTGTTTGTCCATGTTTGACCTGATGTGAATAAGTTACGCCAGTTCAAACTTTTAAAATTAAAAAATTAAAATCAAAGCAAGAAAAGTTACGCCAGTTCAAACTTTTAAAATTAAAAAATTAAAATCAAAGCAAGAAGGCAAACGCTGGACGTCAGACGTCAGACGGTCTAGCACCGCTCATTATGTGAGACCCATTAAAGCTAGAATTGAAGGACAATTCATAATCAATATTTTATCTTAATGTATTTAACGGCGAATAAAATATTAAATTGTTATATATTTGACATCAATTAATTTTATAAAATGAAATTTTGACTATAAAATCAATTTCTTTCATTTCACTTCCTATTCCACGTTGAAATTTCAACGCCACCCAGCAATAGTCAAAATAGTTGGGCTTCAGATGGCGTGACTTTCACCCACTTTATTGTTGGCGTGAAGCGGCCGACGACGTTGAGAAAATTTTCAAGAAAATCGTTTGATTTTTATTTATTTATTTATTATTTTTAATAAGCAAAAAAGGAAAAAGGAGAAAAGAGATTACATCATAATTAAAATAAAAATAAGAGGACAACCAAAACAATAATCCTAATACAACTAAAAAATAGTGCAACAAATTAAACGAAACGTTGAAAATGAATCATAAAAATAATCTGACCCATCAAGAAAATTTAAGCGGCCACAAAGGACTGCATTAAACAAAAGAAGTTTCGGAAGAAACTTTCCAAAACCTTTGGCAGAGAACCACCATGCATTAAACAAAAAAAGTTTGAAAAGAGAAGCCGATAAGTCACCAACCCATTAGGAGCAAGACCGACAAAAGACCACAGGAGTTCAAGATCACGACCAACAAGTACATCAGTGAAAACCTAGGTTATCTGTTTTTTTTTTTTTCTTCCCTTTTTCTTTTTCTTTTTCTTTTTCTTTTTTGGCTGATAATGGAGTAGCTCAAGAAATTTTGATTAGAACTCATAAACATCACTTTGCATTGAACTCTTTTTATCTACAGAATCTTTTAGATTTGTTTTCGTTGTCCAAGTACTTACGTTTGGCTCAAGAAATATTTAACTAAAAAATATATATTTTTTTCGATATATGGTGGAGGGTAGGGGCCGTGTCCAAGTTTTCGAAGAGAGAAAGAAAGATTAGTTAAAAATAAAAAAAAATAACTATAGAATTATTAAATTAATTTATTGTAACAGAATAAAAAAAGTGTGATGGGTGACGTTTTTTAAAAACGAATAGAGAGAGCTTTTAGCTAAAATTAATTTTGCGAGACTTTTGGGAAAATGACTTGAATAGTTCCTTTTATTTTTTCTATAACTGACGTAACATCGGCTTTGCTTGTTAACTCTTTTAGAATTTTATTTTTTGTTGGATATAAAATAGAGTGAATGTATTAAAATTTTTGTACGAAAAAGTAATAAAATTTCATTTTTTAGTGAATTTTTTATTTAAATAACAATAAAAAATAAGTGATGTGATATAAAAAGTAAAAAAAATTGTTAAAAAGTAATTAATGAAATATTAAAAGTGGTGTTAATTTTGAGGAAGAAAAAAAAAAAGAAAATGGGAAAGTGGTTAACAAACATAGCCATCATCTTTATCTATCAAGCCCAATGTATTTTGGCTAAAATTAGTCGGCCACGTCCTGGCATGAAACAAGTGGAATAGTATATGGTATGGTTTGACAAAGATGGAGTTTTGTGGTAAATTTTTTGTTTAAAAAGTAATTAGAAGTGATTAATTTGATATAAAATAAAAACGAGTTTCAAATTTTTGTGAGAAAAAAATAAAAAAAGTTATTTGATAATAATTTGAAAAAGATGTTGATTTTTTATTTTTTTTTTTGTTTTTTTAAGAGAGGAGTAAAAATAAGAAAAAAATTGTTGCCAAATGGGCCTATATCATTCTTTAACTATTATAACGTAAACATCAATCAATCACATAACAAATGTATAATATAATTCTTAGTATGAGTGACAATTGGCAATATATAATCATGGTGATCACAAAATGCACACCATGGCTTGTGATCTCAAAACTAGTACAAATTTGATAATATATTAGATTAGATCATGGTATCCTTTATCTGATGTAATTCAGGATATTCAAAACCGGAGGGTTCCATACTAGACATTAGTGCTCCCTGCTCTCCTCCCAAAACATTTAGCTGAATTGTATCTTATTAGTACGTGTTTCATCAAGATAGTATACAACAGATTGTATGATAGAAATAATTTAATTGAAATTCAATAGTTGGTTTCCAATAACATATCATCTCAATTATATGATAGTCGTATTGTTAATTTTCACTTTAGACGGTCTTCATTCCATAAAGCTTGGAAGGTAGACGTGGAGTGATGAGAACTTCAAGTGGAGTGGCTTTGATGTTTGATAATCCAAACCTCTCACTCATATCAACTGGTGCATTAGTGGGAGTTGAGATCTCATACATGTGTAAAAAACTAGCAAGTGCTAGGTAGACAATTTGAAGGCCAAAAGATGCTCCAGGGCATGCTCTTCTACCACTTCCAAAAGGGATCATTTCAAAATGTTGACCACTTGGCCTAACGTCAACATCTTTGTGGTTGGTGAGAAATCTCTCTGGCTCGAACTTCAATGGATCCACCATATGTGTGGGTCTGTCTGAATTTTTCAAGTGTTTGTGATCAACCGGGTGCCTTTTGGGACGTGATAACCTCCTATGATGCAGTCTTCCAAAAATTCACGTGGCGCTGATAGCGGTGCTGGTGGATATAAACGTAACGTCTCTTTTACAATGGCTTGGAGGAAAACCAGATTACCAATATCTGACTCTTCTACAATTCTTTCCTTGCCTACTTGGTCGTCAAGCTCATCTTGGGCCTTTTTCAACACATGCCGATTGTTCAACAACAGCGATATTGTCCATGTTAAGGTGACCTTGCCAGAGTCACTACCTCCTGCAATCATACTCTACAAAGTGCATATAGTTTTTGTTAGAATGATATACTCTGAAACAAATGATCCTAATTACTTAAGCAAATCTCTCATGGCACTGTTGTCATAGGATTCATATATCGGGTTCGGATCGTGTTGAGATACGTATATAAGATTATATAAGTCAATTTTAATTTAACTTATTAATTAATTAAATAGGATTAGACTTCTCAACCATAAGTCATTAATTTCGTATTAAATTAGCAGATCGTGTCAAAAAAATGAAGATTACCAATTATAAATGTCACATGTCAAATTCAGGTTATGTCGATACTTAGATGTAAGACTAAATAAGTCACTCAAGAAAAAAAAATTAGAAATTCAATTTTAGGAAGCTGAACTGCATAAAAAATAATTTTAAAGACTAAAATAAGAAAAAAAAAAACATAGTAACAGTTTTTTAAAACAACTTTAAAGGTTAAAAAACGCTTTTTTAACATATTTTTTTTTAAAGGTGCCAACCCTTCCTTTAATCCAATTAAACAAGTCAACTCTTCCATCAAATTTAGTATGGAGTTTGCGAGTTGAAAAATGGGAATTATGCATACCAGAGACGTGGCTTTGTTGATGGTATCAGCATCATAGCCTGCAAGGTCTTTGCCATCAAGGACAGAAAGCATCACGTCCATGAAATCTTGCTCCCCTTTGGCCACGGCGCCTGAAGCTCTCTTACACTTATGCTCTTCCAACCATTCACCAAGAAAGCTATCCAATTCTTTTGCAGTTTTCTTCATCGCCCTCTCATGTCCACCAAAATCTAACCACCCAAGAAAAGGAATCGCATCCGATACCACAAACAACCCCAGCAAATAAAAGAATTCCTCCAGCGCCTTTTGGCAACGCCGTGCCGCGTCCTCATCAACCACTGCACTAGCGGAAAAGTACCGCTTTCCTGCAACCATCCTAAGAATCACGTTGAGACTCATATCCCCAAACAATTGCTTCAGCTCCAGCAAAATCTGACCCGACCCGTTCTTTTTCGTGGTCCAGATTTTGTATAGCTCTTCTAAAGAGGCCTTAACTTCGGAGACCCGAATGTAGGAAAGAAGCTCAAGCCGTCGATTTGATAATAGCTCTAAGTAGACTATTTTACGCAATTCACGCCAGTAGGGTCCATAGGGTGCGAAGCCGAACATGGCGCGCGTAGTTATAGCCCAAGTGCTTCACGGCGACGAGTTTCGGCCGCGACGACACCGCCTCGTCGTTGGTGGTGAAACATTCCTTCTCCATCTCCCAATTGCTCAACACCAGAGCATGACGCAACCCAAGCTTCAGAGTAAAAAGTGGTCCGTACTTGTCAGCCATGGCTCCTAAAGTTCGGTGGGGAGGCTCGGTTCCAACCAACAGAGGGAAGTGACCGATTACAGGCCACGCGCCGGCGGGGAAAGGAGCTAATTAGGCCGGACGAATTACTCTGGACCGCCTTAGCAGGTAGTAGCAAAAAAGAATTAGGGAAATAAGTCTAGCGATGGAAGAATTTAGGGAAAGTGAAAGAAAATCCATTTTAGGGAAGATTTTTGGGGGTCGGGGATATGTATATGTAGGTCATACATATTCGATGCTAAATTTTTTTAAAAAGAAAATTTACTTTGTACAGTCAAATTCTATCTACAGATTTTGTTAGTGTGATACATACCTAAATATGACACGTGTCACAATTTTAGTGACTCTGACGTGTCACACTAAGTGAATTTGTTAAGTCTATGGACAAAATTTGATTGTGATCAGTAAATTATTATTGTTGGCATACTTCATGGATCCCTAAGTTCATTTTGATACCACATGAAATTAATTGCAAATTAAGTAAACCAAAGAGATTAATTTTATATATATCTATTTTAAAAAAAATACTTATACAAGTGAGTAAAAATACGCCAAGATGAAAAAAATAATATATATTTTAAATTTTCTGAGTTGTACGTGATTTTTCACCTCCAATAACGTGACAGACACATAGAAGTGATTGGTGCTAAACATCTTAAATCTTTGAAAAAATGAGAGCTATTCTACTCTCTTTTGAATCCGAGAATCAAAAACAAGAGGGACAATATATAAGAGAAATGCTTTATGTCCTACCGCCTCGTCTAACCATGTTCAACATTTTGCGTTTTTTCAGAAAAAAAAAAAAAAGTATTTGTCCACGTAGGACAAATTGGACATGATTGGATGCAGCAGTAGACTGTGAAGCATTTCTCGAAAAATAATTTCAATGGGTGCTCTTTACGATTCTGTGGGTATGTTTGGCAAATGGTTGGGTTAGGGATTGGGTTTGAATAATAAAATGTTGTAAATATTTTGTATGAAAAAGTAATTTTTTTTTTTTGTTTTTTGATAAGATTTTTTATTTGAATAGTAATAAAAAGTGATTGATGTGATATAAAAAATAAAAAAATAATTGATAGAATATAAAAAATTAAAATATTTTAATGTAATTTTTTTAAAAATTTTACAAAAACCTTTTGCCAAACATAGCAGCAGATTTCAAGATTTGGAGTCCTAAATTTCAGGCAACGATCTCACACCAAAATCACCACCGCATACTTTTAAGGATATTTATTCACCACCCCGGGTTATGTGGAGTTAATTATATATTTTTTCAAATAATTTTGGGTAATTTAATTGGGTTGATATAAATTTATAAATAAATATCATAAACTGGGCCTCTTGACTTGGAGGCCTTGATAGAAAGGGTTGGCCAATCGGTTGACTAGCTTGTATTATTTCAAGTCCTCCGTTCTCTCACGGTAGTGGAAAATTGAAGAACGTTCAGTTTCATAGTTTGTTTCGATTCTTTGTTTTTTTTGCTTTGTTTTAGTCCAAGATTTGTCCTAGCTTCCATGGTTTATTTATTTACTTACTCTGTCCTTTTCTTGTTGCTTTGTTCTTAATTGGTCTTATTAAATATATCGAAGAATAATAAAAAAAGAAAAAAAGAAGATAGAGAAAGAGCGTAAGAATAGAGAAATGTATTGGATACATCTTGTTATTCTAATATGTAATATTTTTTAGCATTTCACACACACCACACACACACACACACACACACACACACAACACAATATATATATATATATATATATATATATATATATATATATATATATATAAAAGAAAGAGCATGATGTATTATATATATATAATAAAACAACAATACCAAGTCACTGGTGCATTTATTTACTATAATCTCAATCAATTAAAAACAATCACATTGTCTTTAAGGAGAAGGGAAAAATACAAAAAACATATGAAAAGAAAATGGAGAGAAGAAAAGCATCTTTATAAACTCTCATTATTAATTTGAGACGACACAAAACATAAAAAGACATATCAGTGAGGCTTTCCCGTACGCGTCTCGTTGTGTATTAATTAAGGGGAATGCTATGACATATTCCCCACACTATTTATCAACCATCTTCCTTCATGTTTTTTTGAAAAAAAAAAAAAAAAAAAAAATTTACATTACAAAGATGGTTCATAAATAGTTTGGAGAATATAGCCAAGCATTTCTCTTTAATTAACTATTAGTATATCAATACCAACGGAGCATTGGCATGACAAAGAACTTCATTTGTCCAACACTGCAATGAATCCCATCGTGTTGACCGCAAGCAAAGTAGTGAGGCTTCCAACTTTTGAGCATGAACTGGAAGCCCTCTCCTCCTCCTTGTGTCACGTTGGCCAACATCTGCGCTCCTGTCAAGTTGCACGTTACGAAGCTACGAAAGTTTGGTAGCAAGTATACGCTGTGAGGGATTGTCGTATTGTCGGCCGTCGGTGGATCATACTTGAAAACTGCATGCAACAACATGCAACATATCTTGTCATCGATCATGTATATAAATACATGCATGTTGTATTAATTTCTCACATATATATAGTTCATGAATATATAAGAAAATAGATTCACAATGACGATAAACTCACCTAAAGTATCATTTACGTAAAAGGGGCCATTTTTTCGTGCCCAGTCAGTGTAGGTAAAGTTGAAGCGCCAGCCCTCCGATCCACCTACGATGATCTTGTTGGGGCCTTGTGTTTTTTTTGGTTGACGGGAGCCGAATTGCCACTCTTTGTTAGCCGTGCAAACTGCCAACATAGAAGCAGCCACAATCAGGAATATGAGACTCTGTGCAAAAGTGAAACCACCCATATCTTCTTTAGAGTGCTGCAACTTAAGGAAGACTGAAGTTTAGAGGTTGATTCAGAGAGGAAATATTGTGAAATCAGATGTTGGAATTGACAAATATAGGTTAAGATGTATTTATAGATAGAACAGAAAGAAAGGCTTGTGCAAAACGGCCAAATTAACCTTTTTTTTCCTGGATTGGTAGGTGAAAGTTTGAAAATACAATGTGAAGCTCATTTTTCAGTTCAATTCTTCTTTGAACCAAAAGGGGTTGACTTTACTCTTGAGTCTTCTGATCTTCCCCCCCAAACCCAAAAAAGAAAAGAAAAAAAAAAAAGTGGGGGAGAAAAAAGAAGAAGAAATGAAGCTGCTTAGCAAATCTGGAATGGGTTGGTAACAACGGAAATAAATTCTTCTTTGAACCAAAAGGGGTCAGCAAAATATGCTATAATCATTGTCCATTATCTTTCAGAGGTATGAAATTGACCAACACAAAGTCAATGCACAACGGATCGATATATATTTACAAACAGTGTGGCTTTAACCGAATTGGATTGACAAATTAACGTGGCTGTACACGACTAATGGTGTAGCTAATTAAGAACTAATCTTTATACTTTGCCTGACGTAATGATGATAGTTTCATTGCACAATAGCATTTCTTTTGTAAAACTAACTACGGTAAAAATAAATGGATTCGTTCTTTTGGGCTGTAAGTAAAACAAGCTTGATAGACTGAGTTAGGGTTTCACGTGTCAAGATCATATTTTTGTGGGAAAATCAACAGTACAGATGAGGCCGGGTTATGTAGCTTCGATCGACCGAGCTCTATGTTAAAAAATGATTTGACCCGCATTTATTGCATGTTGTGACTAGTATGGCATAACTCGATCAACTGAGCCTCAGGCAAACCAACTTCTCAACTTAATCAAAAGACTGAGAAGCAGAACGAAATCACAAAATTTCATTACCTATCGGTCAAAAATATTAATTACAAGTTAATTAATTTTAGAAAATTTTTTAATAAATTTTCAAGTTAATTATTCTTATTAATTAAATTTATAAGCGTTACAACTATTAAGTAAATCACCAATGGAACTTATCCTATGCAATGAGCCTATTTCAATGAGAAAATAATCAATAAGAGTAGACACTAAGAAATATCATGAGTTTTGTGTAAATTTGGTGAGTGTTGTCTTGATTATTATAAGAGAAAAGTAGTACATTCTGTAAAACAATTAATGCATAATTCTGGGGACAATACATATAGTATTTTAATGCAAAAAATTATGCTGATAAAGTATACAATATAATCATCATCCTTATTTACAGTTTGTAATTGTCCTCCGTATGGCTTATCCGTACTCTTAACCCTCTTATGGTGAGATCCGTTACCGTCCTCCATATGACCAAGTGAGAGACTGTTAATGATAGTGCCCAAAAGTTTAATTCTTTTGTAAGACATTTTAATTTATATTGAATAAACTTGTTATTCACTGATTTATTTAAATGAGCATATGGCATATAGCTTGTCTGTTTAATTATATGTTTACCTTTATTGATTATTATTTATCTTGTACATGTAAAATGGTCCATGAATATGGTTTACGGTGTGAATAATGAGACTATAACACAAAAGATCTTAAACTACAAACCTTGCAATTCATAATTTAATGTTCGCAGTCAATAATGGAATTGATGATTCTATTTGCAAAGATGGTAACACATTAATCATGATGATCTTGATCATGTAAATTGGTGATTTCAGATTGATGTGTTGATGTAGATACAATGCACTGAACATATCACATGAGTTGTCATCCCTTTAAAACACTATCAAAATGAATGATTGTAACTTGTAGACGTCTTATAATATTAATTCTAATTCTTGAGAGGATTGTGAATTCAGATATAAAGCGGAGATCACTTTGATGCATTTAGGAGTGAGATATTTACTGCGGTCAAAATTCTTGATGTGTTGGGTTATCATATATAGCATTGTGGGAACACCATTTTCAAAAAGAAATTCAAGTCCTTTATTTAAGGGATAATAAATTTTTTCTTAAGATAGATTTAATAGAATAATAATTCTTAGTCCTTGGACATGGCATTTTGGTAAGAGTTACTAAAATATTTATGCATACAGTAAAATGAGATTTCACAAGTATGAGAAAAATTATGTGATTAAATTAGGTACTCAAGGATAAGATGTAGTAAATTTAAAAGTGATAGTTATGATGACTTTAATTCGTCTACAAAATATTTTATGAAAGAATCAAAAATCAATATTAAGAATTGTCTAAATGATTAATTAATTTAATAAAAAATATAAACTAGAATGCAAATATAATATTTGTTTAGTGGAATAAGTTGGGATTAAATAATAACTTGTGACAAGTCATGAGATGAAAAGTGTCACATGCCTAGCTATCTGAAGCTAGTTTTTATTTTTTCTTTTGATCTCTCATTTAGCTGATGTAAATTGACCACACTTACAGGCTTCTATTTAATTGGGATGCATGCTTTAATCGTTAAAACATGGGCTAGATAGAGAATTGGGCTTTGGATAAAACTCAAGCCCAAGCCATAGCAATAGGCGTCTGGGCTGGGGATTTATCCTAGCCTGCCATGCATTGCAAGGGGCAAGGGTTTTCTCTTAGCCTTAGCTGCCCCCTTATGTGTCTCCTAGTGGGATTAGAACTCCCACCCTTCCAAGTAATCTAAGCCTATAAATAGAGGTCCCTGCAAGCGATTGAGATAGAACCATAAAGACAACTTGGTGAGCCTACTCTCTGGTCATATTCAGTCATTGGGGAGAAGACGTGCACCATGTAGTCTGTAGTCCTCTCTTGATTAATTTATAAAATAGCATGATCTTACCCTATTTTCATAAAGATGATCTGGGGTCTTTCTGCTGTGTAATTTATGTACACAATCCCAACAAGTAATTGGCCTTCTTTTGTGTGTGATGCGTGGATTTGTTTTCTCAAGGTGTACGTTTTATTGATTTTGTATCCTTGCTTTTGAAATTCTTTTTACCTAAGGTGAAATGAGTAGAGTTATTTTGGTATTACGGTTTTTCTTGAATATGTACGTGCAGCCTCATGTAGATTTTGGAATGAATATATTGGGAGGGGACATTACGTCAGGTGTTGCACTAGTAAGTCTCTTACCAATAGTAGTTGATTTTTGATATAATTGTCTGAAATTGGATCTATGGCGGATAGCTTATGCCCAATACTCTTGAAATTCCAGTTCTTGATGCTTCAACGTGAGTTTATAGAGATGCCAAAGTATATATGCTTGATTACATTCAGTCATTTGATATTTGTTTGTTCATAAAATATGTACTTTTGAAACTTAATAAATCTTGTTTGAGTACCTGGGTAGTTGACTTGATTTTGTAAGACCTTGTCATATTCTTGACTCTTGAGTTAATTGTCAGCATCAGCTTTATAATGGTCAAAGAAATTTACAAGCTCTATTTTGTCATGTTGATCTGTGATAAGGATAAAAATCTTTTATGATAATTGGTGATTTGTATTTCCTAATTAAAGGGATTTGCATGTTTACCCTGATTTAAAGGATTTGCTTACGTCTGAGCAGACGTGTAGCATACTCATTTGAAAATATTTAAATCACTTGTAAAATTTTATAAATAGAGTATTGTATACAATGTATTAAATAAAATATTATTGTTTATTGATTATATATTTGAGCATATTGCATATAGTCTTTTGTATGATCTTTTATGATTGTTTCCATAAGAAAGGTCCAGAGAATGCATTGTATGTGGTCTATGGGTATGAGCAGAGGTTTCTGTCATATAAGATCTAAGACCATAACCCTTGTATTCTGTAATTCATTTGTTCGCAGTCGTAATGGATATAGACATTTCATTAGTAAGACTGTTACGCATCAATTGTGTGATTTACCTTAATCAAATGAAGAGAATACTTCGAGTTGATGTGTAGGTGTATAGAGTGGTATGCACTGAATGGATCGGGAGTTGTCTTTACGGAAAGATACTGTCCCAAGGAAAAGACAATAACTTTTAGACTACTTATACCCATGATTTTAAATCCTGAGAGAAAGTGGACTTAGATATCAAGTGTGATCACTTTGATGCATTGTAGATTGAAGCCTTAAACATGATCAACATTATCTATGTGTTGAGTGATCATATGTAGCATTGTGAGAAAAGTTTTGCTCAATAGAAAATCTATATCATTTTACTAAAAAAGAACAAGAAATCTCCCATTGAATATCATTTTATATGGGATTATTCTTAGTCTTTGATCTAAGGATTTTGGTAAGGTTAATTCCCAAAAATATACACGTAGTGAATTGAGTATTCACATGAGAGAGAATAATAAGGATAGAATTTCGGTACACAAGGATCAAGAGATAGAGAATATAGTGTGACAGTATCACAGTCTTAATTCGTATACGAAAAATTTCATGCAGGAATCATACTCGTACAAAAGTGAGTCAAAGGGAATTTTGTTGATTTAATCAAAAATATTTTCTAGAGTGTAGTTACAATTATGTAGTGGTATTAGTTGTAATTAAATAATGACTTGTGATAGTTAGAGACTATTTGAGCCAAAAATATTTTTTCCTTCAGGTCTCTCATCAAGTTATTGTAAATTAACCATGGACAGGCCTTTTATGTATTTATTGGACAAGTTATTTTATTTATTAAAACATGAGCTTATTTAAATAAGCAGGTTGCTTTAATTTATTAAAATATGGGCCAAAAGAAAACTGTATAGAGAGATAAGTAAGAAGGTGGGCTTGGGTTTTATCCCAAGCCTAGTGTTTCATAAAGTGACGCATAGGCCAAAGAAAATTTCCTTGGCCCATGCGTCATCTTTAAGTAAGGTGGAGGCTAGGTTTTCTAACCCTAGCCGTCCACCCCACTACCCTTAGTACCACATGGCTTATTTTATTACGGCTCTCATAGTTTTCAAGGATATAAATAGAGGTCCCTGTAGCTCTAGCAAAAACATACCAACAACAGTTGTTTTAGCTTTTGCTAAGAATTGTGAGTTTTTCTGAATTAATTTTTGGAGAACTTAGTTAAAGTTTTGAAGAGTTAGAAAGAGCCCACACTCTTGGTTATTTATAGTCATTGATGAGAAGATCTAGAGGAGTTCTTGAGGTGTTCATTCGAGCAAGTCTTCATCGCTCATATAGCCAAGGTGTGACCTTAGTTAACAAGTAAGTAATTTTATATTATTTCTAATTTAATTATTAATCGCTTTGTTCTTCTCATGTTCTTGATAAAGTAGATATTGAGTATGGAATAGATTATTTTCCACTACGCAATTCTTTGATTTGCATGTTTATTTCTAACAAATATAATCTTATTCCTTTGACGTAGACCAACGTCTTCCTTAGTAATATTCTCAAAAACCCTTAATTTTTAAAAACTATCCAATATTCAATTCACTAAAAGTGCGTTGTTATTTTTGGGATATATTATTTAAGATTTTTCGAGAAGAGTAAACTTCTATTATTATTTATTCTTAATACCTCACACCATCTTTGGTATTATCCAAGGTGTATTTGAGATACTATTTATAATTTTGATTAACCATTCTACAAGAGATGCATCTATAGGATCCTTATGTATTAGGAAACTCGAAAAGTCTCATACATAATCATCTCTATCATCCAAAAAGACATCAGATTTATACTAAACAAGACACTTGCCTTTGTCATACAATCCTTTCCAAAATAGTAAACTTCTTGTTCATCTATATTTCTAACAAGGATACTTGAACTATGATCTCATTAAGATTAAATGGGCTTCAAGGCCCATCCAAACTAGTCCTTAGATTCTTGATGGATGAACAAATCAAATGTACAAGGCCTCAGTCCAAGAATAAATATGTTCAATAATAGAAGATTCTGAGATCATAAATCATAACTAAAACAAACTATGAGCAATACTTGAATTGAAATAAAAACAATTCCTTTATTGCAATATCAGTTTACAAAAAAAAATTTGATAACATAGTTTGATTGAAATGATTCCATTTGCTTGTGGATTTTTGGTCCACCTTCAAATCTTCAAGGTCCTTAGTTTCTCTTCTTGTTTATATGGTTTTCTAAAGCCATTACAATAAATTGCAGACATGTTTAGATACCAAATTCACATACTAGGATAGAATCTATGGGATTTTACTAAACATGCATGTAAACAAAAGAAAAACTTTTACCTGAACTTTTGTGGAACAGATACTTTGAGCAATCTCATGCCTTGTGTCCATCACCCCCAAAGAAGAAACAAATCCCTTTGATATGACCTTTGGATTTGATCCCAGCTTTATTGATGTTGATGGCAGAAGCTTTGCCATCATCCTTGGCTTCTTGATGTTTTTCTTCACCTTTCGTTTCAGAACAAGAGGTGCTACCAATTTTCATACAAGGCGGGCTCATTATGCTGTCCACTATGCCACTCAATGATTCAGGTGAAGAGCAAACCTTTTTGCCTTTCTTTTGGAATTAGTGTCCAAAACTCCAATTGATCATTTGATTATTTTAGATAAAATGAATATTGATTGTTTATTCCTTGATTTAATTATTGAACATTGGACATATTTATTAAATGTTTTACATAACATATATGTGTTTTGAATATTTACCTGATATATGTATGTATGTAAGGTCCTTAGGTTACATTGTATTTGACTATGGTGTGAGTAAAGTGTTTTAGCACACATGAAGATCATATTCAAAGGATCCTTGTAACTTATAAAACGTTTTGTTCATAGTCATAAATGGAACTGAGATTTCTATCTAGACTATTTCATGGTCAACACAGATGATCTATCTTGATCCAGTGAAGCAGGGATAGACTTCAGGTTGACATGTTGGTGTGATTGCAAGGTGGATATACATTACACAAGGTTATACACTGAAAAGGACCACGTGAGTCATTATTATTTCTAATAACTGTTAGATATAATATATGTACGTGCACGACAACTTATAATTGTTACTTTTAATCTTGAGAAGTTAGTAAAACCAGATGTTAAGTGAAGATCACTTTAATGTATTAAATAGTAAGACCAATCTTTGGTCAACACTTCTATACATTGGGTAATCGACATGTAGCATTGTGGAAGATCTCTCTTCAAGAAGAAATCCAAGTCCTTTGTTGCTTAAACAAAGAGATAATGAATATTTTCCTCGTTTTATGATTGATAAGAATATTTTATCTTGTATTTCAGGCCTGAGTGGGTTTCGGTGAAATCTAATTGAAATGATGTACAAGGGTGAATAGAATCTCACATGGTACAGTCGGATAAAACATAAGGTTCGAATCCTAGGACTCAAGAAAAAGATGTAGTAAACAAAGTAACAGTTAATCATCTTTGGTTCAACTGCAGAATAAGTTCTATGCAGTGGTAATATGTATTTAATAAGTATGTGACGAATGATTAATTTTATTTTGTCAAAACCCTTAATTCTTAGTAAGTGGGAGAATTCTTATTAAGTGGGAGGAATGCCACAAGAAAATGTTGTGACAACTGTAGGTTGTCAGTTCCACTGGAGGACCAAAGTTAGTTTGCAACTCTAGATGCCAAAGTTATCACAAGGATGAGATGTCTCTTAAAGAGAATCCATAAGGAGATGACAAAAAGGTGGAATTCTAAAATGAGACTAAGTTTTGTTTAAATTTTTCACTGGATACTTGCCATGGTAAAACCTTTGGGTTTTACTAAGTAAATAAAGGTTACAGATAAATGTCCAAATTGGAATTGGGGACAAGTAGAAGATTGTTGGACCTAGTGTCCAAAACTCCAATTGATCATAGGATTATTGTAGATATAATGAAATTAATTGTTTATTCCCTGATTTAATTATTAAACGTTGGGCATATTTATTAAATATTTTACATAGTATAGATGTGTTTTGAATATTTACTTGATATATGTATGTAAAGATCCTTAGATTACATTGTATT
The DNA here is from genome assembly GCA_900184695.1 of Betula pendula. Taxonomy (NCBI): domain Eukaryota; kingdom Viridiplantae; phylum Streptophyta; class Magnoliopsida; order Fagales; family Betulaceae; genus Betula; species Betula pendula. The sequence continues at coordinate 258,634 of FXXK01000223.1, read as the reverse complement.
TGACTATTGTGTAAGTAAAGTATTTTGGAACACAGAAAGATTATAGTCAAATGATCCTTGTAACTTATAAAACATTTTGTTCATAGTCATAAATGAAATTGGGCATTCCATCTAGACTATTTCATGGTCAACACATGTGATCTATCTTGATCCAGTGAAGTGGGGATAGACTTTAGGTTGACCTGTTGGTGTGATAGCAAGGTAGGTATACATATACACAAGGCCATAAACTGAACAGGACCACGTGAGTCATTATTCTTTTTAATAGCTGTCAGATAGAATATATGTACGTGCATGACAACTTATAACTATTACTCTTAATCCTGAAAAGTTAGTGAACTAGATGTCAAGTAAAGATCACTTTGATATATTAAATAGTAAGACCAATATTTGGTCAACACTTCTATACATTAGGTGATCGACATTTAGCATTGTGGAAGATCTCTCTTCAAGAAGGAATCCAAGTCCTTTGTTGATTAAATAAAAAGATAAGGAACATTTTCCTTGTTCTAGAATTGATAAGAATATTTTATCCTGTATCTCAGGCCTGAGTGAGTTTCGCTAGAATTTACTTGAAACAATGTACAAGGGTGAGTTGAATTTTATAAGGTACAATGGGATAAAACATAAGAATCGAATTCAGTGACTCAAGGAAAAGATATAGTGAACAAAGTGACAGTCAATATCTTTGGTTCAATTGTGGAACAAGTTCTATAGATGGGTAAATGTTTTTAATAAGCATGTAAATTAAGGATTAATTGTATTTTATAAAAATATGAATTAGAGTACAGTCACATTTATTTAGTGGAATCATATGTTATTTTTAGTTAGGTGTGATGAGTCATTGGGTGATAGAATTTCACAAAGGACTATAGAAACTAATTCTATTTTCCTTCAAGTCCATTCTTGAGTTGATGTAAATTGATTAAGGTAAATATGTTCCTTAGTTGTTTATTTATTTATGTTTTTTTTATTTAAATAAAACATCGGGCCTAGAATTAATATTTAGTCAGACTTGCTTTAATTTTTATAAAAACATGGGCTAGAAAATTATTTTCTAAGAACTTTTGTATGAAGAGTTTTTGGCTAAAGGATTTAATACCTAGGCTTAGTCCAAATGGAAATGAGCACTGGGCCAAAGAGGTAAAACAAGAGGCCTAAGGGAACACCTAAATGAGCAAAGGGCTAGGGTTAAAACCCTAGCCCATGCGCACGGTCACTAGGGGTAATCCCCTAGTGGCTTGTAATATTTTTTGCCTCCTTTTATTTTATGACTAGAAATCCTATTTTTTCGGGATTCATAAAGTTTCATGGATTTCTAGAATAATCGCCTACCTCTTCTACAAGTAAACCTAAATATATAAATAGAGGTTTATAAAAAGCATAGATACACAAGTTACAAGACAACAATATAATTGGTGAAGAAAATTGTTAGAAGGTGTTAGAAACTATTCTAGAGAGTTTTTCACTCTCATGCTTCTAGTTGTGAGTCCACACTTATAGTCATATTCAACTATAAAGAAAAAGATCTGAATTTTGAAGAATTTTGTTCTTCGCGTTCTTCAAATCTCCTTCAAGTTCTTGGTGATTCAAAGTTCTTGAAGATTCAAGGTTCTCAGTGTTTTTCGTGTTCTTCATCAATCTTCGAAGATCATCAACAATAAACATGAATGGGGAATCAAACACACTTGCAAATATTTCTCATTGCCTAAGTGAGGCCCGTACGATTTGTAAGCAACTATAAACTTGTTTTTCTTTTATCTCTAGAAATATCAAAAGCTGTGTTTTCTTTTGAAGTATGTTTCGATCATATGCTTTATTATTTTTCGCTGCGTATAATGTTTTTATTCATGATCCCCACCGCTTTCGACTTCATTCTGATTTCTTCATATGAATGAATAATGGACCAGAGGATTACATCAATACAAGATTGATTGTCTACCTCTGCACTTAATAATCCAAGTTCCTTCAATTTGACAACTTTGCTGTCAATTGACACAACTTTACTCATTCTTGTATCTTTGTTTGTTTTGGGAAAGTAGATTCTTCTTCCCAAAACATGCTTCCAAATGATTCAACATATTTGAAGCATACCTGAGAAGTTCCAACTTCTCATAAAGCTCAGGGGTAATTGACATCAAGATATAGTCTCTCGCGGAACTGTTCACATAGTCTGATTGAGTATATCTGTCAATCTCTTCCTTGCTGGCCTTAGAGCCAGGATGTGATCGATGCTTTTGTAAAAGAAAATGACCTCTTCATGTCATAGATGCATTATAAATAATCATCCATGTTTGATAATTACAAGAAGAAATTATAATGACTTGACCAACAAGCTTTATTGACAAATCATAAGAAGTGAAAACTGAAAAATCAATAAACAATTATTAGGGCATAAATTAGCATTTAAACAAGATATGTAAACCCAAAGAAAAATACATAATGATTAAATGCAACGACAACCTAATCCCGTAAATTTAAAACATCATCCAAAGGGAGCAGGGCCCATGGCCAAGGTGATGTGCTCTTAATCACTTTGACTAGGCGAGACATCTCATCATTAATGCCGGCTAGTGCTGGAACTATTGTCAAAAATTTCAATTGATCATATGATAATTTTAAGATGTAATGAAGTTTGTTGGTTATTCCCTGATTTGATCATTGAACATTGGGCAAACTTATTATTGTTTTACATAGCATATATGTGGCTTTGTATATTTATCGGTTATATGCATGTAGACAGTTCCTAAGTTACATTGTATTTGATAATAGTGTAAGTAATGATCTTTATCATACAGAAGATCATAGTCAAAGGGTTCATTGTAATTCTTACTAAATATTGTTTGTAGTCGTAAGTAGAACTGGTAATTCCACCTACACTATAATATGTCAACCTTGATGATTTGTCGTGATCCAGTGAAGCAGTTTGGCTTTAGGTTGATTTAGTTGGTGTTGTAGCAAGGTAGGCATATACATGGCTATGTACTGAGCAGGACCATGTGAGCCATCATTCTTTTATAATAACTGTCATAGAGAAAAATGAGCATGCACGATGACTTATGACTATTACTCTAAATCCTGAGAAGATTGTGAACCGGATGTCAAGTGAAGATTACTTTGATATATCAGAGTGAGGCTAATTATGTGGTCAGCATCCCTGTATGTTGGGTAATCAACATGTAGCATTGTGGAAGATCACTCTTCAATAAAAAGTCCAAATCATTTGTAAGTGGACAAAGAGAAGGGAATTCTCCTTGTTTTAGGATTGATAAGAATTATAATCCTAAATCTTAGGCTTAAGTGTTTCAATAGTATTTAACTGAAATTGTGTACAAAGTGAGTAGAATCTCACAAGGTACATTGAGATAAATCATGAGGTTTGAATTCGGGTACTCAAAGAAAAAGATTTAGTGATTAAGTGACAGTTAAATCATTTTTTGTTCAACTACAAAATATATTCTATGGAGGGGTAATATGATAATTTAATAAGTGCGTCATGAATGATTAATTATTTTTGGCAAACTATGAATTGGAGTGCAGTCACATTTTATTTAGTGAAATTATCTTTGATTTTTAGTCAAGGTGATGAATCATTGGATGATAAGATTTCACGGGACTAAGGAATCTAATTTTATTTTTCTTCTGGATCCCTTTTTGAGCTATTGTAAATTGACTGAGTTATTATGAGCTTTAGTTATTTATTTATTTATTAATTGCATATATTTTTATTTATATAAGACTTGTGCCATAAATTCATATTGATATCAATTTAGTTTGTTTTATTTTTATATAAACATGGGCTTGAGAATTTAATTCTCAAGAGCCGCCGCCGCTGCC
>FXXK01000223.1:216321-254613 GCA_900184695.1 Betula pendula | reverse complement strand
CCCCCCCCCCCCCTCTTTTTTTATAGTTTAGAGAAGTTTGGGCTTAGGAATTACTCTAGAGGATGATGGTATATGCCGAAAGAAGAGAGTTGCTAAAGACGAAAGGAAAGTTTAAAATTCTATAACAAAAATTATCATGAGGACTTCTTTGAGAATGTGGTATTAGAAGTTCTTTGCTCGGCATGGGAGCAACTCAAATGTCGTCATAAATGGTGCAAAAGCTTACATGGAAAATGATAATTATACTATTAGTTGCAAAGTCCATGATTACCATTATTGGATCGGTATCGATTCCTGGGATCCTATAATATTTCCTTATTATAGATAATCATAATAATTGCATATTTTTGCGTTCTCCTTGTTTTGGAAAATATTATGTGAGAACGGCGTGATTCTAATCTCTTTAGTAGGTGATTATGTAATAGTTTATTTTTTCCCAAGAATAAGCATGCAATTCTCTCAGTAAAAAGATGTAGATCTCGTATGGCAAATGAAAGAGTGAAAAACATCAATTACTTTATGCATCTTTTGGATATTGATATCATTTTGAAGTAGTCAATTTATCATTTTTTTCCTCTTATTGTTTGATTTCAACCAATAAAAACCCTAGGATTCCTATCATTTGGTAGAATAGACATTCAATTTTTCTTGTGTTTTTATGAATTTCTTTTGAAGCCAACATAATTTTTTTTCCATGCATCCTTTAAAAAGGTATATGAATTTAAAATAGACCCCCCCCCCCCCAAAAAAAAAAAAAAAAAAACCTTAGAAATTATTGGATGACTGTAATAAGAACTCAAGATTCAAGAAACATGACCGTAACCATAATTCGAGTTAGTTAGAAGCCATCAATTGTTTCCATGGTCACCATGCTTAAACAATTCTTAGATTAAACAAATTAAAATACAACTTTCATACTCTTAGACACAAGTTTTTCCAAAAAAAAAAATCTTTGAAATTACAGATTTTTATAATAAGAACTCAAGAGTTAGAAAACATGACCTTCACCAATATTCACATTAGCCAGATGCCATCAATTGTTTCTAAGGTCACTAAGCGTAAAGAATTCTTCACTTAAATGATATCAAATATAACTTTCAAGCTCAATTAGATACGATATTTGCCCCCCCCCCCCCCCAAAAAAAAGCAAGATCTTAGAAATTTCTAAATGACTATAGTAAGAACTCAAGAGTCAGGATTTTTGAAAAAAAATATAACTTCCAAGGCCACCATGCTTGAATAAATTCAAATACAACTTTCATGATTGATGAGACACGACTTTTTCCAAAACGAAAAAAAAAAAAAACTCTTAGAAATAACTAGATGTCTATAATAAAAACTAAAAAGTCAGGTGACATGACCTTAACCAAATTTCAAGTTAGCCAAAAGCCATCAAACATTTCCAAGGTCACCATGCTTAAACAATTTTTCGTTTAAATAAAAACAGAAAACGAAACCAAGCATTTTTTTTTAAAAAAAATATTTAAAACTAAAATAACTATAATTTCACAGTATCCTATAACTCTTCTATATAAAGCTTTAGATGATATAAATTATGGATTCATCGTGTAGTTACCCCCCCCCACCAGTGGAGAACAATGAGAGAAAATGGTATGAAGGGACTTATGGTGAGGATAATATTGTTAGTGACTCTTTTGCTAGTCCTGAAGCATGAAGAGGATCGTCCACTTCCATTTTTTGCTCCCGATATGCCCCCATCTCTCCATGCCTTGGCAGTACTGGCTCAACATCTCTCTTTCTCTCTAGATGATGATAGTATACGCTCATGGAAGAGAGTTTCCAAAGAGAAAAGTGAAGTTCCTGACAAGAAAAGCGAAATTCCCAAAAAGAAACGTAAACAATTGGAATTCTGTTATCGTGATTGTGATAAGTATTATCATGTGAATTTGAAACGCAATGGTCATAAATCAGCAGTGGCGGAACACGAGCATTGTTGTAAAGATTGCAAACAAATGCATGGCTGAAGATAATTTTAGTATTAATTGCAAAGTCCATGATCACCAATAATGGTTCTGGTATAGATTCTTAGGATCCTATGATATTTCCCTAATATAGCCCATAATCATAATAATTCCATATTTTTGCAATCTTCATAGCTTGGGTAGTATTATGTAATAACCATGTGATTCCAGTCTGTTGGAGCTAATGTCCAAAACTCCAATTGATTATAGGATTATCTTAGATATAAGGGGTAATTATATTTTCCCCCCATGAACTACTACACATTGTCACTATGACTTCATGAACTGACATTTTGACCAGATGACCTCTATGGACTATCATTTTGTTACCTTTTGCCCCATTTCGTCAGTCAACTACGTTAAAAAATTTGAAATAACGCAAATACCCTAAGTGGATGAACAAAATTTACATAAAATACTCTTAAAATTAAATAAATTAAAATATGAACCGACATTATAACATTTCTAACAGGGAAAAAAAAATTAAAATTAAAAAAAAAAAAAAACATAAACTTTATTATTTTTTTTTAGAAGAAACAACTCCAACTAAAAAAAGAAGTATCAAAAACCAAAATTAAAAATTAAAATTTAAGAATTAAATAAAAACTAAAAAAAAATAGACTTAAAAAAAAGAAAAAGAAAGACCTGGGGTGGTTCGGCCACCCCTGGTGTTAGGGGTGGTGGTCGGACCACCACTGGATGTTTTATTATTATTTTTTTTGGTTAAATGTCTTTTCAATATCCGAGTTTTAAGAACTTTATTTTTTTTTTCACATACGTATCATTTTATACTGTAGATGGTATATCGTTTATGACTAAATATGAAAATGGTACCTCTGTCAATAAAACTAACGGATTTACACGTCAAATCAAGAAAAAAAATTGACACATGTCATATGTATCATAAATAATAAAAAATAGGAAAAATAGAAATATTAAAAAAAAAAAAAATTTGCAGAAGGGGTGGCTTGAACCACACTTAGGGCCAATGGGGGTGGCCGACCACCCCCATTTTGGCTAAACCACCCCTTAGATATAATGAATATTGATTGTTTATTCTCTGATTTAATTATGGACAGAGTTTTTCTCCAAACTGGGTTGTAGGAATTTCCTTCAACCCAATCTATAAAAATGATATGTGTCCCTTTAACATGTGAGATGCACATATTTTTTTAATAGTAGGGACAAAGTTGAAAAAACTTTTATTAAAACAATATGTACATCTCACATTCTATTAAAAAAATGGACACATGCCATTTTTATAGACTAGGTTGAAGAAAATTCCTCCAACCCAGTTTGGAGGAAAACTCTGTCCTTTAATTATTGAACATTAGGTATATTTACCAAATGTTTTACATATCATATATATGTTTTTGATATTTACCTGATATATATGTATGTAAGGCTCCTGAGGTTACCTTGAATTTGACTATGATGTGAGTAAAATATTAGGGAAAACTTTACTTACCCCCTTGAATTGTCATGCCTTTTGCAATCCTCCCCCCAAACTTTAAAACCTCTAAATTTAGTGTATTTAAGTTTTAATTTTTTACAATGTCCTCCCTCTGTTAGTCAATTATGTTAAGTCAGACGGTCAAAGAGGTGAAATGACTTTTATGTCCCTAACTTTTTTAAAAAATTACAAATTTACCCTTATTTTCGAATAAAAAATTATTTTAAAAAAATTTTGTTTGGGTCAAGCTTGTGACCCACTAGGCCACGGGTGACCCAGCGTTAGGTCACGACGTGACCCAGCACCCCGTCATCGATCTGGTGACCCAGCGTTGGGTCACGCCGTGACCTAGCCGTGGGTCACCACCAGACCCCACCGTGGGTCTGGTGACCCACGGCCGGCTGACCTACGTTGGGTCAGGTGACCCAATGTGGGTCACTTTTTTTTTAAAAAAAAAATTTGAAATTGAAAAATATTAAGGGTAGTCAGGTAATTTAACATCCTTCAGTTATGATTTAACGAAAAATTTTAACAGAGGGGGGACATTGCAAAAAATAAAAACTTAAATACACTAAATTGAGAGGTTTTGAAGTTTGGGAGGGAGGATTGCAAAAGGCGTGACAGTTCAGGGGGGTAAGTGAAGTTTTCCCAAAATATTATTAGCACACGGGAAGATCATAGTCAAAAGATCCTTGTAACTTATAAGATTTTTTGTTCATAGTCATAAATGGAACTTGACATTCTATCTAGACTATTTCATGGCCAACTTATGTGATTTATCTTGATCCAATAAAACGGGGATAGATTTCATATTGACATGTTGGTGTGATAGAAAGGTAGGTGTACATGTACATATGGCTATACATTGAACATAATCACGTGAGCCATTATTCTTTCTAATAACTGTTAGATAGAATATATGTACGTTAACGATGACTTATAACTATTACTCATAATCCTGAGAAGCTAGTGAACCAGATATGAAGTGGACATCACTCTAATATATTAAAGAGTAAGACCAATCTTTGGCCAACACCTTTATACATTGGGTGATCGACATGTAGCATTGTGGAAGATCTCTTTTCAAGAAGGAATCCAAGTCTTTTGTTGGTTAAACAAATAGATAGAGAACATTCCCCTTGTTCTAGGATTGATAAAAATATTTTATCCTGTATCTTAGGCCTGAGTGGGTTTCAGTGAAATTTACTTGAAACGATGTACAAGGGTGAGTTGAATCTCACAACGTACAATGGGATAAAACATAAGGTTCGAATCTAGTGACTCAAGGAAAACATGTAGTGAACAAAGTGACAGTTAATCATCTTTGTTTCAACTACATAATAAGTTTCGTGGAGGGTAATATGTATTTAATAAGTATGCCACGAATGATTAATTGTATTTTATCAAAATATGAATTAGAGTGCAATCACATTTGTTTAGTGGAATCATTTGTGATGTTTAGTCAGGTGTGATGAGTCATTGAGTGACAAAATTTCATAAAGGACTATGGAAGCTAATTCTATTTTCTTTCAGGTCCCTCCTTGAGTTGGATGTAAATTGACTAAGGTAAATATGTTTCTCAGTTATTTATTTATTTAGGTTGTTTTTATTGAAATAAAATATTGGGTCTATAATTAATATTCAGTCAGACTTGTTTTATTTTATAAAAATATGGGCTAGATAATTTATTTTCTAAGAGCCTTTGTATGAAGAGTTTTGGGCTAAAGGATTTAGTTACTAGGCTTAGTCCAAAGGCAAATGAGCATTGAGCCAAATAGATAAAACAAGGGGCCCAAGGAAGCACTAAAGGAGCAAAGCCCATGCACATGGGGAGAGTGATCTCTTCCCATGCACGTTTTGTTTTGTCTCATTTTATTTATTTCTAGAAATCCTAATTTTTTCCATATTCTTAAAGTTCCATGAATTTCTAGAATAGTCTCCTACCTCTTGTACAAGTAAACTTAAATATATAAATAGAGGTTCATAAGAAGCAATAGACACACAAGTTATAAGACAACATTACAAGTTGAGAAGAAAAGTGTTAAAAGGTGTCAGAAAATATTCCATAGAGTTATTTACTCTCATGCGTTTAGTTGTGAGTCCACATTCATTGTCATAATCAGCTATTAAGGAGAATATCTAATTTTTGAAGAACTTTGTTATTTGTATTCTTCAAAGCTTGTTCAAGTTCTTTGTGATTCAAAGTTTTTGGAGATTCAAGGTTCTTGGTGTTCTTCATCAATCTTCGAAAATCATCAACAACAAACATGGAAGAGGAATCAAACACACATGTAAATATTTCCGAATGCCTAAGTGAGGCCAAAAAGATTTCTAAGTAATTACAACTTGTTTATTTTTATCTCTAGAAATATCAAAAGCTATGTTTTCTCTTGAAGTATGTTTCGATCATATGCTTTATTATTTTTCACTGCGTATGATATTTTTATTCATGATCCTCAACAATTGGTATTAGAGCAAACTTTAAAGAAACATTGTTTTTGATTTTCTAGTATGATAATTTCGGCCATATATGTTGTTTGGTTTGGATTTTTGTTCCAATAGTTTCGATAAAATTGATTGATTGTTCTTCAACCTTAAACATGTTTATTAACATGTAAGAAACTGATCTGGAACATTTTCAAATCAATAGGAGCACATTTGGTATTTTATTTATAATTTATCATATGAAATAGTGTTGCTGTATTTTATAGTAAGGGCTGCTGCCATTACAAATTTTTTTATGATGCGTTAAATAACTTCTATAAGTATTTGGGGATTTTTTTCTGCACGAAAAATTCGTGGTTGACACAATGCAAAAATCGGATTCAGGTTTCGAATTTTCTTCGAAAGGTTTTTGGTCTATTTTTCATTCATCGACAGTTTCTGCAATTTCAGATTTTCAGCAGCAACTGTTTTGTTTTAATTTTTTCGCATGTGCTTAAAAATTAATGTGCTTAACCCTAATCCAAGAACCCTAAGGATTAATCCAAAGATTCTTTGACCTACTATTTTGGTACACAATTCCTAAAGGAGTTGGTTGTGATATTATGCACAAAACTTAAACATCCAACCTAGTTGGAATATGTTTAAGAACTATAGTAGGAAACTTATGGATAAGGATTGTTTTAGATAGGATGTTTCCAATTATGGAAAGATGTTTCCAAAATTGAGAAAAGATTCACGGTTGGAGTTTCTTAGTGGGAGTGGGAGTTGAAACTCCTAGAACCTTATGAATGATTGGCTCCTACGTAGGAGATGGTTTTCTAATTTTAGATTAGACAACCATGTTATGGAAAGGTAAGCTCCTATTTAAGGAATATATTGGATTTAATTTTCTAAGAAATTAGAATACTAATAGGATAAGGATTTTAACCTTGTTAGAATCACTTATAAGATTAGGAGGTCACTTTCGTAAGATTGCAGGTTAACACCCTACTTCCTACATTATCAGCCCCTCAGGCAAGGAGGCTCATCGCTAGTAGAGATTTGGCATTCGTTGTGGAGTCTTCGAAGAAGTAGGAAGAGAAGGACCTACAAGACATTTTGGTGGTGCGAGATTTTCCGGACATCTTTTCAATGGACTTCTCTGGTTTAACACTAGAGAGAGAGGTTGAATTTGGAATTGATTGCATCCTAGGGACGAAACTAATATCTAAGGCACCATATCAAATGCATGAGTTAAAGGTCCAATTACAAAAGTTTCTGGACAATGGTTTCATCCGCCTTAGCTCATCACCTTGTGGAGCGCCTATGTTGTTCGTCAAGAAGAAGGACGGGATGTTAAGGATGTGTATTGATTACCGAGACACCTAGGACCGACGATTTGTTGGATCAGTTGCAAGGAGCTAGTGTATTCTCCAAGATCGATTTGCGGTCAAGATACCATTAAGTTAGAGTCAAAGAATGAGATATACCAAAGATAGTTTTCAGTATGGACACTATGAGTTTCTAGTGATGTCATTTGGACTAACAAATGCCATTACGGTATTTATGGACACTATGAATAGAGTCTTTCATGGCTATTTGGATCAATTTGTAGTAGTATTTATTGATGACATCTTAATCTACTCTAAAGGTCAATAGAACCATGTGACTCATCTTTGAAAGACTTTGGAAAGGCTTCAGCAGGAACAGCTTTTTGCCAAGCTCGAGAAGTGCGAATTTTGGTTGGATAGTGTATCGTTCTTTGGACACGTAATCTCTAGAGAAGGAGTAGCAGTGGACCCTGAGAAGGTTAAGGCGGTAGTAGATTGGAGTAGACCAAGCAGCATTCACGAGATTTGAAGTTTCTTAGGACTTGCTGGTTTCTACTGACGCTTCATCAAAGGATTCTCCAAGTTGTTAGGACCTTTGACCACCCTTACAAGGAAGGATGCTCGCTATTTGTGGATGGATATTTGCGAAGAGAACTTTCAATAGTTGAAGAGACGGTTAGTGTGAGCACCAATACTAACCTTACCAACGGGATCTAGGAATTTCGTGGTCTATAATGAGTTGTCTAAGAAAGGAGTGAAGTGTGTACTTATGCAGGATGGGAAGGTAATCACATACGCCTTGTGGAAACTGAAGAACTACGAACAGAACCATTAGACGCATGATTTGTAGTTAGCAGCAGTCGTTTTTGCTCTCAAGATATAGAGGCACTACCTGTGTGGTGAGAAGTGCGAGATCTACACAGACCATAGAAGCCTAAAATATTTCTTCACTCAGAAGGAACTGAACATGAGGCAACGAAGGTGATTAGAATTGATAAAGGGTTATGATTGAGAAATCAATTACCACTAGGGGAAGGCTAACGTGGTGGCAGACGCGCTTAGCAGAAAATCAACTGACCAGCATACCAACTGACCTAGATTGCAGGTGGAATTATTCCTTTTGTGAACTAATGGACTCGGGAGACGAGCTTGACGAAGATTGGTATAGCAACATTGAGTATGATCCTCTCAACGACCTTTTAGACAACGACTATGTTTATGTATGGAATGTTTGGGAACCACCTGTTGCTATGAATGGTTGGAAGGAGATCACTCAAGAAGCCACCGGCATGGAACTGTTGATAGTGAAGATAACATTCATATCTTTCCTTTTTTGTTTCTAAATTTTGAGGACGAAATTTTATAAGGAGGAGAGAATGTAATACCCCGAAATATTAACTAAGGTTAGGTTATCCTTAATTAGGGTTGATAGGATGAGAGGGTTACTTAAAAGCTTGATCTTCGGACTTTTCTGGCTTACACAAATGTTCATGTATACAGTACACACATACATTCGTGTGAAGTCACCAACGTTTATGACTGTGTCGTTTTGCACTATTCATTTCTGGGCGCGCAATAAGTCACACATTTGGTGTGTGTGTCAGTGAAGGACACACATACGTTCGTGTTGTCTAGTTTCAGAGCTTATTCAGCCGTCTTTACCTAAGCGTTCCAACTCTATAAATACTCTTCATACCTCGAATCTTCAACATATTTTCGCCCTATTTGTGAGTAGTTTTTGATAGTGTGAGTGAGTGAGGGAGATTCTTGAAGGAGAAGAGGAACTCTTGAGCTTTGTTCTTCAAAGTGGGGTAACCTCTCAACCTTAACTTGTTTTCCTCAGTTTCGTTTAAGATTTCTGCCTTTATTTTCGTGCTTTAAGTTTTTGGTTTACTGTTATTTGCTAGGTTAAGGTTCTTAGTTGATACTTAAGAGTTTTGAGACTTGAAACCCTAAATTCACCATAGTTTTATGTAGTTAGACGTTCATTAGTTTGCATGTTCGCATTACTCACACCCTATTGAAGGTTTAGAAAGACTTAATAAACTACAAACAACTTTCTAGTCGATATAGGAACGTTTGTGACTGTATCATGAACGTTCATGTAACATACGTTCTTACGTTACACATACGTTTGTGTCTCAGGCAGAATGTCTGTTTTTGGCTAATTAAGGCTTGTAAGTAATTTTTACCTAGTCTTAAACTAATGGAAAGATCATTTCTCAAATTCAGAAGTTGAAGATCTTTTGGAAGATTATTTGGTTGACCCCTACGAGACAAGTGAGTAGACTCACACAGATACTTGTTATTGTTATTTTTCCGTATGGTATGATTATTTTTGATATATATAAAATATGCATATTTACGTACAACTCTCATGAAATATCTATTTATGCTTAACTATGAACTCCATTTGTGAAAACGATTGTGATTAACAAAGATAATGAAATGATAAGTTGTGAAAAATATGCATATAAAAGACGATGAAAGATTAATGTGCATCGTATGACATGGTACATCGTCTTGAGTGGAATAATGGCCTTGTGCTTGCCATAATTACAAGTTAATCCTATGGTCCAGTTATTTATTGTTGTGTGTGTACCGTGGATCCAATGGTTATAGTTTTATGACCAGTGCACCATTCTTCTAATGGGGTCACTGTTACGGTTTTGCTAGTCAATGTGGGCTACCCTCGGTTGGGCTCGGTCGGACTGCTAGTATAAGATGATACATTTGTGTAATGTTCGGGGCACCGAAATTGTACCAAAAGTTCTTCAAGGACGCACAAACCTTACCAAGAGAGGGTTAATGTTTCGGGTAGATCATATTATTGACATATTACATGTTCATCTAAATTATCATGAATCTTATATTATATTATCATACCATTGTTTATGAAATAGAACACCTTGCATATCTCTTTTACACCTGAGTTCACAAAATGATAACATGTACACCATGTGTAGTTAAAATTGGACAAGCAGACCCATTTTGAATCTATATGATATCCAAGGCCGGGGCAACATGGCAACCATGTACTAAAAAGCAAGAGATCAAATTGAAAAAGAACGAAGAGAACACTGCACAGCCACAACAATGGCCAGCGAAAGCTAGCTTCTAACATGTTCAAGATTTAGGTGGTCTGGCCACTATAATATTGTATAACAACTCTGGCTTTCGGCAGCGCAAAGGTATAAAAAACAGATCCCGCTTATGTGGTGTAGTTAAAATTACAGCACGTACAACTATTGTAAAAAAATCAAGGGCCCGGATTTTACTAAATTTTTTTTTTTTTTTACAGAACTGTTTTGTTCTTTTAACGAAACGTTGTCTGAAACGTTTGCTTTATTAAGATTTAATTTATTTTTGACGAAAAATAAACGAGGATACTAAAAGGTGCAGTAGCATCTCTTCTCTTCTGTCTTTTTGCAAACTCTATTTCTGAAACAACCCTCTCCATCTCATCCTTGCCGGGGCCTTATACATGATCTATAATATTAAAGAAAAAAAAAAATACATTTAAAAGACTTTTAAAAATCCTTGGGATTGCCAAGGACCCCCACCATATAAAGTGGATCCACCCCTGGTGGCGACAAGATGTTACCGCTAATGAGCGATTTTTTTGTAGCAGGGCCGAAAGCGTTACAAGATATGAGGCTCCTAGATTTTTTTTTTTTTAACATTTCGATCTAATGAGTGGACCTTATGTCTGTTGAGCCCTAAACTAATTATATATGGTATGACTACAAAAGATTCACATGCTTTGTAAAATGTGCAGTGAGTAATACAATAAGAAAGAGCAAGGATGCATGGACTAGAATATATAGCACATATACGTACGTAGAACACCAATACCAAGTCACTGGTGCATTAATTTATTCACAATATTCATCTCAAATTCTCAATCAATTAAAAACGGATACATTGTCTTCTTTAAGGGGAACTTCATTGTGTATATCGATCAATAGCAATTAACAGAGCTTTGGCTTGACTAAGAACTTCATTTGTCCAAGACTGCAATGAATCCCTTCGTGCTGACCGCAAGCAAAGTAGTGAGGCTCCGACTTTTTGAGGACGAAATGGAAGCCCTCCCCGCCTCCTTGTGTCACGTCGGCCAACACCTGCGCTCCTTTTAAGTTGCACGTTTTGAAGCTCTGAAGGTTTGGTAGCAAGTATACACTGTGAGGGATTGTCGTATTGTCGGCCGTCGGTGGATCATACTTGAAAACTGCATGCAACAACAATATATATATATTTTGTCATCATCATTTAAATTAATACACGTTATATTAAGAATCATATATAATCCCAAGAAACTCAATTAACTCACCTAAAGTATCATTTACGTAAAATGGGCCATTTTTTCGTGCCCAATCAGTGTAGGTAAAGTTGAAGCGCCAGCCCTCCGATCCACCTACGATGATCTTGTTGGGGCCTTGTGTTTTTTTGGGGGGATGGGAGCCGAACTGCGACTCTTTGTTGGCCGTACAAACTGCCAACGTGGAAGCAGTCACAATCAGGAATATGAGACTGATCTGTGCAAAAGTGAAACCACCCATGTCTTCTATCAGAGTGCAACTCAAGGAAGAATGAAGTTTAGAGGTTGATTTAGATGTTGGAATTGACAAAGATAGGTTAAGAGGTATTTATAGATCGAGCAGAAAGAGAGGCTCGTGCAAAATGGCCAAATTAACCTTCTTTTTTTTTTTTGTGGAATATTGGTAGGTAAAAGTTTGAAAATAGATTGTGAAGCTCATTTTTTTCTGGAATATTTGTAGGTATAGAAACTAAGAAGAATCTAAATATAGAAAGTACGAAAGGATTTAGGTATTTCGGTTTATGACCTATGTCCACACATTAAAACCTTCTTGATTATATCTTGCTTGATTATTTGACTTGAATATAATGCTCTATTTATAGAATTTTACAAAGATTTGTATAATTTCAAATACAAATGAATCTCTTGAATTAAGATAACTAAATCTTTTAATTTACTATAATTAAATTATCTAAATCCCTTAATTTTGGACAATCTAATCTTCAAGGATTTTTATCTTTTATCAGTAGATAAGAATGGAAATGAATTCTTCTTTGAACCAAAAGGTGGTCCTGCAAAATATGCTATAATCATCGTCCATTATCTTTCGGAGGTATGAAATGGACCAACACAAAGTCAATGCACAATGGATCGATATTTACAAGCATGCAGTGGCTAAGAACTGATCGATATTTATAGTTTGGCTGAATAATTAGATTGACAAACGTGGGTGTGGACGACTAATGGTGTAGCTAAGAACTGATCTTTATACTTTGGCTGACGTAATGATGATTGTTTCATTGCACAATTAATATTTCTTTAGTAAAACAAACTACTGTACAATAAATGGATTCGTTCTTTTCTGTTACAACATTCCGTTTTTTTTTTTTTCATTTTTTTTTTCTATTCAATATATGGGAAAAGGGAACAAAGGGAATTACAAAGGAGGGTCTTTGCTACTCCTTAAACGTATTGAAGACAGGAAAGAAGAAGTAGTGGGAATGCATCCAAACACAAGGTTTGAAGCGACCCATCTAGCAATAAGATGTGCACAAACATTGGCACATCGAGAAGATTTTAAAGCTTTCCAAACAGTACATGAAGACAACTGCATACGAATATCAGAAATTACCGAAGCAGAGGTCTAGTCTTCAAATAGCTGAGGCTCAGTAATAGCCAAGATGGTAAGAAGAGAATCTCCTTCAATAAACAATGAAGAACAGCCAAAAGAGTGAGCTACCCGTGCAGCCAAAAGAGCTGCATGTGCCTCTCCTAGTGTAGCATCCATCAAAGGAAGCTTAATGGTATGAACAGCCAAATAATTACCGCAATTATCTCGGAGGACAGCAGCAGCAACCGCAAAAGATGGCCGAATAGCAACATCAAAATTTACCTTGCAAAAACCTACTGGCGGAGGCTCCCAAACAGAAAATTCAGAATTACCATGCTGCCAAGCAGATAAATGATGCCGAGTAGAGGATTGAATCAACTTTAGTAAAACAGAGGGAACCGGCTGGATATTCTCAAAAACCAATTTGTTCCTAGCCATCCAAATATGATCCATCAACACCAATGCTGAAATCTGAAAAGTATGTACCTCAGAAATAGGAATGCCAAGCACTGTATGAGGCCGAAGAAGAGCCTTTATCCAAGATACAAATGGCAAATATGAGAAGACCATAGAATTGAGAGGCCACTGTGAAGAGTGCCAAAGCAACCGAGCTAGAGGACAGCTTAAAAAAACATGTTGAAGTGTTTCAACCGGACCTTGGCATAGAGGACATCGAAGCATTTCCTGATCTTCCTGAGGTAGAAACCTGAATATATTAGGTCGAAGAGGCAGGATATTCCATGTAAGTTTCCACATAAAATGCTTTAATCGGGCTTGAATTTTTAAGCCCCACAAAATCTGCCAATCCAAATGAGTAAGCGGAGAGAAAGAAGAATTGAAAGAAAGACTGGCAACCTCAAGGGCAGATTGGACCGTGAATCTACCAGAAGGAGAGGGAGACCAGCGCCATCGATCAGGAGAAGGATTTTGTGGAAGGTGAATAGATTGAATCTGACTTGCAGAGTGTGGATCAAACAGAAACTCAAGAAGAGAAATGTTCCAACTTCTTACTGGGAAAGTTATCAGATCGGAAACAGTGAGGTGAGGGAGAGAAGGAAGATGCTGATTAGGTGAGGGCTTAAAACCAACCAAATTAGGAACCCAAGGATCATTCCATATATTAATACTCAACCCAGTTGAAACCGCCCAGCAAGCTCCACTTTGCACAACTGATCGGCACTTCAATATACCTTTCCACAACCAAGAAGCCGTGGAAGAAATGGATACAGAAAGGAGTTTTGACCAGACAAATATTTAGAAGCCAAAGCAGCAACCCAAAGCAAATCCTGATTAACAAGCATCTTCCAACCAAGCTTAGCCAGAAGAGAGGAATTCTGACAGAGCATAGATCGAAGGCCTAACCCCCCCAAAGCTTTTGGAGAGCAAATTTTGTCCCAACTCAAAAGACATAGATTATGTTTCTTTTCAGAGGGGAAACCCCACCAGAACTTGCGAAATGCTGAATCAAGAGTGAGACAAAAAGATCTGGGTAGCAGAAAAATAGACATAGCATAGCTAGGAAAGGAGTTAGCCACAGATCTCAGCAAAACAGTTCGGCCAGCTTGAGAAAGGAGCTTGGACCGCCAACCCGAGATTCTACTAAGAATCTTATCCTTCAAATCTGCAAATGCAAGGCTTTTATTCCTCTGAAAAAACAAAGGCAGTCCCAGATGCTTAGCATTAGATGGAATTTGCCTGAGTTGGAGAATGTCCTGAATTTTAGCATTGAGAGACGGAGAGCAGTTGCTGCTGATGAACAAAGAGGATTTAGCCAAATTAACCTTCTGTCTAGACCAGAAGGAAAACTTAGAGAGGCATTGTAAAATAATAGAAGCTTCAGAGGCTGAGGCCTTAGAGAAAAGCCAAACAAGTCATCTGCATAAAGGAGATGAGACACAGAGGGGCTATGCCTTGAAATCTTGATACCATGAAGAAAGCCCTCTTGTTCTTTCTGGAGAAGCAGCCGAGAGAGAGCTTCCATCCCCAAAATAAAAAGAAATGGAGAAAGCGGATCCCCTTGCCGAATTCCACGATGAGGAGAAAACTTGCCAAATGGAGAACCATTGAGAAGAATGGAAAAAGACACAGTGGAAATACACTGCAGAATTAAATGTATCCAACGAGGGCTAAATCCCAGCAAAGAGAACAGCTTAGCCAAAAAAGTCCATTCCATCCTATCAAATGCTTTTTCCATGTCTATTTTAAGAGCCATCAAAGCACCCCGACCTTTCTTCTTCTTCATTGAGTGAAACAACTCATGAGCAAGGATTGCATTCTCTTGAATGGTACGACCTTGCAGGAAGGCAGACTGATTGGGAGAGACAATCCGATGAAGTAAAGGCTTGAGCCTATTAGCCAAGATCTTTGAAATTATCTTATACGAAAAGTTGGATAAGCTAATAGGTCGAAATTGAGTAATCTTGGAAGGATTGTCCATCTTAGGTATTAGTGCAAGATGAGTATGGTTAAGTTCTTTCAGCAAATAGCCATTCCGGAAAAAGCTTTGCACAAAATTGATAACAGTGAGCCGAGAAGTATGCCAGTAAGTTTTATAGAAAAGGCCCGTGAATCCATCAGGACCAGGGGCCTTGGTGAGACCCAGCTGGGAGATGGCAGCACAAATCTCAGACTCATCTGGAATACAACAAAGAAACCCATTCTCCTCAGCAGAAATGATAGGAGAAAATAAGGAATCTAACTCCGCATCAAACACTGGAAATGATGATTCAAAGAGAGTTTGAAAATAACCAGAAATATGTGCTCCAATATCATTTCGATTACTCAACCAGGAACCATTATCAAGCTGAAGAGAGTCAATGGAGTTATACCTGCGTCTAACAGCCGTAGAGATATGAAAATATTTGGTATTCAGATCAGAACTAGTGAGCCAATTCTCCCTAGATTTTTGCTTCCAAAGAGACTCTTCCCGAAGAAGTTCCTCTTGCAAAGCTAGCTGAAGACTCTCTTCTCTAACCACAACGTCCAAGCAGTAAGGAACACCTTGAAGAGAGTTTATCTCAGATAATAGTGCTTTAATCTTGGAATGAATATTCCCAAAATGAGAATGATTCCAAAGCTTCAAAGCCGCCTTAGAAGCTTTTAATTTTCTGCTGAAAGAGAAAGCAGCAGAACCAACAGAAGTGGAATTCCAAGCCTCAGCAATAACCAAATAACTCGAGGGATCACGAGTCCAAAATTCTTCAAATTTGAATGGCTTAGGCAAAAAAGGCAATTCACCAGAGGTAGACAACAAAATCGGATTATGATCTGAAGTAGAGGCTGGCAAATGCGAGACCAGTGCATCAGGGAATAAAAGAAGCCATTCTCGATTGGAAATTCCACGATCCAGCCTTTCCCGAATATTGAAGCATCCCTGATGTTTATTGTCCCAGGTGAAAGGGTTCCCAGAGAATCCCAAATCAATTAGACCATTGCACTGAACAAAATCCAGAAACGCATTGTGAGAGGAGGAACCAACATCCCTTCCACCAATCTTCTCAGATGAAGAAAGAACAGCGTTAAAATCTCCAATCAAAAGTCTTGGACCTGAAAAACGAGCTCCAGTAGCTTCAAGATTCTGCCAAAACTGAGCTCGCTCCGACCAAGTAGAAGGAGCATGTGCACAAGTAACTAGCCAAGGTGTGGAGACAGGAGCCGAGGACACCACCAAAGAAATTTGATGGTTAGTCTGAGTTAAAAGATCAGCATCAATACCAACCTTACAGGCCACAATCAAACCTCCTTTGGAGCCAACAGAAGGAATTTGAAAAACCAACGGAAACCCCATACGAGACAGTGGGTTTTGAGCAGCAAAAACAGGCACTTTCGATTCACAAATAAAAATAATGTCCGGATGATGAATCCGAGACAAAGCCCGGAGGGTCCTCACTGTCGAGGGTTGGCCAAAACCTCGACAGTTCCAAGAGAGGATCTTCATTGAGGCGAGGGGGGCGTGAAAGCGCCCGCCTCTTCTTTGTTATCCTCCAAACCAGAGTCTTGAGTAAGCATCGGATAAGATACCGCCAATGGAGCCACAGAATCATGATCAGCCAGCAACGGGAAAAGGGTTGAGTTTTGGGGTGGATGATATGGGTGAAAACGGCGAAGCACAGTTTTAGGAGGTTTGGGATATTTAGGAGGGAGGAAGGGGATGGTAGGTTCAGTCAAAGGGTTCAGATGCGGACAAGAGGAAATATCAGTAATATCCTCAATATCCGTAATAAGGGAGCGAAAGACAGGAAATTTAGGAATGGAATTAGAGGGGGAAAAAGACAGGTGGCCAGAGTGGGGCCCAGGAGACGTGGGGGAAGAAAAAAGCGGGGGAAGGACAGGAATTAAATGAAGAGGAGGACTTTGAATGCCAACTCTAGGTTCAGGGGAGGGAGTTAATGCAGGAGATAAGGAAGGTGGGGGACATTGAGACAGAGGGTTAATAGATTGAGGAATATTCAAGCATGGGGTAATGGGATTAGAAAACGAAGATAAGGGAACAGGGATATTTTGAGTAGGGATATTATGAGTAGGGATATTTTGAGGAGCAAAAGATGGCAAGCAACCAGAGATGTCCATTGGACAAGGAATGGAGTGGGAACTGGATGCAAAGGTTGAGGATGGAAGAGGAATGGTGGACGATTTGGTATGTGGGATGGACGGATTGTTAAGAGAAGGATGGTTGAGAGGGCTGGCTAATTTTTTGGTGGACAGGATATTATCTAGTTTAAAAGGTGCAGGTGGAACAGCCCGCAGAATGGGTCCGAAGAGTGGAGGGGAGGGAATGTACCCAGTTGCTGGACAGTATAATTGAATATGACCCAAAAGACCACAATTGAAACAAAAATCAGAAAGCCTCTCATACTTAAGCTGAACCCAGGACGGATAGCGGTTCAAACGGGGTTGATTAAAACCAGTAATAAGAGGATTGCGAAGAGGTAATAATACCTTTAAGCGAAGAAAATTCTTTCTTTGAGAAGAACCAGAACCTTCCGCTTCAGTACATAAAAAAGTCCCCAGTTGATTCCCAATAATCTCAGCATTTTGGGAATTTATCAGCTCAAGGGGAAGGTCATGAACCTGAATACAGTAGGGAGCTTCCGAGAAATCCAGCTCATTCAACGACATGCTTCGATCCCAAGGTTTTAAAATGAGGGGATGACCGCGAATATTCCAAGGAGAAAGATCTTGAATCCTTTGCAAATCATGATCATCTTCAAAAGTAAACACATAGGTGGACTCATTGAGAGTTTCCATGGAAAGAGATTTCAGGAACTGCCAGGAAGCCTGCAAAGTTTCACGAACAATAACCTTGGAAATAGACCGTAGAGAATGCACTCTACCAGCAAGGAACCGAGGAGGGATAATTTCAGGTGGAATGATAGATGGAAAAAGGATAGGAGGTTGATCTAACCAATTAAGGGAAGCGGTGCGAGAGATGAGGGAATCCAAATCTTGAGGAGGGATAGCCATCAGGAAAAGGCAACAGAGAAAAGGAAAGTGAAATAAGAAAAGAAGAAAGGAAGAAACAGATAGAAGAAAAATATTCTTTAGAGAAGCTCTACAGAGATGAGAGCGGTTTTTTCCTCTATTTTACTTGAATTATTTTTTTTTTCATTATTACTCACTCGGTAATTATTAAATTTTTTGCCATATAGAAAAACACCGATATAATTAAATACCTCGGTGAATAACAAATGCCGTTAATTTTAAAGTGTATCCGGATTATTCTAAATTTAGAGATTTGATGAAATTAAATTATCTTAAATGAAGGGATTTAATTTTATTTGAATAAATTCAAATCATTAGTAAGCTCTATAAATATAACATTTTATACACAATCATATCATTAAAAAATGAAAGCATAATGTAGCCCTTGTCTTGTTTGGCTCGCAAAATAGACCTCTAGAATAGAATAGCTATTCTTTAAGAACAACTATATATATTTTTTATTTGGTAAGGGTTTATTCCTATGAATAGTTGTTCCATAGAAAAATTATTCTCTTACGAAGAGAAATAACTATTCATCTCAAAGCTATTCCATGAGAAATTGACAATATTTTCAAAGAAAAAAAAAGTAATTAATTTTTTATTTTTTCCATAACTTTAAAAAAAGAATGTGGAGTTTGAGTGGGTGGCCGACCACCCCAATAAGTAGTCAGTTCTAATACCCCAAAGGATTTAACAAAGATTATGGAAAATTTGAATTTTTCGGTCCATCAAACGTTCTATCTGATAGGTTAAACGTTTGATGACATCATAGAATGTTCAATGGTACATTAAACATTTGATTTGCTATGATGCACTATTCACAACGGGTCACGTGTCCAGCATGTATATCAGATCATACATCAAACGTTCGATATACTACACCGAACGTTTGATGAAAACCCTAGAATCTCTGAGTAATAGTATATCAAACATTTTGACACCGTACCTCAAACGTTCAATATTATGCATC
Source organism: Betula pendula (assembly GCA_900184695.1). NCBI lineage: Eukaryota > Viridiplantae > Streptophyta > Magnoliopsida > Fagales > Betulaceae > Betula > Betula pendula. Next base: position 235,324 of record FXXK01000223.1, on the reverse strand, counting down.
AGAAACTGAAAATACCCTTTAGTTATTACCTAGGCGTCTCCAACCTGGGTAATGACTAAAGAGTACACTGAAGATGTACCATTTTTTGTTGTAAGTGCAAATCTTTACGTATGCCCATCACACACAAATCCTGTCGTGCCTTGAAAGTGTCTTTCGTTTTTTCATCAATATTCAGCAGTGTACTTAAGACACTTTCACATATGTTATTCTCAATTTGCCTGACATCTAAATTGTGTCTTAGTTTCAATGTTGACCAATAAGGCAAATTAAAAAAAAAAAAAAAAACTCTTTTCTTCCAATTTAATTCATTCTCTTTGCGCCTTCTCTTTCGATCTTGTTTTCTCATCTTTTCCAAGTTGCACATTTGGTACATTCATTAGTTGTTGTAACAATTGATCTATAGAGGAATAGAAAAAGAAAAAGAAAAAAAAAAAAAAAAAAACACAATTGATCTCTAGAGAATTCATTAGGTTTCATTTTATGCTCCTCAGTACCGTCAAAGAGATTTTTTTTTTTTTTTTTTTTGTGCCATGTATGCCCCTGAGGCAGGAACCAACGATGACCCATGTAACACATGTTTTCCCATACTTCAACCATTTGTACGTTGTATCCTTATTACATGCTGGACACGTAAGCTCTCCTTTGGTAGACCACTCAGATAAATTTGCATAAGCAAGAAAATCGTTTATAGTCCATAATAATGCTGCATGCAACTTAAAATTCTCTTGTGTCGATGCGTCATACATAAGAATGCCTTCATTCATTAATTCTTGCAAATCATCCACCAACGGCTGTAAATACACATCAATTTCATTTCTAGGTTACTTAGGTCCAGGGATAAGTAAGGACATTAATATGTACGAATCTTTCATACACCTCCACAGAGGTATATTATAAGGCATAAGTACTATTGGCCATATGCTATATGAGGTACTCATATTATCATATGAGTTGAAACCATCACTTGCTAAACCATGTCACATGTTGCAGGAATCCTAACAAATTTTGAACCTGAAACTTATGGAATGATATTCCTTAAGGGCCTCAACCATCAACCACTAGCTCAACCCCTTGGGATTGTTGACTTGATTTTGTATGACATGCTCTATTAATTGTTAGCATCAGCTTTATAATGGTCAAAGAAGTTGACAAGCTCTGTTGTGTCATACATTGATCTGATGAGGCTGGGGATGTCTTCATTTATTTTCCATCAAATGTAATGTTTGTTTTATTTGGAGACGATTGGAAGTAAAAAAACATGTCAAACAAAAGATTGACGTGCTTTGTAAGTAAAAGACAATATGAAACAGGAAGGATGCATGGCCGGACTAGTAGTATATAGCAACGTAGAACACGAATACGAAGTCACTGCTGCATTTATTCACTGTGATCATCTCAATCAATCAAAAACTGTTACATTGTCTTCTTTAAGGGGAAAAAAAAAAAAGACTTAGCAGATTAACTAAGTCGGGTTACTAATTTGACAAGACAGAGCAATGAGGCTTTCTCGTTGTGTATTAATTAATTAACTATCAGTATATCAATACCAACGGAGCATTGGCATGACAAAGAACTTCATTTGTCCAACACTGCAATGAATCCCATCGTGCTGACCGCAAGCAAAGTAATGAGGCTTCCAGCTTTTGAGCACGAACTCGAACCCATCTCCGCCTCCTTGTGTGACATCGGCCAACATCTGCGCTCCTGTCAAGTTGCACTTTACGAAGCTCCGAAGGTTTGGTAGCAAGTATACGCTGTGAGGGATTGTCGTATTGTCGGCTGTCGGTGGATCATACTTGAAAACTGCATGCAACAACATGCAATATATCTTGTTATCAATCATATAAATTAATACACGTTATATTAATTCCTCATATATATATATATAGTTCATGCATATATAAAAATATAGATTCACAACGACGATAGTCTCACCTAGAGTATCATTTACGTAAAAGGGGACATTTTTTCGTGCCCAAGCAGTGTAGCTAAAGTTGAAGCGCCAGCCCTCCGATCCACCTACGATTATCTTGTTGGGGCCTTGTGTTTTTTTTGGTTGACGGGAGCTGAATTGCCACTCTTTGTTGGCTGTGCAAACTGACAACGTGGAAGCAGCCACAATCAGGAATATGAGACTATGTGCAAAAGTGAAACCACCCATGTCTTCTTCAGAGTGCTCCAACTTAAGGAAGACTGAAGTTTAGAGGTTGATTCAGAGAGGGAATATTGTGAAATCAGATGTTGGAATTGACAAATATAGATTAAGATGTATTTATAGAAAAGAACAGAAAGAAAGGCTCGTGCAAAACGGCCAAATTAACCTTTTTTTCCTAGATTGGTAGGTGAAAGTTTGAAAATACAATGTGAAGCTCCTTTTTCAGTTCATTTCTTCTTTGAACCAAAAGGGGTTGACTTTCACTAGAATGATATTTTTACTCTGATTCTTCTGGTCTTCCCCCCCAAACCCAAAAAAGAAAAGAAAAAAAGGGGGGAAAAAAGGAAGAAGAAATGGAGCTGCTTAGCAAATCTGGAATGGGTTGGTAACAACGGAAACAAATTCTTCTTTGAACCAAAAGGTGGTCAGCAATATATGCTATAATCATTGTCCATTATCTTTCAGAGGTATGAAATTGACCAACACAAAGTCATAGCTATGGAGTTATTTTCTAGAATCATGGCTGATCGCACTGGGGGGAATTCCAGATTCCATTTCCACCATTGTTGCTCTCAGTTGAAGCTCACCCACCTCTGTTTTGCAGACGATCTCCTCATCTTTACTGAGGCAAACCTGGATTCTATCACTGTGATCAAGGAAGTTTTGTCTGAATTTGAAGACCTCTCAGGGCTGAAGTCCAACCCCTCAAAAAGTTCTTGTTTCTGCTCTGGTGTTTCAGACAGACTCAAGGGCCTTCTTTTGGAGGAGCTGCAGATGAGGGAAGGAGTGTTTCCTGTTAAATACCTGGGTGTTCCCCTAATTTCTACAAGACTTTCTTCAGCTGATTGTCTTGTGCTGTTGGCAAAGATTACTAGCCGCATTGAGTCTTGGCTTTCCAAGAATTTGTCCTATGCAGGGAGGCTGCAACTCATTTCTTCCATTCTTTATAGCTTGCAGGTCTTTTGGTCTGGGATTTTCATCCTCCCAACGAAAATTCTAAAGGCAATTGAACAAAAGTTTAATCGTTTTCTTTGGAATGGTAAGGATGATTGTTCTGCGAAAGCTAAAGTTTCTTGGACTGAGGTATGCTTTCCAAAAAAAGAGGGAGGCCTAGGTTTAAAGAGTTTGGAGATCTGGAATAAAGTTTCTGTGTTAAGACATATTTGGAGCATTTTTGCCAGGTCCTGTTCTATATGGGTTGCTTGGGTCCATGCATACTTGCTGAAGGGGAAGAGCTTTTGGAACATTCGCATTCCCCAAAATTGCTCATGGAGCTGGAGAAAATTGCTTAAGCTGAGATACCTTGCCAAAGATTTCATCAAGTTTAAGGTGGGGAATGGACATCAAATTCATCTTTGGGTGGATAACTGGCATCCCTCTGGTATTCTGTTTGAGAAATTTGGGCCAAGAGCTGTGTATGATGCTCAAAGTCACAAGGATGCTAAACTCTCTTCTGTCCTTTCTAATGGCAGTTGGAGTTGGAGACCTGCCAGGTCTGATGCATTTGTGGAAATCCAAAGTCGCCTCCCTGAAATCAGTATTGGTGATCATGACAAACCAATCTGGACTGCTTCAAAATTAGGTTCATATGTGAGTGCTGAGACTTGGGATATGCTTCGAAATAGACACCCTGAGGTAACTTGGTGGCCTCTGGTTTGGTTTGCTTATGCAATTCCTAAGCAGGCTTTTATACTTTGGCTAGTTATGAGGGATAAGTTGACCGCTGGGGAAAGGTTGGCAAAATGGGGCTATAATGGTTCTACTGTATGTTTTTTCTGCAGACACCGAGTAGAAAGCAGAGGCCACTTGTTTTTTGAATGTGGCTTTAGCTCCCGTATATGGCAAGCTGTAATGGCTAGGTGTTTCGTTGAGAAACCCCCACTTCTTTGGGAAGATGTCTTACAGCTAGGGTGCAGAAATTGGAAAAGGAAAAACCTTCGTGATATTCTTTGCAGATTGACCTTGAGCTCCACAGTTTACAACTTGTGGAGAGCTCGAAATGAAATCAAACACAGTGGACAACCAAAAACAGAGGAGCAGCTGCTGAAAATCATCCTTTGGGAAGTCAGATCCAGAATCATGGGGAGGGGGAAATTTCTCTTGAACAGGGAGAACACCCTGCTCTGTAGATCTTGGAATCTCTCTGCAGACCTTCTTGCTTAATTTTCCTCTGTCTTTTGGTTTTCGCTTGGTTGCTTTTGGTTCTCAGCTCTTAAGCTGATTGTTTGTATTTTTTGTTGGTTTCTCAGCTTTTAAGCTGGGTTTTGTATCCTTGTTTGGTTGAAATGAATTTCGCTTATTCATCAAAAAAAAAAAAAAAAAATTGAACCATACACAAAGTCAATGCACAACAGATCGATATTTTATATTTACATACAGTGGGGCTTTAACCGAATTAGATTGACAAAGTAACTTGGGTGTACACGACTAATGTGGAATATTTAATAATAATAAAAATTACTGGTAATTGTTTTAATAATAATAATAATAATATAATTGGTTATACTGGAATTCCAGTATAGCCAAAAAAAAAATTTAACCGGTTAATAAACCCAATATTCAAAAAAAAAAAAATCTAGAACAGAAAATGTGGAATGATGTAATGAGATTATAAGAGATACTACCTACAGTACTCATCAACTGCATATCATACATGGCAATCATCTAATACTACCAAAAAGAAGGTGGTACATAGGGACGGAGCCAGAAAGTATTATGGGCAGGGGTCAATACATAAATTTAACATATTAAATAGAGGTCAAAGCGTGAATGAGAAATATATATATATTAAGATTAAATATCAAATAAATATATAAAAACAAAATTAGGCATCAAATCACTGTTAACAATTAAAAAAAAAAAAAATGATAAGACACAAAATAATTGTTTCAAAATACATTTCAAATTTCAACTCAATCCCCTATCAAAATGAAACTTGTCATTCTCTTACATCCCAAAAATATCTATGATTGAATCTGTATTAAATTTCGCAGCAATTTTTTTTTTCGATGTACAACATCAAAGAATCCGTCAGAAATTCATTTTCAATTTTGTTGCGAAGTCTAGTTTTAATAATATTCATGGTTGAAAATGGTCGTTCAGTGTTACGGTAGAAACGTGAAGAGTAAGTACAAGTACAACAACTCGAAAAACAAGTTAGTAGATAGTTAATTTTTTAATGCTAATCAACCATTGGCACAATTCAAAAATATTTGACAATCATTGAAAATCTAAATGTTGAACTGCATTAGTTCATAATGGTGAAGTTTTATTTTCAACAGTTCTTTTTAAGATCAGTAAAGTCTTGTAGAAAAAACTTGTTTATCAACTGACAAATATCATCAATTTTAAAAGATTCATACGCAACTCGAGGATCAAGAGCTAAGCTGATAATAAGTAATTCCACCGCATGCTCACTAAACTGGTGATTTAATTATTGCAATTGAGAATCTATTGTAGCATAAAAGTATCCACTCGATAATAATGCTCAATTGTAAAGTTGGGTTGTTGATGGCGAACTAGACCTTTTCTCTCAATATAATGAGCATTCATATATAAGACATCTATGTTGCGTTTCTCTCAAAATAACTTGACATTGATAAGTAAAACATCCCATTTGTCATCTCTATATTGTTGGATATATACTTTTGTAGATGAAACAAGATGCATAACATTTAAAATGTCTTGAAATTTGGATTGCAACTTTTGACATAAATGATCAGTGATTTGCATAGTGTCTTTAATAAGATGCAAGATGAAGACAATTCAAATGAAATCATTACCTGATAAACAGAGTCTATTTCTGCTTGTTGGGATGTAGTTTCCACATCAATGATTTTAAGAATAATTTCACATGTTTAATTAAAAATTTTGTTCAAGCTAGAAATTGATCTCAAGTGAGAACTCTAATGAGTATCTCCAGCTTGTTGTAAAGTACTAATTTGATTAAGTTCCCTTCCACTCTCAATCTCATCAATTTTAATCATATGAGCAATTTAAGTAGCTTGGGCAACCCGCAATTCTTCAAAGTGATTGCATGAGGCACAAACAATATTGACAATAGAATTCAATTTATCAAAAAATTGATGAACAAAAATAACTTCTTTTGATGTCGCCACTAATGCCAATTGCAAATGATATGCAAAACAATGAATGTAGTAGGGATATGGACAATAATTGGAAACTAAAGCTTGCAACCCCTTACACCCACCTCGCATATTACTTGCGCCGTTATACCCCTGCCCTCGAATGTTTGGAATGTTTAGTTTATGTAGAGACATTACAGAATATATGCCATTTTTTAGGGTTAATGTCACAGTATCATGGACATGAATAAGTCCAAAAAAACTGTCACACAAAGTCATCTTTGTCGACAAATCTTAAAACTATAACATTTTGCTCCTTCATTGAATCATCATGAACTTCATCAACAATTATGCAAAACTTTGTATCATCAATTTCTTCGCGAATTGCCTCATTTACTTTTGTTGAAATAACATATAAAATTTCTTTTTGTATTATTGGTGATGTGTAAGAGGAATTGTTTTGGAGGTTTGGCTATCACTTTAGCAACACGTTCATTATAAGAAACAATCAAACCCAATATTTCAAGAAAATTTTCACGATTAGTTGAACCAACACTTTGATCCTGACCTCTAAAAGCAATACCTTAAAATGCAAGGACTTGATCAACATCAATTGAGGCTTTCAACTCAGTCAATTGTTTGCAATTTGTTCAGAAGTGAATTTGTTAAACACCTTTTGTATGTGCTGAGATTGATTCATCCAGCAATTTTGTGAAATGAATAATTAGGATCTTTTCCTATATGATTGAGGAATGCACAATGTTTTTCATCTCTAACTTTCTTCCAATTCCTAAATCCATCTATAGTGAATACAGGTTACATGTTAGACAAAATGCTACAACTTTATTAGGCGAATATTCAAGCCATGTAAGAAATAACTGGAACCACGAAGGTTGAAAGCTATGAAAATGATTCTCTGATCCAGATCTTGGATACTTTGAATTTGGGATAACACATCGGTACAGACTAGCTATAAGGTAAGCTTGTCGAATTTCATCCTGTTGGTTAATATCATAATCGCAAATCTGACGATGCAATCCAAAATCAAACTCCAATGAACTAATATCAAATTCATTGACGTCAACTCTTCGAGATTTGTTAGGAGAATTTTAAAAAATTGGGATATTAGAAGTTGGCGATGATGCATCACCAACATTGGCTTTTGAACTTTGTACATTTTTTCTTTTAAAAAAAATTCAAGTATACTATTTGGCTTTTTCATCATCTACAAATAAATTTACATGATCACATTAGAGTCTTTAGAAAAGAAAGAAAAAAATATGCACTATAAAGTAAAATCTTTTTTGATATAGTACGTACATAAAAAATGAAAGAGAAATTTGAGCTTATAAAATAATTGTGAAAGTCTTCTTCAAAAATGTTTTTAGATTCGCATAAATGTATATATAATAATATAAACAAAAAAAAAAAAGTTGCAAAAAAACATATGGCAATGCATATTCCTAGGCCTCTTCTTTATTCGTAATTCTTAATTTCTAATTTTTAATTACTCCCAGGTCCTCCATTATAAATGAATAACATTAAAAAACTAAAAAAAAAAAACCCTAATGACTAAACTATTCTGTTGACACTTAATGAATCAACACTTTCAAAAATCTAAAAAATTCAACTTAAATAAAAAGTAACCATTAATAAACAATATTTAAAGTTAAAGACATATTTATAAAAGTAAAAAATTGATAAGGCCTAAGAATACTCAGTGAGTTATTAGTGAGTAAAAAATTGAACCACCACACCACACCACAAGATGTTGATTGTTTCTTCTTCTTCTTCTTTTTTTGTTTTTTGTTTTTTTGTTTTGTTTTGTTTTTTTTTTTTTTTTTTGCTTTAGAGATGTTGAAGACAATTGGAGAAACTAAGTATAAAGAACCAAAAAAAAAAAAGGACCTAAACTACACTAAATGTTTTCAATTTGAAAAGTAGACCATCGGACCAACTACCAAGACCCAAATAACAACAAAAATTACTTTGCACCAAAAAGTTTTAAAAACTTAAACAAAAAGTGCTTTTGTGTTGTGTGGCGATCTTTCAAAAGCTTATCCAATTAGGGTTTTCAGTTTATCAAATAGAGTGGCGAACTATTGCGAGTATTGCCGTGCTTTATCCAATTAGGGTTTTTGGTTTTCAAACCCTTTTGTTATGTTTTGTCGGGGTGAGCTTCGTCATGTCTTCTGAGGTGTGAGTTGCCCTCATTTGTAATTTGACAACTTCAAATGAAATGTTGGTTGGTTTGGACACTTGGGAAGCGTTTTGAAGTAGGCATGTTGTGGTGGATTGGTGGCCGCTTATTTGGTTTGCTTATGCAATCCCCAAGCAGGCTTTTATTTTGTGGTTAGCCATAAGAGATAGTCTTACTACAAGGGAATGCCTAGCAACTTGGGGATTTAAGGGTGATGTTCTTTGCCTCTTCTGCAGAAACTGTTTGGAGAGCTGAGATCATCTATTTTTTTAGAGTATTTTCAGCTCCCGCATTTGGAATGCAGGTTTAGTGCGCTGTCAAGTAGAAAGTAGAAGATCCTACCTCTATTTTGGCTGATGTTCTTTGTATTGGTTGCAATCATTAGAAGAAGAAGACTCTCTCTGATACTTTATGTCGCCTTGTGATAAGCTCCACAATTTATAATTTGTGGCGTTCTCACAAAGAGATCAAGCATAGTGGCCATCCCAAAACAGAGGAGCAGATCTTGAAGCATATTATCTGGGAAGTGAGGCATATTATTTGGGAAGTGCGCACCACAATCTTAAGAAAGGGAAAGTTTCGAAGGACTAGGGAGAATTCTATCCTTTGTCAGGCCTGGAATCTCCCAACTGACCTTCTAGTTTAATTCCCTATTGCTGGATTTTTTTTTGCCTAGGAGGTCCTCTGTTTCAGTGTTCTTGTTTGGTTCTGAAGTTTTGTTTCTCCAGGCTAGTGTCATTGTTGTTTTCAGCTTCTGCTATTTAATGGTTGTATTCCTCTTTTGTTGAATGAAAGTTTGCTTATTCATCCAAAAGTAAATAAATAAATGTAGGTTGGTTTGATAACATTTTCGTAGGAGGTATCACTACTAAAAAAAAGGAATTTCTGGACGGTTTTGTAGAAGCCGTCAAGATTAGAAATTTTAGATCTAGACCGTTTGGGTGAAACCGTTTGAATTCAAAAATATTTTCCATACGGTTTTTTAAAAACCGTTTGGAAAATAAAACTCTCGACGGTTTTGTAGAAGCCGTCGAGATTAGAAATTTTAAATCTAGACGGTTTGGGTCAAACCATCTGGATTTTAAAATATTTTCCAAATGGTTTTTTTAAAAACCATTTGTAAAATACAATTCTCAATGGTTTTGTAGAAACCGTCTAGATTAAAAATTTTAAATCCAGACGGTTTGGGTCAAACCGTCTGGATTTAAAAATTTAAATCATATAATTAACCCTACTCTCAGACGTTAATTTTGGCGTGTTCTTTTTCTTCCTCTCTCAACTCTCAGACAAACCCTCACTCTCTCCCTCTCTCACTCTCATTGGTGCCTCCTCCCTTCTCCAACGGTGCCTCCTCTCACCACCACGCATCCATCATGGTAAGCATCTCCTCACTCTCTCCCTCTTCTTCTCCCTCTCTCTCTCTCTTGAACTCACTCTAGAAGAAGAAGAAAAATGTGAAGCAAAAAAGGTAAAATCTATTATTTTCTTTTGATTTCCATTATACTCATTGGATTTGAAGCTTCAAATTATGATGATTTGTGGAATTTTGGATTTAAAGTTTCTGTTTGGGATTTTGGGGCTTTTGTTATTTTGTTGTGTTGATGGCCAATTGGGAGCTTTGGGGTGATGTTGGAAGCTGAGGCAGGACTCTGACAAACGCGACCGAGGCAGGGCTTGTTGTCACAGATCTCTTCTCCCTTCTCGTGGTCACAAATTTTTTAAACAGTTGGGTTTTTGAAGAATTATTTTCTCATGGTCACTTGAATGCTTCCAGGCGCTCCTTACCTGTTGCTTACAGGTCTAATCTCAGTATCGTAAGCCATTTCTCTCTCTCTCTCTTTTTTTTTTTTTTTTACTTAGTGTTATATTTGTTTGATTTGGTGTATTTGAAAGAATTAGTCTGTTTATACTTGCAAAAGCTAGGAGTTTATTTTGGCATATTCTCCATGTTGTTGGAATTGAAATTTGAGGGATTCCAAATCCCATTAATGCAAATAAAGAAGAAGATCATTTATATAGGGGTTTTGATAATTTGTTTGTGTACTTTGAAAAACTATTAATGCGGGTACAAGAATTAGCAGGGCTTTCGGTTCTAGTGTTCTTCGAAATTTTTATTTATTTATTTATTTAAATTTTGTCACTATAATCCAGACGGTTTTGTTGAAATCATCTGGAATTAATTCTAGATGATTTTTTTTTTTGAAATCTGCCAGAATTGTTTCGCTGAAACCGTCCAAAATTAATTCCAAACAATTTGGTTCAAACCATCTGGAATTATATTTCTCGACATCTATATATTGACGGTTCCAAACCGTCAAGACAAAACCATCTAGAACAAGTTATGGACGGTTTTTACTTATTTCTAGACGGTTTTGAACTATCGAGAATTGCAGTTTTTTTTTTTTTTTTTTTTTTTTTTTGTAGTATTTTTTGTCATTTTGGTTGAAAAAAATGTTTTGACGTAATATAAATATAGAAGTACTTTTGAAATTTTATTTTATTTTATTTATTTATTTTTATTTATTTTATTTTTTATAAAAAAGAAAAAAGGTATTAGCAAATCCGGCATGCAGTAGTAATTAAGAACATGGCCCTAAAAAGTAACTGATCTATTTCTAGCTGATTCATGCATGAACGAAATGAAAAAGTCGTCAAAGATAAGCATGTCTTCTGTGCCATGAAAATGACAGTTTCTAGGGTCTTGAAAATGAGGAGTTATTTGCAGAAAATATTGAAATTTAGAGGCGAAATTCAAAAAGATATTTGAAAAGTTAGATGCATGCAGACTTGAGAAGGCCTTCACAAGAAAGGAATTAATTTAATCTGAAAACGAAAACGTGATAGCTGGATTCAGACAGCCCATATATTTGTGATTTCAACACCAAATTCTACTTGCGAAACCAAAAACTGGTAATTTTATACATGATTAGCAAACCTGACATACCGGGACGGAACAAAAAATTCTTAACAATAAGGCCAAAACATGATTGAGAAATCTAGATAAAGAACAAAGCATGGATCATCATTGATGTGATATATTAACATTGAAGATTAAAATGAAATATAAAAAAATAAAAAAAGAGTACCCATTTAGTGTTAAAAAAAATAAAAAATATAAATAAAAATAGATTTTTTAAAAAGGTTCTCTATCCCTTCTAGAGAGAGACGTCTAAACCCTTGGTAGTTTCTACCAAACCCTCAGTGACCTCCTTGTGACTGCCTTGTGGGGAGGGGGTATGACCTCCATCCTCCTCCCCTCTCCTTTTTCTCCTTATTTTAGAACCCCCATTCTTTATTCTTTTTTCTTCTTTTTTTCCTCCTTGAGTCTGCTGTGTTCACCAGACTGTTGCTTGGATTTTTTTCCACCTCATCTTCAACCTCAGGGTGGCCATTCCTCCCCTCCACGCCACTGTCTTGTCAGCCCCAGCCATCCGGGATCTCCTTGCTGACGGATCTTCTCAGATTTGGATTGAGAAATCCAAATCTATCATTTTCTGCTAGTCCTCCACTCATACACGCCACTTCACTGCTCTCCTCCGCTTCTCTGCGTCCCATTGCTGCTCCTCCAGCTCCATTCAGCCTCCCATGCGCCCGCGCGTGTTCCTCATGCGTCGGCGAGTGGATTTCACTCGTCGCCGCATGACGCTCAAGCGCCTTCGCCTCCACCTCCGTTGCAGCCCTTTTTTGGCCTTTTGCTATTTTGCTCTCTTTGTTGCTCTTTTGTTAATTTTTTGTAATTTTTTTTCTGTTTTTCTTGTTATTTTTTGTGGGTTACTGTTTTCCAGCACTTATTTGAATTGATCATGTAGTGGAGACTTTACATCCAGCGTTTGCTCCTCAACGGCATGTTCCTTTCAGTTCTTGACAGTACCTTCATCTCCACAACAACCTCCGCCATCAGCTCTTAGGGCTCCTCATCGTGTCTTTGTGCCTTCTCAAACCGCATTGTGTGGCCTTTAGACAAGTCCGGCTTGTTAATGATTTCTTTTGAATCATTACTAAAACCATTATCTATTGTTTATTTTCGTTTTATACTGTCAGGTTCGTTTGGGCTTTGTTGTTGGGGTACCCACCTTTTTATGGTTGTACGATCCCTATATATATATATATATATATATTGGTTAATATATTTCAATTATCAATTCAATCGCATATCAAAATGAAAGTTCACATTCTTTTAAATTCTAAAAATCATTTTATAATTGAGTTTATACTAAATTTTGCAATAATTTATCTTTAATGTATAACATCAAAGAATCAATCAAAAATTCGCCATGTTTTCAAAGAACGTAGAACACAAATACGAAGTCACTGGTGCATTCATTTATTCACTATGATCATCTCAATCAGTTAGAAACTGTTACACTGTATTCTTTATAAATTTAATGCGAAGCGGAAAAAACACACATAAAAAAAATAAAAATAAAAAACAAAAAAAAACAGAGTAATTAACTCGGGTTATTAATTTGAGACGACAGGGCAACGAGGCTTTCTCATTGTGTATTAATTAATTAACTATCAGTATATCAATACCAACGGAGCATTGGCATGACAAAGAACTTCATTTGTCCAACACTGCAATGAATCCCATCGTGTTGTCCGCAAGCAAAGTAATGAGGCTTCCAGCTTTTGAGCACGAACTCGAACCCCTCTCCACCTCCTTGTGTGACATTGGCCAACATCTGCGCTCCTGTCAAGTTGCACTTTACGAAGCTCCGAAGGTTTGGTAGCAAGTATACGCTGTGAGGGATTGTCGTATTGTCGGCTGTCGGTGGATCATACTTGAAAACTGCATGCAACAACATGCAATATATCTTGTCATCAATCATATAAATTATACACGTTATATTAATTCCTCATATATATATATATAAATATAGATTCACAACGACGATAGACTCACCTAGCGTATCATTTACGTAAAAGGGGCCATTTTTTCGTGCCCAATCGGTGTAGCTAAAGTTGAAGCGCCAGCCCTCCGATCCACCTACGATGATCTTGCTAGGGCCTTGTGTTTTTTTTGGTTGACGGGAGCCGAATTGCCACTCTTTGTTGGCCGTGCAAATTGCCAACGTGGAAGCAGCCACAATTAGGAAAACGAGACTCTGTGCAAAAGTGAAACCACCCATGTCTTCGATCTATATATCAAAGTGCAACGTTACTCAAGGAAGACTGAAGTTTAGAGGTTGATATATTCAGAGAGGGAATATTGTGAAATCAGATGTTGGAATTGACAAATATAGGTTAAGATGTATTTATAGATAAAACAGAAAGAAAGGCTCGTGCAAAACGGCCAAATTAACCTTTTTTTCTGGATTGGTAGGTGAAAGTTTGAAAATACAATGTGAAGCTCATTTTTCAGTTCATTTCTTCTTTGAACCAAAAGGGGTTGACTTTCACTAGATGATATTTTTACTCTGAGTCTTCTGGTCTTCCCCCCCAAACCCAAAAAAGAAAATCTGGAATGGGTTGGTAACAACTGAAACAAATTCTTCTTTGAACCAAAAGGTGGTCAGCAATATATGCAATAATCATTTTCCATTATCTTTCAGAGGTATGAAATTGACCAACACAAAGTCGGTGCACAACGGATCGATATTTACAAACAGTGGGGCTTTAACCGAATTAGGTTGACAAATTAACGTGGGTGTACACGACTAATGTGGAATATTTAATAATAATAAAAAATACTGGTAATTGTTTTAATAATAATAAAGAAATTGGTTATACTGAATTCCAGTATTAGCCAAAAAAAAGTTTAACCGGTTAATAAACCCGATTATTTAATTAAAAAACAATCTAGAACAGAAAATGTGGAATGATGTAATAAGATTATAAGAGATACTACCTACAGTACTCATCAACTGCATATCATACATGACAATCATCTAATACTACCAAAAGAAGGTGGTGGTACGTAGGGATCGATGGAGCGAGAAAGTATTATGGACAGGTGTCAAGACATAAATTTAACATATATTAAATAGATCGAGGCCAAAACGTGAATGAGAAATATATATATTAAGATTAAAGATCAAATAAATATATGAAAACAAAATTAGCAATCAATTTAGTTAACAATTAAAAAAAAAAAAAAGATAAGATACAAAATAATTATTTCAAAATACATATCAAATTTCAGCTCAATACTCTATCGAAATGAAACTCATCGTTCTCTTACATTCCAAAAATCATCTATGATTGAATTTGTATTAAATTTTACAACAATTTCTCTTTCGATGTACAACATCAAAGAATTCGTCAGAAACTTATTTTCAATTTTGTTGTGAAGTCTAGTTTTGATAATATTCATGGCTGAAAATGCTTGTTTAGTGTTGCATTAGAAATGAGAAGAGTAAATACAAGTACAACAACTCGAGAAATAAGTTGGTAGATAGTTAATTTTCTAGTACTAACCAACCATTGGCACAATTCAGAAATATTTGACAGTCCTTGAAAATATGAATGTTGAACTACATTAGTTCATAATGGTGAAGTTCTATTTCCAACAGTTTTTTTTTTTTCAAGATCAGTAAAGTCTCGTAGAAAAAACTTGTTTATCAACTAACAAATATCATCAATTTTAAAAGATTTACACGCAACTCGAAGATCAAGAGCTGAGCTGAGAATAAGCAACTCCATTGCATGCTCACTAAACTGGTGATTTAATTCTTGCAATTGAGAATCTATTGTGGCGCATAAAAAATATCCACTCGATAATGATGCTCAATTGTAAAGTTGGCTTGTTGATGGTGAACTAGACTTTGCGTTTCAATATAATGAACATTCATATATGAAACATCTATGTTGCGTTTCTTTCAAAATGACTTCATAATGATAAGTAAAACATCTCATTTGTCATCTATATATTGTTGGATATATGTTTTAGTGGATGAAACAGTATGCATGACATTAAAAATGTTTTGAAATTTGGATTGCAATTCTTAACGTAAATGATCAGTGCATAATGTCTTTAATAAGATGCAAGATGAAGACAATTCAAATGAAGTCATTACCTGATAAACAGAGTCTGTTTCTGCTCGTTGGGATGTAGTTTCCACATCAATGATTTTAAGAATAATTTCACATGTTGAACTAAAAATTTTGATCAAGCTAGAAACTGATCTCAAGTGAGAACTCCAATAAGTATCTCCAGCCTGTTGTAAAGTACAAATTTGATTAAGTTCCCTTCCACTCTCAATTTCATCAATTTCAATCATATGAGCAATTTAAGCAGCTTGGGCAACCCGCAATTTTTCAAATTGCTTATATGAGGCACAAACAATATTGACAATAAAATTCAATTTATCAAAAAATTGATGAACGAAAATAACTTCTTTTGATGTCGCCATTAATGCCAATTGCAAACAATATGCAAAACAATGAATGTAGTAGGCCTATGGACAATAATTTGAAATCAAAGCTTACAACTCATTACACCCACCTCGCATGTTACTTGCACCATTGTACCCCTACCCTCGAATATTTTGAATGTTTAGCTTATGTCGAGACAATACAGAATATATGTTATTTTTTAGGGTTAATGCCACAGTATCATGGACATGAACAAGTCCAAAAAAAATTTCTCACACAAATTATATATTAAAGCTATCTTTATCGATAAATCTTAAAACTATACATCTTGCTCCTTCGTTGACTCATCACGAGCTTCATCAACAATTATGCAAAACTTTGCATCACTAATTTCTTCGCGAATTGCCTCTTCACTTTTGTTGAAATAACATATAAAATTTCTTTTTGTATCATTGGTGATGTGTGAAAGGCATTTTTTTCGAGGTTTGACTATCACTTCAGCAACACGTTCATTATAAGAAACTATCAAATCCAATATTTCAAGAAAATTTTCACGATTGGTTAAACCAATACTGTGATCTTGACCTTTCAAAGTAACACCTTGAAATGCAAGGACTCGATCAACATTAATTGAGGCTTTCAACTTGGTTGATTGTTTGCAATTTGTTCAAAAGTGAATTTGTTAAACACCTTTTGTATGTGTTGAGATTGGTTCATCAAGTTTTTACATGACCTCTCAGTAATTTTGTGAAATGAATAATTAGGATCTTTTCCTATATAATTGAGGAAATCACAATGTTTTTCATCTCTAACTTTCTTTCGATTCCTGAATCCATCTATAGTGAATACACGCTGCATGTTAGACAAAATGCTGCATCTTTATTAGGTGAATATTCATGCATGTAGGAAATAGCTGGAACCACAGGATTGAAAGCTAAAAAGATGATTCTCTGATCCAGATTTTGGATACTTTGAGTTTGGATAACACGTCGGTATGGACTAGTTTTAAGGTAAGCTCGTCGAATTTCATCCCATTGGTTAATATCAAAATCACATATTTGACGACGCAATTCAAGATCAGGCTCCAATGAATTAATATCAAATTCATTAATGTCAACTCTTCGAGATTTGTTAGGAGAATTTTCAAAAATTGGGATACTAGAAGTTGCCGATGATGCATCACCAACATTGGCTTTTGAATTTTGTGCATTTTTTTCTTTTAAAAAATTCAAGTATACTGTTTGACTTTTCTATCGTCTACAAATAAATTTACATGATCACATTAGAATCATGATTAGAAAAGAAAGAAAAAAATATGCACTATAAAGTAAAATCTTTTTTTATATAGTACATAAAAAATGAAAGAAAAATTTGAGCTTATGAAATAATTGTGAAAGTCTTCTTCCAATATGCTTTTAGATTCGCATAAATGTTTATATAATAATATAAACAAAAAAAAATGGTTGCAAAAAAACATATGGCAATGCATATTCTTAGGCCTCTTTATTCATAATTCTTAATTTCTAATTTCTAATTTCTAACCCTTACCTCCCAAGTCCTCCATTATAAATGAATAACATTAAGAAAAAAAAAAAAACCCTAATGACTAAACTATTCCGTTGACACTCAATGAATCAACACTTTCAAAAATCTAAAAAATTCAACTTAAATAAAAAGTAACCATTGATAAACAATATTTAAGGTTAAAGGCATATTTATAAAAGTAAAAAATTGATAAGGCCTATGAGTACTCAGTGAGTTACTAGTTTGGGACAAAGACAACAACACAAGTTGACAAAGTTACAAACAAAAAAGTAAGAAAGTTGAACCAGCGCACCACACCATGAGATGTTGATTGCTTCTTTTTTTCTATTTTTTTTTTTATTTTGCTTTAGAGATGTTGAAGACAATTGGACCAACTAAGCATAAAGAACAAAAAAAAAACTAAACTAAATGTTTTCAATTTGAAAAGTAGATCATCGGACCAACTACCAAGACCCAAATAACAACAAAAATCACTTTGCACCAAAACGTTTTAAAAACTTAAACAAAAAGTGCTTTTGTATTGTGTGGGTTACTGTCTTCCCGGTTTTCAGTGATTTAATCTTTTTGTAGAGACTTTTGTAACCAGATCTGTATTTGTACCTCTCTCTTCTACGCTCATTGATTCGGACTCTGACAATGCTTCCACTGCTTCAACCTCTTGATTATTGCAGTTTTCAAGTGGGGGTTCAGATAGGTTCGCCTTAATCCGTACGCTCCTTTTGCTTCTATTACCGCTTTATGCGGCCATATTAAGAAGTCCAGGATATTTGTCTATTCCATTGCCTAATGTTTGTTTTTATTTCTGCACTATTGTTTTCATGTTGGGTCTATTGTTAGGGAGCCCACTCCCTTTTCGGTTCTTTGTTATTTTTATTTAGGATCTCTCACCCTCTCTTTCTTTCGAATCAAGAGTGGTAAAGATCCTCCCTTATAACAATTTTCTCTATTCAATTAGAAAATAAAAAATAATTAAAAAAAGAAAGAAAGAAAAAGTGATGGGGATCTTTCAAAAGCTTATCCAATTAGGGTTTCCAATTTATCAAATAGAGTGGCGAACTATTGCGAGTATTGCCATGCTTTATCCAATTAGGGTTTTCGGTTTTCAAACCCTTTTGTTGCGTTTTGTCGGGGTGAGCTTCGTCATGTCTTCTGAGATGTGAGTTGCCCTCATTTATAATTTGACAGCTTCAAATGAAATGTAGGTTGGTTTGGATACTTGGGAAGCTCTTCAAAGTAGGCATGTTGTGGTGGATTGGTGGCCACTTGTTTGGTTTGCTTATGCAATCCCCAAGCAGGCTTTTGTTTTGTGGTTAGCCATGAGAAATAGTCTTACTACAGGAGAACCTTAGCAACTTGGTGATTTAAGGGTAATGTTCTTTGCCTCTTCTGCAGAAATTATTTGGAGAGTCGAGATCATCTATTTTTTTAGAGTAGTTTCAGTTCCCGCATTTAGAAGGCAGGTTTAGTGCGCTGTCAAGTAGAAAGTAGAAGATCCTACCTCTATTTGGGCTGATGTTCTATGTATTGGTTGCAGTCATTAGAAGATGAAGACTCTCTGATACTTTATGTTGCCTTGTGCTAAGCTCCACAATTTATCATCTATGGCGTGCTCACAATGAGATCAAGCATAGTGGTCATCCCAAAACAAATGAGCAAATCTTGAAGCATATTATCTAGGAAGTGCGCACCAGAATCTTAAGAAGC
>FXXK01000223.1:185680-216133 GCA_900184695.1 Betula pendula | reverse complement strand
GAAAAGTTTTGAAGGACGACTAGGGAGAATTCTATCCTTTGTCGGGCCTAGAATCTCCCTATTGACCTTCTAGTTTTATTCTATGTTCTTGGGTTTTTTTTTTTTTTTTTTTTGCCTAGGAGGTCCTCTGTTTTAGTGTTCTTGTTTGGTTTTGGAGTTTTGTTTCTCCAAACTAATGTCCTTGTTGTTTTCAGCTTTTGCTGCTTATTGGTTGTATTCCTCTTTTATTGAATGAAAGTTTGCTTATTTATCCAAAAAATAAATAAATAAATGTAGGTTGGTTTGATAACGTTTTCATAGGAGGTATCATTACTAAAAAAAAGGAATTTATGGCCGGTTTTATTCTAAACAATTTAAAAAACTGTTTAAAATTAAATATTTTCTAGCTGGTTTTTTAAAAACCGTCTGGAAAATAAAATTTTCGATGGTTTTTTTAGAAGCCATCGATATTAGAAATTTTAAATCCAGATGGTTTGGGTGACACCGTCTAAATTTAAAAATATTATCCATACGATTTTTAAAAAACCGTCTGAAAAAATAAAATTCTTGACAATTTTGTAGAAGCCGTCGAGATTAGAAATTTTAAATCCAGACGGTTTGGGTCAAACCATCTAGATTTAAAAATATTTTCCATACGGTTTTTTAAAAAACTATCTGTAAAATACAATTCTCAACGGTTTTAGAGAAATCGTTCAGATTAGAAATTTTAGATACAGACGGTTTGGGTCAAACCGTCTAGATTTAAAAATTTAAATCATATAATTAACCCTACTCTCAGACGTTAGTTCTGGCGTGTTCTTTTTCTTCCTCTCTCAACTCTCAGACAAACCCTCACTCTCTCCCTCTTCTTCTCCCTCTCTCACTCTCATCAGTGCCTCCTCCTTACTCCAACTGCCCCTCCTCTCACCACCACGCATCAACCGTGGTAAGCATCTCCTCACTCTCTCCCTCTTCTTCTCCCTCTCTCTCTCTCTCTTGAACTCACTCAAGAAGAAGAAGAAGAAGGTGAAGCCAAGTTGGAGGTTCCACCATTTGAAGCAAGGAAGGTAAAATCTAACATTTTCTTATGATTTTCGTTATACCCATTGGATTTGAAGCTCCAAATTATGATGATTTGTGGGATTTTGAATTTAGGGTTTCTGTTTGAAATTTTGAGGCTTCTGTTATTTTGTTGTGTTGATGGCCGATTGGGGGCTTTAGGGTGATGTTTGAAGCCGACGCAAGACTCCGACGAACGCGGTCGAGGCAGGGCTCGTGGTCACAGATCTCTTCTTCCTTCTCGTGGTCACAAATTTTATAAACAGTTGGGTTTTTGAAGAATTAATTTCTCGTAGTCACTTGAATGCTTCTAGGTGCTCCTTACCTATCGCTTATAGGTCTAATCTCAGTATTGTAAGCCATTTCTTTCTCTCTTTTTTTTTTTTTAACTTTGTTTGTGTTTTATTTGTTTGATTTGGTGTATTTAAAAGAATTAGTCTGTTTTTACTTGCACAAGCTAAGAGTTTATTTTGGCATATTCCCGATGTTGTTGGAATTGGAATTTGAGAGGATTCCAAATCCCATTAATGCAAATAAAGAAGAAGATTGTTTATACAAGGGTTTTGATAATTTGTTTGTATACTTTGAAAAACCATTGATATGGGTATAGGAATTAGCAGGACTTTCGGTTCTAGTGTTATTCGAAATTTTTATTTTTATTTTTTTATTTTAATTTTGTCACTATAATTCTAGACGGTTTTGTTGAAACCGTTTGGAATTAATTCTGGACTATATCTTTTTTTTTTTTGAAACGGTCTAAAGAATTGTTTCACTGAAATCGTCCAGAATTAATTTTAGATGGTTTGATTCAAACCTTCTGGAATTATATTTCTCGACGTTTATATATTAACGGTTCCAAACAGTCAAGACAAAATCTTTCAGAACAAGTTCTGGACGGTTTTTCAATTATTTTTAGACGGTTTTGAATAGCCCAGAATTGCAGTTTTTTTTTATAGTGTATTTTTTGTCATTTTGGTTGAAAAAAATGCTTTGATGTAATATAAATGTAAAAGTACTTCTGAATTTTTTTTTTTACTAAAAAGAAAAAAAGTTTTAGCAAATGCGGCATGCAGTAGTAATTAAGGGATCCGGCTTTTGGGCTGTACAGAAGCTGTAAATTTATTGAACGGCTGATATGAGTTTTGGTTCCTTTGAACTGCCTAGATTTTTTTAGGTTTCTTTTAACTCAAACGTCAATGTTTTGAAAGCTAATAGTTGTCTGAACCAAACGTTTGAGAAGTTTTTGGTTTGACGCCGTTTATGGCACTTTCCTCTTGCTTCTGATTTAACAAAGAGAAACCAAGAGCCCAACTTCCATTCCCACCTCTCTTCTCTCTCCACCCCATCCCTAAACCCACCCTCTCCTCTCTCTATTCTACAGGGAATGAGAACTTAGGATTCGAATCCTTCAAATAAAAGACAAGAATTCAATCCAGAAATGGAGAGAGAGACCGTTGTCCATTTGGTTCCTTTCTGGGGGGAGAGGGAAGGGGGAGAGAGAGAGAGAGACTCATGGCAGGTAGTAATGAAGTCAATCTCAATAAATCCAAGGTATTTAGCTTCATATCTTGTCCTGTACTTTTTTCACGGATTTGTGTTGTTGTGTTCAGAGTTTGGAGCTTATATGATTGTTTGGTCGATGAGTTTGTTTCATTTTATAATTTTTTTTTTCTGGGTTTGGGTTATTTGGCTTTAGGAAGTTGGAGTTTCGGGAATTTGAGTTTTCATTTGGGGCTACTGGCTAGGGATTGAATTCTTGTCTTTTATTTGAGGTGGAGAGAGGAGAGAGGTGGGAATGAAAGACAAAAGAGCTTGGGCTCTTGGTTTATCTTGTTAAACCAGAAGCAAGAGCAAGACTGTGTTAAAGGCGTCAACAAAAAAACCCTCAAATGTTTGCTTCAGACAATTAAAATGTTGACGTTTGAGTTAAAAGAAACCCAAAAAAATTTAGGTGGTTAAAAGAAACTGAAACCCATCTAAGCCGTTCAATAGATTTACAGCTTCAAACTACATCAAAGAAGCCGGATCCGTAATTAAGAACATGGCCCTAAAAAGTAACTGATCTATTTCTAGCTGATTCATCCATGAACGAAATGAAAAAGTCGTCAAAGATAAGCTTGTCTTCTGTGCCATGAAAATGACAGTTTCTAGGGTCTTGAAAATGAGAAGTTATCTGTAGAAAATATTGAAATTGAGAGGCGAAATTCAAAAAGATATTTGAAAAGTTAGATGCATGCAGACTTGAGAAGGCCTTCACAAGAAAGGAATTAATTTCATCTGAAAAGGATAACGTAATAGCTGGATTCAGACAGCCCATATTTTTGTGATTTCAACACCAAATTCTACTTGCGAAACCAAAAACTGGTAATTTTATACACGATTAGCAAACCTGACATGCAAGGACGGAACAAAAATTCTTATCAAATAAGGCCAAAACCCGATTGAGAAATTTAAATAAAGAACAAAGCATGGATCATCATTGATGTGATATATAAACATTGAAGATTAAAATGAAATATAAAAAAATAATAATAATAATAAGTACCCATTTAGTGTTAAAAAATAAAAATAAATAAAAGTAGATTCTTTAGAAAGGTTCTCTATTCCTTCTAGAGAGAGACGTCTGAACCCTCTATGGTTTCTACCGAACCCTCCGTGGTTCTCCACCACCTCCTTGTAATTAAGTGCCTTGTGGGGAGGGGGTATGGCCTCCATCCTCCTCCCCTCTCCTTTTTCCTCTTATTTTAGAACCCCCTTCTCTGTTCTTTTTTCTTCTTTTTTTCCTCTTTGAGTCTGCTGTGTTCACCGGACTGTTGCTCGGATTTCCACCTAATCTTCAACCCCAGGGTGGCCGTTCCTCCCCTCCGCACCAATGTCTTGCCGGCCCCAGCCATCCCGGATCTCCTTGCTAGCGGATCTTCTCACATCTGGATTGAGAAATCCAAATCTATCATTTTTCGCTAGTCTTCTGCTCATACGCGCCACTCCACTACTCTCCTTGGCCTCTCCGCGTCCCACCGCTGCTCCGCCTGCTCCGTTCGGCCTCCCATGCGCCTTCACGTGTCCATCATGCCCTAGCAAGTGGATTTCACTCACTGCCGCGTAACGCTCACGCGCCTTCACTTCCACCTCCGTAGCAGTCGTTTTTCGGCCCTTTGCTGTTTTGCTCTCTTTGTTGCTCTTTTGTTAATTTTTTTGTAATTTTTTTTTTGCTTTTCTTGTTATTTTTTGTAGGTTACCGTCTCCCAACACTTATTTGAATTGATCATGTAGTGGAGACTTTACATCTGGCGTTTGCTCCTAGATGGCATGTTCCTTTCGATTCTTGGTAGTACCTCCATCTTCACAAAACCTCCGCCATCACCTCTTGGGGCTCCTTACGGTGCCCTTTTGCCTTCTCAAACTGCCTTGTGCAGCCCTTAAACAAACCCGGCTTCTTAATGATCTCTTTGGGATCATTAATGAAACTATTGCCTATCATTTATTTTTGTTTTTGTACTGTCAAGTTTATTTGGGCTTTGTTGTTAAAATGTCAACCCCTTTATGGTTGTACGATCCCTTGTAACTCTTTTCCTTATTTTGAATAGAGAAAAAAAAAAACACACACACACACATATATATTATATATATATATATATATATATATATATATATATATATATATATATATATATATATATATATATTATTTCAATTATCAATTTAATATATTTAAAATGGAACTTGACGTTCTTTTAAATTCTGAAAATTATTTTATAATTGAGTTTGTATTAAATTTTGAAACAATTTCTATTTGATGTATAACATCAAAAATTCAATAAAAAATTCGCCATGTTTTCAAAGAACGTAGAACACAAATACGAAGTCGATCACTGGAGCATTCATTTATTCACTATGATCATCTCAATCAGTCAGAAACTGTTACACTGTATTCTTTATAAATTTAATGCGAAGGGAAAAAAAACACACATAAAAAAAAATTAAAAATTAAAAAAAAAAAAAACAGAGTAATTAACTCGGGTTATTAATTTGAGACGACAGGGCAACGAGGCTTTCGTTTTGTATTAATTAATTAACTATCAGTATATCAATACCAACGGAGCATTGGCATGACAAAGAACTTCATTTGTCCAACACTGCAATGAATCCCATCGTGCTGACCGCAAGCAAAGTAATGAGGCTTCCAGCTTTTGAGCACGAACTCGAACCCATCTCCACCTCCTTGTGTGACATTGGCCAACATCTGCGCTCCTGTCAAGTTGCACTTTACGAAGCTCCGAAGGTTTGGTAGCAAGTATACGCTATGAGGGATTGTCGTATTGTCGGCTGTCGGTGGATCATACTTGAAAACTGCATGCAACAACATGCAATATATCTTGTTATCAATCATATAAATTAATACACGTTATATTAATTCCTCATATATATATATATAGTTTTCATGCATATATAAAAATATAGATTCACAACGACGATAGACTCACCTAGAGTATCATTTACGTAAAAGGGACCATTTTTTCGTGCCCAATCGGTGTAGCTAAAGTTGAAGCGCCAGCCCTCCGATCCACCTACGATGATCTTGTTGGGGCCTTGTGTTTTTTTTGGTTGACGGGAATTGAATTGCCACTCTTTGTTGGCCGTGCAAACTGACAGCGTGGAAGCAGCCACAATCAGGAATATAAGGCTCAGTGCAAAAGTGAAACCACCCATGTCTTCTTCAAAGTGCTCCAACTTAAGGAAGACTGAAGTTTAGAGGTTGATTCAGAGAGGGAATATTGTGAAATCAGATGTTGGAATTGACAAATATAGGTTAAGATGTATTTATAGATAGATAGAACAGAAAGAAAGGCTCGTGCAAAACGGCCAAATTAACCTTTTTTTTCCTGGATTGGTAGGTGAAAGTTTGAAAATACAATGTGAAGCTCATTTTTCAGTTCATTTTTTCTTTGAACCAAAAGGGGTTGACTTTCACTAGAATGATATTTTTACTCTGAGTCTTCTGGTCTTCCCCCCCAAACCCAAAAAAGAAAAGAAAGAAAGGGGGGAAAAAAGGAAGAAGAAATGGAGCTGCTTAGCAAATCTGGAATGGGTGGAAACAACGGAAACAAATTCTTCTTTGAACCAAAAGGTGGTCAGCAATATATGCTATAATCATTTTCCAGTATCTTTCAGAGGTATGAAATTGACCAACACAAAGTCAATGCACAACGGATCGATATTTACAAACAGCTAGTGGGGCTTTAACCGAATTAGATTGACAAAGTAACTTGGGTGTACACGACTAATGGTGTAGCTAAGAACTCATCTATATACTTTGCCTGACGTAATGATGATAGTTTCATCACTCGATCGGTAACAATTAAATTGTTCGCGGAATAGAAAAACACCTATATAATTAGATTTCTCGGCGAATAACAACGTACTGCCGTTAATGTTAGAGACTATATATTACTCTAAATTTAGAAATTTGACCGAATAAAATTATTCTAAATGAAGGGATTTGATTGGATTGAAATCATATATAAGCTCTATAAATTTAATAGAACCTTTTGTACACAATCATATCATAAAAAATAAGTTCTTCCAAAAAAAAAATCATAAAAAATAAGAATACAATATTACACTTAAGACTTTATCCTTTGGATGTAGGTGATTGATCGAGCCATGTAAGTTCTTTTGTGTCTCTCTATTTATTCCCTTTAATTTCATTTGCATTTATGCTTCTCTTCATGCTATCCGTTTAATTTTATTTTTTTTTCCAAGAAAAAAAAAATAAAACTCAAGGTTTCAATAATTTCCACCTTGAATTTGAAGGGGATGTTATAATTAATATATGATCAGATTTTATCATAATCAAATTTGATTATAATTGATTTCAGGATTTAGTTGTAATTATCTTCTACCTTTGTATTCAAATCGGATTTTATATTAGCTTCACCTACTAATTTGTATTCTCTTCACATACCACAGTTTTCTTATAAATAGGAACCCTTAATTTGTATCATAAATTATCAAGAAATAATATAAAGATGTTTCCTTTTAAGCTCTTCCCTAATTGTGGATGTAAAGTGTCTTACACTAAATCATCCGTAAAATCTCTTGTCACAATTTCTCTCTTTATTCCGCTTTTATATTTAATTTTCTATAGCATTATGATTTTCTTTACAGTATTAGAGCCATCAACTAACGCCAGTGTGTTCGATCCTAAATGATTATGTGGACTCTTTATTTTTCTTTTTCTTTTTCCTTTTTTTGGCAAAATCTTGTATTAAAATAATACGCCCAAATGCAAGGACTCTTAAAATAAAAATATAAATTTTTATATAAAATGTATTTGGGTGTATATACATGTGCATATGTCTTATTGATATGATTTTTTTTAAAAAAAAAGAATAAAATTTTAAATAAATCATGCAAATAGTGAGTCGAGCTATATTTTGATAACGTTGATGTATAATGTAATATTTGACATAGTGGTGCCATCATGAGATTTATATGTGGATGTTATGAATGTGAATTGCATAGTTTGATCTAGAAAGGCATTGGCTTACTGGGTGTGACAAATGATATTTTTGTGATTAAATATGAACTGAATTTTCAAAAAGTGGAAATTGGCACCTTATGTATGATTGATGAATAATTAATTTTGACTGTGAGAACCTTGATTAGTATTTGAAACTCCCTATGGTATAGTGAGATTTATAAGCTCCGTACTGATTCTAGTCTTTGTATGAGGACGTCAAGCGTTTGATCCAAAATTTTGGATCGTGCAACCATGTGTGCTTTAGAGGGGAAGCAACATTACAATTGGACATGGTAAGTCCCTCACATAAATTATACAGGCAGACCCATGGCTAGCTAGAGGCTACAAGGAGGGCCACTTATTCTTGCCCGAGAAGAGGTTTCAATCCTGATACAGGTAGACTCATGGCTAGCTAGAACCTTGATTGGTGAATAGTTAGTCCGAAAAATCTTATTTGTTTGGTTATGATGTATAGACTGAATTTACATTTTATTTAACTTTTTGAGGTACATTAATAATGTAAATTTTATGAAGTGATTTTTTAATTATGGTGAGTTGTAGTGACTTATTGAAATTTTTGGAATACTAGGTTTAAACGTCTTTGCAATTTAATCAGGTGGATGTATAATTTTTGGATGACTATTTCATAATTTATAGAACATATTAAAGAATATAGATGCCTTGGATAGCATGTGGGAATTCTTAAAGACAGTTAATTATGAAAGTGTTATAAAGAGAAATATATGTTTTATATACAATTGTGGGATCAGGGCGTTATGATTCCAAGGACAATACATATAGTATTTTAATCTAATATAACCATCATCATTATTTATAGTCTGTAACCGTCCTTCGTATGACCAAGTGGGAGATTGTTAATAATAGTGCGATAAACTCCAATTCTTTTGTAAGACATTTTAGTTTCTATTCAATAAATGTTTTAATCACTAATTTATTTAAATGATCATATATATGGCATATAATCTATTTACATGTTTATTGTTATTTATTATTATTTATCATGTATATGCAAATGGTCAATGAATTGCATTGAAGATGGTTTATGGTTTACATAATGAGATTATCACATAGAAGATCTTAAACCATTAACCTTACAATTGATATTTTAATGTTCGCAATAGATAATGAAATTGTGCATTTTATTTGTGAAGACTGTAACACATCAATTATAATGATCTTTATCATGTGAAGTGATGACTTCAGATTGATGTGTTGGTGTGGATACAATACACTGAACGAACAACATGAGTTGTCATTCCTTTAAAACACTGTCAAAATGAATAATTATAACTCGCAAACTTCTTATGATATTAATTATAAATCTTGAGATGATTGTAAACTCAAATGTAAAGTGGAGATCACTTCGATACATTTAGAAGTGAGAGCTTTATTGCGGTCATAATTCTTGATGTGTTGGGTAATTACCTGTAGCATTGTGGGAACAATTCTCAAGAAAAAAAAAATCCAAGTCCTTTATTTAAGGGATAAGAAAATTTTCCTTAATATAGATTTAGTAAAATAATTATTCTCGGTCCTTGGAGAGGGAATTTTGGAAAGAGTTACTAAAATACTAGTGTTCTTAGTGAAATGAGATTTCACAAGTACGAAAATAATTATGTGATAAAATTGGGTATTCATGGATAAAATGTACTGAATTTAAAGTGACAGTTTATGATGACTTTATTCGACAACGAAATATTTTATGAAGGAATCAAAAGTCAATATTAAAAATTGTCTAAGGTATTAATTTATTTAATAAAAAATATAAACCGGAATATATGTAATTATGATATTTGTTTAGTAGAATCAATTGTGATTAAATAGTAACTTGTAACAAGCCATGAGACGATAAGTGACGCATGCTTATTTGAAGTTAGTTTTTTATCTTTCCTTTGGGTTCCTCTCCGAGTTAATGGAAATTGACCACATTGACAGGCTTCGATCTGTTTAATTGGGCTGCGTGTTTTAATTGTTAAAATATGGGTTAATTAGGGAGACGTACAGTGCATGGAGCATGCATATAGGGGACTAGGCTTGGGTTCCCATGCCCAAGCCATACTAATAGGCATTTGGGTTGGGGATAAATCCTGTCGGGCATTGCACGGGGTAGGGTTTTCTAGCGGCCACTCTTTGTTAGCCGTGCAAACTGCCAACATGGAAGCAGCCACAATCAGGAATATGAAACTCTGTGCAAAAGTGAAACCACCCATGTTTTCTATATATCAGAATACTGAGTACTGCAACTTAAGGAAGACTGAAGTTTAGAGGTTGATTCAGAAAGGGATTATTGTCAAATCAGATGTTGGAATTGACACAGGTAGTTTATGAGGTATTTATAGATCGAACAGAAAGAGAGGCTCGTGCAAAACGGCCAAATTAACCTTTTTTGGATTGGTAGGTCAAAGTTTGAAAATACAATGTGAAGCTCATTTTCTGCTCAATTTTCAGAGGAGCTGCATGCAAATCTTGAATGGGTTGGTAACAATTACGGAAATAAATTATTGTTTGAACCAAATTAAAGGTGGTCAGCAAAAGATGCTATAATCATCGTCCATTATCTTTCGGAGGTATGAAATTGACCAACACAAAGTACTCAATGCACAACGGATCGATATTTACAAACAGTGGGGCTTTAACCGAATAATTAGATTGACAAACGTGGCTGTGGACGTACGACTAATGGTGTTGCTAATTAACAACTGATCTTTATACTTTGGCTGACGTAAAGATGACGGTTTCATTGCACAAGAGATGATAGTTAATCTCTTTAGTAAAATTAACTATCTTAAAATAAATGGGTTCGATCTTTTCTGACATTCGATTTTTTTTTTTTTTTTTGTTATTATTACACAGTGGTAACAATTAAATACTTCGTCTTATAAAAAAATGACGATATAATTAAATTTCTGCGATCGAATAACAAATGCCATTAATGTTAGAGTATGTCTGTACTACTCTAAATTTAAGAATTTCATAAAATTAAATTATTCTAAAAGAAAGAATTTGATTGGATTTGAATAAATTCAAACAATGTAAGCTCTATAAATTAAACCTTTTGTACACAATTATATCAGCATAATAAAGTCCTTAAGACTTTAACCTTTAGATTTAGGCTATAAATTGAACCACATAAATTTCTCTTTGTCTCCCTCTTTATTCTCTTTAATTTCCTTTGCATTTATGTTTCTCTTCATGCTATCCTTTTAATTTTTTTTTTTCTAAAAATAAAAGGAACGAACTCAAGATTTCAATAATTTTAACATTTAGTTTGATGGAAGATGTTAAAATATATTATCATCAAATTTAATTATAATTGATTTCAAGATTTATTTGTAATTATCTTCTTTAGTTGTTGATGTAAGAATCTAACACCAAATCATTCTTAAAATTTATTGTCTCAATTTCTTTCTTTATTTTGCTTTTATATTTAATCTTTTTTAGTATTATAATTTTTTTATGGTATCAGAGCCATTAGTTAACGCTAATGTATTCAATCCCAAATAATCACGGCAAAATATTGTCTTGTTCTCCAAAGTCATATCTACATTTGCTTTGTACTTACCTAACCTTTTCGTGCGCACAAACCACATATACAGTACAGTTCATTTGCTGTTGAAAGTGCTCAAGTACTATTGCTTGTCGTGGTAGGTTGATAAAGAAGTGGCATCTGCGTTAGGTGTGAAATTATTTTCTTTGTTTTGTCAAACGCTGAAGTGCGTGAGAAAATTTTCTCTTTTGGTCTTTGTTTTTATTTTATTTTATTTTTTTTTTCTAATTGAATAGGGAAAAAGGTTGCAGGAGCTCTTTTTGTTTTTGTTAAACGCTGATGTGCGAGAAGGTATTTTCTTTTGTTTTGGGTCTATAGCTCCTGAGTACGTCCGGCCAGCAGATCGATCATTGATGCCATAGAGCAGCGAGTCACCGGTGACTTTGAAGCTGTCATCTCTAGGCTTGATAATCATGTCTCTTTTGTTGAAATCCAAAGTGCAATATGTAGATCTGGGGAAGAAGGAATTGATAAAAAATAAAAACGATAGAAAAATATATCAGTTAACGAAAAAAAAAAAAAATTGCTCAAGAGGCAGGGATATTTTTTATTTTATGTTTTCTTTTTCTCCAATTATTTTGGAGAATACTCAAAACGTAGCATATATAAAGACATCTAGTATGTGTTATTTTTCAATAAAATTTCAGTCTTTCATAATTATTTTCTATTTTTCTTTGGGGTGACTAGAGTATTTCTCCTCCCTAATCGTTATTTTTTTTCTTCCTGAGTTTCATTTTTAGACCTCGATTCTTAATTTTTGATGCTATCATGCGTTATCAGAATTAATAAGGATAGTTCTGACAGCATATTAGTATTACCAGTTGGTTGCCTAGAACGACTTATCCAAGACTAAAGAGCAATGGGCGATAGGGGTGGCAAAACGGGTTGGCGAGTCGGGTTCGGGTTGACCCGCTTGACCCGCCAACCCGTTAACCTTAAACCCGAACACGACCCGTTTATTAAACAGGTCGACACAACACGACCCGTTTAATAAATGGGTCGACACGATACTACCCGTCAACCCGTTTAGTTGACAGGTCGAATCGTATCGTCGGGTCGAGTAATTCAACCCGACCCAACATAGTCACAGACCCGGAGAAAATTGAGAATGGAAATGGAAATTGGAATCATGGACTTCATATGCATGCACTAAATATAAACAAATACAAACTGATGAATCATGAAAAATTGAAATCGCGTATAAATTTGTCTCAAAGACCACAAAATCTTGAATCAACCCATTACTAACAGGACAAAAAAATCACAGAATGAACATCAAAAGGGACAATTACTTGCTCTGGTCATAAACTGAGAGCTAAGAAAAAAATAAAAAATAAAAATCTCCCTGCACAGTCCCATTCACGGCAAAGACATCCATCCACTCAAGATAATGTATTAGGATCCTCCACTCACTGGAGCCAAAGGTGCCGCTGGAGCCTGGGCCCTGGAGGTAGGGGTTTCGTCGTTCCGGTGCGAGGGGTTGGCCCGATTGGTGACGATCGATGACGGCGAGCGGCGAGACCAAGAAAGAGGGAGAGGGAGATACCCGTGTACCACCGTTCCGGTGTACGGAGACAGTGAGAGAAAGAGAGGGAGATTGAGAGAGAGATCTAGATCTAGATTGAGAGAACTGAGAGTTGGGGGGAGGGGGGGTGGGCGGCTGCGGGTTAAATGGTTAATAGATTAGGTTTTTACTTTTTTCTTTGCTTTTTATGTTTTCTTTTCAGTTTTTAACGGGTCAGTTCACCCGTTAGTTTGAGCCTTAGGAAGAAAAAAAAAATTAAACGGGTCAGCCGGGTTAGGTGGTTCATAAACAGGTTGACCCGTTTGACCCGGTAACCCGATAAGCCCAACCCAAACCCGGTATTTTCGTGTCGGGTTCGCAGGTCGTGTCAAAAATTGCCACCCCTAATGGGCGACGCGGTACCTGGTGGTTTGTAGCAGGCCTTACAAGATGTCCTTAGTCTCTATACCCTATGGACGGTTTCCAAAGCCTACCAATGTGCCTTGATTGTAGAAAAACAACAAGTTATGAGCAATACCAAATTTATATCGAGAGAGTATATCAGAATATACGAGAAGTTAATCCTTAGGAGCTCATCCTAACACGTAACCTACGTAAGGCCATCGTTCTAACACTTAACCTGCTAGCAGAACGGGCAAGAATCTTTTGATTGAAGATGAGACAGTAGAGGAACAGAGGAAGTTGACATCAAAGATCCTGTTATGACGGCGATAACAAGGAGATTTTGTAGAGAGATAGCAACGAGACCTTTGATGTCAGAAGAATTATGCTGACAATATTTTCCATATCACATGCACGATTGCAGAGCAGTTTTGCAAGGTTATTATTGACAGTGACAGTTGTGAGAATGTGGTGTCAAATAAGACAGTTAAGAAGTTTCAGCTGAAGACCAATCGCCATCGGAAATCATACAAATTGTCCTATTTGAAAAAGGGAAGTGAGATATATAACTGTAGATAGAAAGTGTTTGCTTTCTTTTTCAATTAGTAGAAAATATTTTGATAATTGGTCTGGACTTGGCACCCATTCCTTGTATTGATCGATTGATTATTAAGGCTCATGAGATGACAAATTATCTCTATGGAGTTCATGACCAGGTCAAGAAAGCGATAAAAAATAGCAATGTCAAGTACAAAGCACAGTCCAACAACCACAAACACAAGGTAACTTTTGAGGTTGATGATTTGGTTTGGACTGTATTCACACGTTTTAGAAGTCCCATATTGCTAGAGAAACTAGTCCATGTGCAATTTATAAGGTTTTGGCATCTCTTTCTCCTCAAGGCATCTTTTAGAGTTGAGTTAAGCCCACATTTCACATATTGTGTAAAATCTAATATGGTGTTAGAGCAAGGTTCCTAATTTGTGGCCCCACCATTATCCGTTTCCACGTGTTGACTTGGATATCCTCCCGCCACACGTGAGGGAGCATGTTAGAAGTCCCACATTACTAGAGAAACTAGTCCATATGTTCCCTATTAGGTTGTGGCATCCCTCACTCCTCAAGGCGTCTTTTGAAGTTGAGTTAGACCCACCTTTCACATATTATGTAAATTCTAATTACACGTATTGCCAATACAGGGACTAGAAATTACGAATTTACTATGATAATTCAACAGTAGTATTCTTTTCTAAGAAGAAAAAAGTGGGAACAAAAGTAAACATATTGACATAAAGTATCTTTCTGCCAAAAAGAGCTAGAATTACAAAACAAGAATTCTCTATAAAGCATACAAGTACAAATTTTATGATCCCATGACAAAAGGGCTTTCAATAAAGATGTTTTTGGAACATGCATGTAGAGAGCATGGGATTAGTGAGCTCGATCGCTTTATGCTTGATAATTAAGCAATCTAATAGCGGAGCATCGGCATGACAAAGAACTTCATTTTTCCAAGACTGCAATGAATCCCATCGTGCTGACCACATGCAAAGTAGTGAGGCTGCCAGCTTTTGAGCACGAACTCAAACCCCTCCCCGCCTCCTTCTGTCACATTCGCCAACATCTACGCTCCTGTCAAATTACACGTTAAGAAGCTCCCAACGTTTGCATGGTATAGCAAGTATACGATATGAGCAAACTGTGGTATTGTTTGTTGGTAGATCATACTTGAAAACTACATGCAACAACAACGTTGTCATCATATATAATTAAATTTGCGTTATATATTTATCATATCATATGATACAACAGTTTTCTAGACGGTGAACACCTAGAACGGCTTGGATTAGACTTGACAATTAGAAGATGGAGTAATCAATAAAGATGAATGTTAGGCTTACAAATATTTCAAAAAAAAAAAAAAAAACTCTTACAAAATGATGTGGTACAACATAATTGGCAAGATGATGAATTCAAGTTTTGAAAATATTTTGTAAGCCTAGCATTTCTCATAAACAAAAGCTTGTCGGAATTTTTCAAGCTGTTCCAGGTGTTCATTGTCTCAAAAACTATTCTAACATCGATCATATGTATATATATATATATATTATATATACAATCAAAAGATGGAATAATCAATAAAAGCTTGCCAAGGAATGTTTCAAGCTATTCCAGGTGTTCATTGTCTCAAAAACTAATCTAACATAATATATATATATTATATATATATATATATATAGTATATATATATAGTATATATATATATATATATATATATACTATATATATATATATATATACAATTAAAATCAGAATATAAAATAAACTGATAAGTAAAGTACATGAAAATAAGCATACGTTTCGAATTAATGATAAACTTACAGAATGTTAGCACAAAGCTGAATACATCTGAAGATAATTGCAGATAATTGAAATACAAGTGTTTACAATATCTGGAGTATGAGAGTTCTATCTTAGCAAAAGATTGGCTGTAGAATAAGCTCTTTCGATAAGCTCTGCCTTTCAACTAAGAAGAGAGGTGAATATATAGCCATCCGAGGAGAGGAGGCAAGTTGGAGGAAATCATGAGATTCCTGAGAGCTGACAGGCACTTGAGTGCTGTTTGAACTGAGAAGCCGAAAGGAGATTCCTTTAGCTTTTACTTGAGTAAAAGGCACCGAAAGTAAATGTAACTTGTCGGGTATCTTTTACTTTAACTGTAGATGAATAGTACAATGTCGGGAGGACTGTACTATCATTTGTCTTCTTCTACCGACGGCTTTTGGAGCGGCTTTTGGTAGACTTGAAGTCTTTATCAGAAAGACTGGCATAAGGATCCTGTGCATCTTGATAGGAATCCTTGAGCTGGTCTAGATGGACAGAGGACTCTGCTGAAGAGGCATCGTCTTCGTCATCACTGTCACCACCTTCTGTGGCTTGCTGGAGAAGTGCCTGGGCCATAGCTAGGATGTCCTTCTTGGAGGGCTTCTTGGCTTTGGCTGAGGACTTAGATTGGGAAGAATCTGACTTCTCTTTGGAGGAGGAAGCAGAATTCTCTTTTTTGGAGGCCTGGAGGGCCTTGACGATCCCTGGCTGGACAAGGGATATTTGGGACAACTGTTTCTCAGAAAAATCTGAGTAGAGCTGTTTTTGAATGTTGGCGAAATTATATTTATCCCACCATTTAACTGAATATTGTCTGGCAATGCAATTGTCAGACTTTATGTACTGCCATTTCAGAATCCATGGAACACCATAGAAAGCAAAGAAATGGAGCGAACTTGGGAACAGAGACTGATGTCCTGAAACTTGATATGCAGTTGAGAAAAACTTTACTGCATCTTTAACTGCAATTGGCATTATGTCATGACATGGGCCATGGACCTGCCACCATCTGAGAAGCCATGTTGGAAATAGACTTCTGAATTCCCTGTCAAACTGCACAAACCAACTGTGAGTAAAATTGTCAAACTGGTAAAGAAAAATCTTATACCAGGCATCGACATAGTCATGATAAGAATAAGGAATATCATGACCTCTGAGAGGAGAACTGATATCTACAAGAGCAGCGGAGAAATGCTGTCCAGGGGGAAAATAAGACCTAGCTACAAGAGCAGGAGAACTGATATCTGCAAAGTCTGGTTCAATCATGAACAGATTTTGAGGAGTTTTTTGATGGTAAGGGGAAGTCTTACCATGAAAGTGGAAAGCCGGCTTCGGCTGAGCCGAAGAGGCGAATGGATCAAAAGCTGTTTCAAGAACAGTTTGATATGAAGGGGTTTTTGGAACCAATCCGAGGACGGTAAATTTGCTGTCAACTACTTCCAGCGCTGAAGAAGGCATAGAAGAGGAAATGAGTTGGCTAGGAGTAACCAACTTGGGAATAGGACCAAAAGGATCAATGATCCCTCGGGAAGATTTTGCATCCGAAGACATGGGGGACTTTCCCATGTTTTGGAGCCTTTTGTCCAGCTTGCGCTGGTGTTCAAGCTGCAATTGCAACTGTTTCTTTTTATCTGTCATTTCTTCCCTGCAAAAATTCACGGGTTAGGAAATCAGGAATTGAATTTTGAGCACCTGCAATGAATTCGATGTCAAAATCAAATAAGCTTAAAATGGCTTGCCATCGTGCAAAAATTTGTTTTGATGCAATGTTTTGAACATCATTTTCTAAAACATGTTTTGTTAATCCCCAACTAGGAGTCATAACTAACCCTAGGCTAAAAACTTTAACCAAGTCTTTTAAGCCTAATCATAAAAAACTTAATGAAGATTTTATGTCTGAACTTAATCTTGAACAAAGGGAAACCTACCGTAAAAGATTTAGTAAAGAAGAAAAAAATCAGATGCAGTAGGTCGAGCAGTTCCTTCTGCTGATTCTACATCTGTTTCTTCTTCTTCTTCTTCGTTAGACTCGGTTTGGCTATGTGCCGTATAACAAGCCTGGCTGATTTGTGAAGAAGTTTGAACACCTTTAAGCTTTAAAGATTTTTCAAGTTCTTGGTTTAGACTCTGGGTATGATTGACAGAATGGTTTTCATTGGTTAGAAACCAGCTATCAGGGAACTGGATATCTGACCAGTGAATGGTTCTTGGGACATGAATGTCCGACTGAGGTTGGTGACCCTGCATCAAAAGGGTGTAGTTTTTAGGACTCTTTTGGGCTGCTCCAAAGTTCAAATTGGTTTTGGTGCATTTGTAAGAGATCCTATAAATCAAAGCTAATGGTTGAACTCCTTCTAAGACGTTTAATCCTGAAGTTTTTATGTTCAAAGTTAAAGCTTTTAAAATGTGTTTGTCTGTCAGAGCTAATGATAGATCTGGGAAGACATCAAAGTGGATTGGACCGTCATTCAATTTAGAATGGACAGTACCAAGAATGCTGTCATTGAAATCAATGAAGCGTGCATCTCTGACTGCTAACAAGGCAGTGGCGTTAAGGCCTCTTCTTGTTAGAGGTTTGACTGCGACCTGAACTAATCCTATGTGGATAAAGTTGTGGCCGTCTGCCTTATGTTTCCTAAGAGACTCAGGACTTAGAAGTTGGCATGCCTCATGCTCCTTGCTTAAGGCATAGACTTGTTCCACGGTTTTGACGTGGTGTTCACTTCGGAACGAATTTTTAAGAGACCAGGTAGATCTCTTGTAAATGTTTTCTAGGGGAACCCTAGGGATATTCCAAACATTGAAATCAATGTTGGTGTCATCTGAAAGGAACTCAGTGTGTTCCTAATTCACTATCTCCGGTAACTCTCTCATAGAGGACCTAGAGCTAACTGACCTAGAGCTAGATCTAAACAATCTAGACATCTTTCCTTACAACTGATTGATCTGAAGCTTTTCAGCTCAGATAAGTTTCTGTCCTTCTCTCACCCATATCTGTATGGACTTCTACCCTACCGATTACACATACCCTCACTTTCATGGTGGCTTAGCACATACCTATCTTCCGCTCAGACCTAGCCCGCTCAGGCCTCTCTTGGGACTTACTGTTTGGTCACTAGGAACGATTACTGTTTGGATCACCAGGTGGCTAAAACCGCAGGTGGTACTCCGCAGTAAGATGAAAGCTTCACACAGATAAGAGATAAATAAAACAAAAACTAATCTGAAAATAGAGCACAGATTAACCAGCCACTTGGGCGGATGAATTGATTAAATAGAAATAGGAACGTCAGATGGCTCTGATACCATAAATTCAATGTCTGAGGCATTGGAATCTTTAAATCTTTAAAAAATGTCTGATATATATATATATATATATATATATAAATATATATATATATAGTTGAAAAGATTATAGATTCTGGCAAAATGGGGACCTAAAGTATCATTTAGGTAAAAGGGGCCATTTTTGTCTTTTTAGAACAGTTATTGGGGGACTGACTCTTGCTGATGTGGCAAAGGTTGTTGGAAAAGCTCTGAGTTCGGTAGTCTTTTGTCTTGTCCGCTATTCTTGTTTGATCTCTGATTGGCGCATGTTGCGCCAGCAACATGCCTCATCTTCTCCGGTGATCTTCTGCCGGAATTTTCTTGTTTCTATTCTGTCCTTGTTAGCTGATTCTTTCATGGCGAAGCGTGCTACTCGAGGTAGAGGAGCTTGGAAAAACACTAAGCTCCTTGAACAAGTTTTGATTGAATATGAGAATGCTGGATCCAGTCCTATGGATTCTGATGATGTTGCAGAAGTGGAGGTTGATACTAGTGAAGCTAGTGATGTCAACGTTGGGAAATCTCCTGTCCATATGAGTAGTCCTGAAAACAAAGTATGGTCCATACTCCTTCTGGTTCAGGAACTACCTGTATTAATGGTGCAACGAAGGCCTCAGCTCTGAATATGGATAATGTGAGTCCTGTTTTAGCCAATTTGGCTCAGGATCCGCATCTTTTGACTGAGTAGGCGATTATGCACTCAATTTGGAAAGAGGCAGTGGTGGAAGGTAACCCTAGCCTGAAATCGCACTTTGTCCAAATCGAGGATGTTCAAGATTGGCAAAAATTCTTCCGCTCTGGAAAATCTCTTGGTGCTCTTCAATACTTTGAGCCTTCTAGAGTTAATGGCATGATCATTGTGAATCCTCCGCAGGAAGCTATTAATGAATGAATCCAAAAATGGTCTTCATCTCTAGTTGGCCAATTTTTTGATAAACCTTTACCATATTATGTCGTCAAACGTTTTGTGGATTCAATTTGGGCATCTTATGGTAAAGTGGAGGTGTTCTTGATGGAAAATAGTTTGTACTTATTTCGGTTTATGGATGAGAAGACGAGAGATGAGGTTTTGGAGGCCAAGCTATGGCACGTTGCTAACAAACCTTTGATCTTACGTCGATGGACTTCAGGTATGCAACTGCTTAAACTTTATGTGCCTTCTATTCCCCTGTGGATCAAATTGCATAACCTTCCTACGGAATACTGGACTGCTACATGTTTCAGCCATGTTGCAAGTGGTGTAGGAAAACCACTTTGTGCTGATTCTATAACTGAAGAGCAACTTCGCCTTGGATTTGCTACAGTCCTAGTTGAAGTAAATGTTGACTCTGAGTTCCATAAAGAAATAAAGATTGCTGGCTCTGATGGCATTCCTATTATTGTGGGAATTGAATACCCTTGGATTCCTGTCAAATGCAATAAGTGTAAATTGTTTGGACATGCTGCTCATGCTTGTACCAAAGTGGAGAAAGCTATGTGGATTCCCCGTAGACCTACTCCAATTCAGAAGGACTTGGTCAAGCAAGTATTGGCTATTCAAGAGAAGATAGTAAGCCCAAATGTTGCTGTAAATAGTGAGGTGCAGCCTTGGACTGTTGTTAGATCACATAAGAAAACTCCAGCAACCAAACCCCTTGTGGCAAGTAGCAATAGCAAGTGGGCTAATTCTTTCCACTTATTAGCAAGGGTGGATGATATGACTTGTGAAGAGGGTGAGGTACACCAATTTAGTAAATCTGCACTTGGTTTGGAATCTGCTTCAGCTGTTATTCCCAAGTCCTTGGATAAAAGAAAGGGTATCTTAGAGGATGATGTGGAAATTCTAATGAGGGGCTTATCTCCTACTATATGAATTTTCTAATTTGGAATATAAGGGGTTTGAATCACCCCTCTAAACAGCAGGAAGTAAAAAGCATGATCAAGACTAATAAAATTGGCTTATTCTGCTTGGTGGAGCCTAGGGTTAAAGAAGGTAAAGTTGATCTAATCCGTACCTTCATTGCTCCTTATTAGGGCTTTGTTTACAACTACGAAAAGCACTTCTTAGGCCGTGTTTGGATTCGTTGGAATAAGGATTTGTTTGATGTGTCTATTATGGACAAAACTGACCAATGCATCAGTTGTCTTGTTAAACATATAAAGGATGATCTGACTTGGTACCATTCCTTTGTTTATGGTGCAAATCAAGGAGTGGCCAGGAAGTCCCTTTGGAAGTCTTTACTGTCTTTAAAGGATAGATTGGGAGCCTTCCTTGGATGTTGTGTGTGGATTTTAATGTAGTGAAGAATCTAGCTGAAAAATGAGGTTCTCAAAAACTAAATTCCTATGAGGTGGAGTTTGGAGAGTGCCTTTCTGATTTGGGAGTTTTTTATCTGCCTTTCAGTGGCTGCTTCTTCACTTGGTACAACAAAAGTGAATGAGCTAGTTTTATGGCTTGAAAATTAGATCAAGTTTTAGTCAATTTAGAGTGGCTTTGTAAATTTGGACAAACTTCAGTTGATTTTCCCACTAGAGGTATCTCTAACCACTCTACTACCATTATTTCTATTGGCACTTTGACTAGCTTTGTCTGAAACCGTTTCAATTCTTCAATTTCTGGATGGAGCATAAAGATTATTTAGATTGAATCAAGGAAGGTTGGAGTCAGCAATTCTCAGGGGTGCCAATGTATCAGCTTTGTAGGAAACTCAAAGCTGTCAAGGCTGTCCTTAAGAAATGCAATCTGATGTGCTTTGAAGACCTTAAGCTCAAAATCCTGCAAGCTAAGGATAGTCTTGAGTTAGCTCAAAAAGAAGTGT
Organism: Betula pendula; assembly: GCA_900184695.1. NCBI lineage: Eukaryota > Viridiplantae > Streptophyta > Magnoliopsida > Fagales > Betulaceae > Betula > Betula pendula. Next base: position 194,588 of record FXXK01000223.1, on the reverse strand, counting down.
TGCTGTCCAAAGTGAGGGCTGATTGTCTCATCAAAGAAAAGGAATGCCTTCATACTTATGTTTCTATAAAAAAAGGCTAAAGAGGCTTTCTTGAAACAAAAAGCTAGGAATCAATGGTTAAATTTGGGGGGACCAAAACAATGCCTACTTCCATAGGCTTATAAAATTTAGAGATGCTCACTCTACTATCACTCATCTTTGGGATATTCATGGGCAGAAGGTGGAAGATATTCAACAGATCAAGATGATTGCTATGGATTTTTATAAATAGCTCTTTGGTACAAAGCTTAAGATTTTTACTGCAAAACATGCTGCTCGTGTTAGCCAAATTATTTCATCTTCTATTCCTGCAAAGAGTGCAAATCAGTTGGTTGGGGATGTCACTGCAGAGGAGATCAAATCCACCTATTCAATATGAAATCTAATAAGGCGCCTGGCCCAGATGGATTCTCAGCTGATTTTTATAAGTCTGCTTGGCCTATTATTGGCAAGGATGTGGTAGTTACTGTCAAGGACTTCTTTGACTCACGGTTTCTGCTTAAATCAATGCCACCATTCTGACTTTGGTTCCCAAGAAGATCAATCTAGCTGGTTTGGGGGATTTCAGACATATAGCTTGTTGCAATGTGATCTATAAGTGTATCACCAAGATCATTGCTAATAGGATGCTTTCTTTCTTGAGTGGTTTGGTGGGCTCTAACCAATCTGCATTCATTCCCTCTAGGAGCATCTCCGAAAACATCCTGTTAGCTTAGGAATTGGTTAGAAATTACCATAAAAATGAGGATAAACCCAGATGTACCCTTAAGATTGATCTAATGAAGGCCTATGATTCAGTGAATTTAGAGTTTATTCTTCATTGCCTTAATTGCTTTGGTTTCCCCTCGAAATTCATTGGCTAGATCAGAGCTTGCATCACTTCACCTAGATTCTCCATTTGTATTAATGGGACTCTAGTTGGCTACTTTGAAGGGAAAAAAAAGGATTGAAACAAAGGGATCCTCTTTCCCCTTACCTTTTTGTGCTAGCTATGGAGGTTTTTTCTTAGATCATTGATGCTTGCACTAGGGGCAATTCTGATTTTAGATTCCATCATAGATGCTCTCGGCTGAGGTTAACTCATCTATGCTTTGCTGATAATCTCCTCCTCTTCTTTGAGGCTAGCCTTGCTTCTATTCATGTTGTTAAAGTTGCTCTCCAAGAATTTGAGGATCTTTCTAGATTAAAAGCTAATCCCTCCAAGAGCTTAATGTTTTGCTTTGGTATATCTGACAGGTTAAAGTCACTTTTTTTAAATGAGCTGCAAATGACTGAGGACCATTTTCTGGTTAGATATCTTGGGGTCCCTTTGATTTCTACTAGGCTTTCTTCCTCTGATTGCCAGGTGTTGTTGGAAAAGATCACCAGCCGTATAGATTCCTCGACTTCCAAATTCCTCTCTTATGCAGGAAGGTTAGAGCTCTTCTTTATAGCTTACAAGTGTTTTTGACTGGTATTTTTATCCTTCCCAAGAATGTTATTCGTGCCATTAAGTAGAAATTCAACCGTTTCCTTTGGAATGGTAAAGAGGTTGGTTCTGCTAGAGTCGAAGTGGTTTGGTCTGCAATATGTTGTCCTAAGAATGAGGGAGGCCTTGGGTTGAAAAACTTAGAAGTTTGGAATCAGTCCTCTATGCTAAGGCACATTTGGAGCCTTTTTGCTAGATCAGGCTCTCTCTTTGTAGCTTGGGTCCAAGAATACTTGCTTAGAGGTAAGAGCTTTTGGTCCATTAAGATTCCTCAAAACTGCTCTTGGAGCTAGAAAAAACTTCTCAAGCTGAGTGATAACGCGCGCGAGCGCTACCGATTTTAAAATTTATAATTAACCGCTCGCGATAGATCACACTTTTGCTGGATAATTCTAAAAAGAGGGTAACGATCTGTAGGGGACTGTGATGGTTACTTATCAAGCTTTCAAGATTTTCTTTAACTCAACTTATAAAAAGAGATGTTTTTGAATTTTTAAATGTAAATGACATAAACATAAATGACATAAAAATAAATGACATTAACATAAAGGATAACAGTGAAAGCAGATAGAAACAGATTATATCTACCATGGATCTTTAACATAAGCATAATATAAGTGTGTAAAGGTTGTCAATCCTTACAACGAACTCAACATGAAAATACTACCGAAAGAAAATAATAAAGCATCATAATTTTGCACTAGTCACTCACCTAACATCCTACATGTGAAATAACTCGTGTTCCCTAACATGCAATATAAGTTCTCTCAATAGCCTACACAATTTCATGGAAAAAGCATAAAGTATCATAGGTTTCCACTCTACTTTCCACCTATTCTAAGTTATTCTAAATGTGGATTAAGTCGTGGTCCCTAGCATACCCTATCAAAGTCACACAAAATCATGTCAAAAGCACCATTGCAAAGCTTATGTTTTCTTAATCAAAGACATTGAAAATATTGAATTCATTCAAGACTTCAAAGAATTTTTCATTGACAAGAAAAAGGTTTTCATTTCAAATAGTATATCATGAAAAGATCAATCTTTGGGCTTATACAATCATTATAACAAATGCATAAAATCCTAACTAAATACAATCAACCCATAACCCCATGAAAATAATTACATCAAACCCTACAAAGGGTTTAGTTCCTTATGAAGAATTTGAAAATCTCCATGGGATTGGAGAAAACCTTTTTCTAAGGAGATTTGGAGCTATGGGTATGTGTCGAGTTCTACCTACCGCCAAAGCAAGAAAACAATATAAACTAAGCTAAAAATTAAACTAAAACAATAAAAATCAGAACTTTATCTCCCAGAACCCTCTCTGCCTCTTCTCTTCTCTTTCGGCTGAGTTTCCTCTTTATAGAGGAAGAGACTTTTAAGATATTATAAAGATCAAGGAAAAATCTTGACTCAAATGAGCTGGGACTTCTCTGAAGAGAGAAGTTGGCTCCTACAATTATCTCTTAAACCGCATTGTTGATAATTTTTCCGAGATCTTTGCATGTCTACAGATATTTTCGCTTCTAGAAGGTTCATGGACTTAACAAGCATTTTTTACTCACAAGAATTCTGAATCTGATCGTTCACATAAAATAGGATTTGTTCATCTTGAAGTTCTCTTTCCAACACCCCTGACCTTGACTCAATCCGAGTTTTGTACTGAGAGTTATGGCCAAAACAATACGCAAAGGTCAGTTGTGGAACTGATCTGCAGTGCTTCTGGAAGAACCGATGGCGCTCGATCCTCACTTTTTGGCGCTCAATCTTAGGCTACTGACGCTCGATCTCCATTTGAGCGCCCATTTTCTGCTTCAGCTTTTGCTTAATGAATTATTCCTTTTTTAGTCTTATTTCCAATGCCCTTAACTTTGCCTCAATCGGAGTTTTGAGCTAAAAGTTATAGTCAAAAGAGTGCACAAAGGTCATTGGTCAGCAACTTTGTAGAAGTTGATGTATTTTAAGCTCAAATTTGATAGAATTGCTTGTGTTCTCCATTAAGCCCTATAAGATGAATACTAAAACAAAAAAAACTATAAGATTACAATACAAACTAAGGCTTAACATATGCCAGTTAAAAGGCTTGAATGTGTAACATTCAGCACTTATCACTGAGGAACATTGCTAAGGCTTTTATCAGGTTTGAGGTTGGAGATGGTACCAAAATTCACATGTGGCTTGATTCTTGGCATCCAACTGGGTACCTCCTGGACTCTTATGGCCACAGGGTCATATATGATGCTCAAAGTAGCCTTAATGTCCACTTATCTTCTGTTTTGGTTAATGGACATTGGAGTTGGAGACCTGCTAGGTCTAAAGCTTTGGTGGAAATCCAATGTAAAATTACTAAGATTGTTCTTGGCAATTCAGACAAAGCCATTTGGACTGTGGCTAAGACTGGCTCCTATGCTAGCTTTGATACCTGGACCTTTCTTAGAAGACATGATCTTGAGGTGAATTGGTGGCCACTTGTTTGGTTCCCCTATGCTATTCCTAAGCATTCGTTTGTTATGTGGCTAATGATGAAGAATAGCCTATCCACTAGCGACCGATTGGCTAAATGGGGTTATGTGGGGAATGTTCAATGTTTGTTTTGCAGAAATGGGATGGAAAGCTGTGAAAATTTGTTTTTTGAACATAGTTTCAGTGCTCGCCTTTGGAAAACAGGAATTTCTCGCTGCAATGTTCTAAATCCTTTCACCTCCCTGCAAGATATTAGTAGTTTGGGTTGCTGTAAATGGAACAAGAAGACCATGTCTGCTACTTTATGTCATCTGGTTTTATGCTCTACTGTGTACCATTTATAGTGAAATCGAAATGATATCAAACACAATGGCATATCCAAAACAGAGGATCAACTCATGAAGCTGATCATTTGGGAAGTAAGGTCCAGGATCTTGGGCCGTGGTCGCTTCAAAGGTAGCCATGAGAATGCCATGCTCTGTCTAAATTGGAACATTCCCTTGGAGATCCTTGTCTGAGCCTTGATTCTAGTGTTCTGGTTTTTTGTTTTGGCTTGCTCTATTTTTCTGGTTTTTTCAGCAGGTGAGTAGTTAGAGCTGTTGTGGGAGTTGTTGTGGGAGTAGGCTGTGTTCTCCCCTTGGTTGTGTTTGCTTTCCAGCAGATTTGCTGGTTTGTTGTAATGGTTTCCAAGCTTTGTTGAATGAAATTTCTCTCTTATTCATCCAAAAAAAAAAAAATGGGGGGACATTTTTGAGAGCCCAATCAGCGTAGCTAAAGTTGAAGTGCCAGCCGTCCGATATCTTCTTTATATTAAGGAAGAGGAAAATTAGAGGGTGATAGTCAAGAAAAATATTTTAAAATCAGATGTTGTTGGCCAAGCGGTAGGGGGTAAGAGAGAGAGAGAGAGAGAGAGGAATAGAGAGAACAGGGAGAAAGGGATGTGCAAAACTGCCAAATGGACCTTTTCCGAGATTGGGTAGGTAAAAAATATTGAAAAAATAAAGTCAGTCCTCTACTTGGATTTTTTTTTTTTTCCTTGTTTTTCCTCCTGTATATCTAATTAAGCACTTACATTAGACCACTCAAAATTGCCAAAACGTTATTTTGACAAGTCATGTAGCAAAAAATACTAAAAAAAAAACTTTGCTTAAGTGATATATATTTTAAATAGAAAAGTAAAAGTAGATAATTAAAATGTTAAACTGAATGTAATTGTTTTGAAAAAAAAAATGTAGTTATATATATATAATTTGCTGAACCAAATATAAATACTTAACATGCCTGCCAAGAGGAAGCAATAGTAAAAATATATACAAGCCATGGTAATTGCAGATCCGAATACTGTTATAACTTCAAAATATTTCATCAAAAAGCTAGATAGTACGAACCTTCAACAAAACATGCTTTAATAACCAAAGTGTAATTTGGAAAAAAGAGACACAAAGCGTGATAACTTTAATTTGGGAAAGCAGAACCTCCCATCTCCCTTTTTCTTTTAGTAAAACATTACAGAAGCACTAAAAAATTCCATTAAGAAATATCGAAGGGTCTGCAAATCTGATTGGAACAGGGGAAGGAAATTCTTCTTTCAACCAAGAGTGGGATTAGCCAAAATTACTAGAGTCACTTTCCAGTACTGTACGTCTTTCTAAAGTGTTAAATTGACCAAATGAGCCAATGCTTCTTGGGAATTTTAGAAGGATTGGGATTTAATTGAATCGGATCGGCAAACATGGGTGAGAAGTTTGAAATAATGTCGCATCTCTGGGAGTAGTAGCTAAAATATTTAGTAAAAAAGTACAAATTTATATTTTAGCTATTTTTTTTTTATACACACTTTAACAGATTTTATATTTTATTTAAATATTACTTTTAAAGTTTTTTTTTTATTATTTTCTTAAAAAAGAAGAGAATGAATTAATCAATATTTTATTGATGTACGTAGTGTGCTAGCTACGGTGATGACTATTTAATGTAGCATAAGGTATTTTAGTTAGTTTGCTGGAGGAGAAAAATGGCTCATATTAGCTATATTATGAGCTAATATGAGCCATTTGGTTATTAAGATGCTCTAAGAACTCATTAGACTGTGGCTAGCTTGATCATGATGGTTTTATAGCAAGGTTTGGGTTGGGTTTAGTTTTAGTTAGAATTGAATTTATTGAAATTGGGACACGTGCCTCATAATAGGACACAAGGGACATATGTCTTAATCGTTATATTTATTATAATAATAATATCATTTGTTTAGTAAAATTATCATAAATGGATTCCTTTTTTTTCCAACCATTTTTTATTATTAATATTCATTAGGTGTCACTCCAAGAAAATTGGTCATCAACGACGACAATAAGTCATTGCTAATAAAGGTCGTCACTAATGTTATCAGCAACGACAATGTCATCGCTAAAAGTGGTCACAGTTGCGTTGTCGAGAAAAGTCATCTCTTTGATGATCATCGTAGATAATGTTATTGGCCATTGCTGAAAATTTCTCATGTGACCCGACATGTCACTTATATCAAGTTATTAGTGACAACAAGAGGTGTCGTCATTGACAATAATTTTATCAATGATGACACAATGTTGTTGCTGATAGTAAGGATATTTTCTTCTTTTATTTTTTTGCCAATTTACTTTTTTATATCAATATTTTGGAGCACTTTTAACAACACCATACAAAATTTCAAATACCACTAACCTATTATGAATGAAACCTTGCCCATGGATGAAGAAAACAAAATTGAAAATGATTTGCGTTAACTCCAAAAACGCAATACAAGTATCTCTCAAGAGAAAAATGTTCTCATTAACTGCATACAACGAATTAGAAAGAAAGACTTAATTGCAAAAATAAAGAAAGACTTGTGGACTCATACATATAATATACATAATACATATATAGAATGTTGGTCCCATTCGACAACATAGCCATCAAGTAGCTAGCTATATGAATGAGCTTCTTTCCAATACATTTTCCATTGCACCCTGCCACATTAATTGAGTAGTGTTCAATTAATTAAGTTCAAAATATCCAACAAACTATAGTTAGTAGAAGAATAAGACAAGTAACATGACTGAAAAGCTTGGAGCGGCAAGGACCCTTCCATGTAATGGTCCCCTTCCCTGTTCCCCTACTTTGAATAAAAAAAAAAAAAAGATTGAAAAGCTTAGAATTAGATAGTCAAAATAATTACAAAAATGTTAAGGATATTTAGATGCTACCAATAGATCAAATACAAGAATTTTAGTCTTTAACAACTCAAAAAGTCATCATTAAAAGTTTAAATATCGTCACAAATGACTTTTAGCAATGACAATTCGTTACTGCTATGTCGTTGTTGTTGCTTCGTCATAAAAGATTATTCATTAGCGACTTTTATGTCGTCACTAATATTTTCTGTCAATGACGAATTTTTATCGTCGCAAATAACATTAAAAATCGTTAAAAAAAAATATTAAAATATGTCGTCGCTATAACATATGCTTATGTCCGACATATCCTTATAACATATGCTCTCTATTAGCGACAATAATGTCGTCGCTGATGGGCTAGCTAATGAGTTTATATGAAATTGAAAAAAACAAGTTAAAATTCACATCGATCAATAACTATTGTAGTCGGCGTTGAAGTGTTTTTCTGAATTTACATTAGCGGCGACTATTGTTGTCACTTATGAGTTAATATGGAATTGAAAAACAAATTAAAATTGACATCAATTAATATGAAATTCATATAACTAGCAGCAATAGTCGTCACTGATGTGTTAATATGAAATTGAAAAAAATAAATTAAAATTGACATTAGTGACGACGGTCGTCGTTGAGTTTTTCTTCTTCTTCTTCTTTTCTTTTCTTTTTTTTTTTTTTTCTGAAGTTTACATTAACGATGACAATATAAACACTAAATTCACATTAGAAAAGAACAGTAAAGAAGAGTATTTCTGTTCTAATGATCTAAACCAAGCATATGTACTCAAAAGAATAATCTAGTGGCAAATAATGTTACCATTTGCATGTTATATGTTATAGCCACATACCTCTTAGGAAGAAAGTTTAAAATCGCACTTTTTGGTTTGCGAAATCACAATATCAAACTCGCTCATAGTCTCATTATTTTTCTACTCTCTTTGATATTTTAGGGCTAAAGAATTAGAGTAAAATAGAATTCCTTGACTTCTATGAGAGGGTAAAATTTGAGTACATTAGAGTTTTGGGTTTTCAGGTTTTAAGTGTTTTTTTTTTTTTCTTTTTCTATTATATTTGGTTAGTGAATTTCTTTTGTATTGTACCTTAAACGTATCTCATACTAGCTAGGAAAATCATGTAAGTTCTTTTGTTTTCGGATGTGGTTGTTGTGTTGTTGATTGTGATTCCTGATGTATTGCACAGCAAAAAGATCTGATCAGTTTCTATTGTTAGCATGAAGTGGTCAACACCCACATGTATTTCAAGAAAAACATGGTTTTATGGGTGGGACTTTAAATTTAATGGTGTTGATGGATCCTAAGACCCATTAAGCACTCTCCCTCTTTTCTCATTTTCAGTCTGTCTTGACATAATTAGTGTCTTGAAAACTCTGCTCATGATGAAGTTTTCTACACACACGAAAGCATTTTAGCAGCAAAGGATTGAATTTTGATCGGAAAATTATTGATTTTTGATGTGATATAAAATAAAAATAATGTTTTAAAAATTTTTTATATAAAAAAAAAATTATTTTTTTAAGTATTTTATTTAAATGGTAATAAAAAATGTTTGATATGATATAAAAAATTAAAAACAAAATTGCTAAAAAATTGTTGATGTGATATAAAAAGTGAAAATATATTTTTTAGAAAATCAAAATTCATAAACAGTAAAATTTAGTCTTTTGCTAAACAGCCCTTTATGTTTGTGTTATGTTCCAATCCATTCCTTTATAATGAGTTTTTCT
>FXXK01000223.1:37648-181530 GCA_900184695.1 Betula pendula | reverse complement strand
GCCTTTTTCGTTTTTTTTTTTTTTAAAAAAGTATTATTCATCATTAGCGACGATAATATTGTGCTGATGAACATATGATCAGCAACGACGCAAAATTGTCCTCACTTATGTACATATCATTAGCAGCAACAATTTGAGTCATCACTAATAGAATCAATATTAGTGATAACACTTAGTTGTCACTGATAATGTAATAATAGTGACGACAGGCAAGTCATCTTATGAGAGGTATTTTTAGTGACCATTTTCAATGCTATTAGCGATGACTACTAAAGTCGTTGCTAATACGTCTTTACTGGCGTGGCATTGTAACCAACGCAACAACGACTTTTATGATCACTAATAGTCATTAACGACTCTACTTTAAGGCCTTTTGTCATGACCAAAACGTTTTTCCTGTAGTGTGGGTTAGTCACTTTCGAATAAATGTACTGGCAGTTACATTAATTTCCTTCAACAAATAATTAACTTGAGTTAAATTAATATATAGCACTTAATTATTAGATCACTTCCACAATACTCCAAGCGTTTTTGGAAAGACACTACAACGTTACCGGCCAATACCATCAAGACTTGAATGTCGTAAACCCTAGACTAGTGCGACTTTTCAGATGCGGAAGAATGGCTAGCTGGTCCTTGTAACTCTCACTTTTTCTCCTTAGTAGCAAATGTTTGGTATCTTCTTAGTAGGCTTTTTCAGTTCTCATTTTAATGGTTTTGTATTAGATTTAGTTTTTAAATTTAGATATAAATTTAGTTTCTTCAAAGCTCAAATCTATTTGTCTCGGCTAATTTTTTTGTTTCTCATCACTTTTGTGCCGATCAACCATTGAGTCTCGAGTGCCAAAGCGTGTCTACGATACTGTGCTTCTCTGCTGCTACTCCTGGTGGGGTTTTTCTTTTGTTTTTAGTTTTTTTTTTTTTTTCTGTCTTTGTTGTCTTAGCCGAGGATGTGTGTTGTCTTCTGACCTTTAGGGTCGAGAAGAACTAAATTGGTATGGATGATTATCTCTCACGGCCGAAAAATAATAAAGTTGATGAGAATTTGGGCTACCCATGTAGTACATCTAGTCTGTTCGGAGCAGATCTGTTCCTTAACTGAAGTTGTACATGGGTTAACAGAAACTAAAATCATAGATAGTTTTTCAATTGTAAGATTTTTTGTCTAAATCTATGATTTTGTAATTTTATAGTGTTGTGCTATGTTTATTTGAGTTTTATGCTCTTGATGTAAGAGCTTTATGTTTTTTATTAGTTATCAATGGAATATGAAAGATTCATGTTAAAAATAAAAAAAAATAAAAAATACCATCAAGACTTGGCGGCTGCTTACGATACTTCAAAGAAAAGAGAACAATCTTAATTTATTCCTTAGTGACCCGGCTTTGGACAAATCATAATTAATTTAACTAAGAATGTTTAAGTTTGTTTTTTATTCAACTAAGAATGTTTAAGGTTGTTCTAAAGAGATTAGAACAACCTTAAACATTCTTCTCAGTCCACATAGCCAACAAAACAATACAATTATAATTAGGAACAACAAGGATGAATGCAGAACTAGAACATATATCCAAACCAAGTCACAGCAGGTACATTTATTCATTATCATAGCAATATTCAGAAGGAATATTTACATAAAACACTGAATAACTCTTATTTAATACCAGACAACATTCAAAAAAAAAAAAAAAAAAAAAAAAACACACACACACACACACAAAACAAAACAAAGCAAAAAAGATTAGCAAGTAATAGTAAGTTTCCCGCGTCACTTTCTGTAATAATTTATTTAAACCAACGGGGCATTGGCATCACAAAGAACTTCATATTTCCAACGCTGCAATGAATGCCATCGTGCTCACCGCAAGCAAAGTAGTGTGGCTTCCACTCTTTCAGCACGTACTGGAAGCCCTCCCCGCCTCCTTGTGTCACGCCGGCCACCATCTCCGCTCCTGTTAAGTCGCAATTCATGAAGCTCTGAAGGTTTGGTAGCAAATATACGCTGTGAGGAATTGCCATATTGCCGGTCGGTGGATCATACTTGAAAACTGCAACCACCATATATATATATATATAATATACTGTATATATATATATATATATATATATTGTCATCATCTACACAAACTTATTATTTCTCATTCACCTACAGTATAAACGAGAGTTATCTTATTTAGTAGATTGTTATATGACAGTCATACAACTACGATTAGGGCTGACAATTTTTTATAAGACCTACGAATCCGATACAAAATTAAATGATTGGGGTTTGGCATAAACGGGTTGACCTGTTTAACCTGAAATTATATATATTTTTAATATTAAATACAAGTTCAAAATCGTCAAACGAGTCGTATTGAGTTGGGTCAAAAGGGTTAAATAGGTCGCTTTTGGGTTTACATATGTCAAATGGGTCAATTGGCGGTTTGTTGAAAGAGTCAAGTGGGTCATGTCCAAATTCGTGTCCGGATTGAAAGGTTTGACTCGTTTAACTAAACGGGTTAAGTTCGAGTTAAACCTTAATAGGTTGGCGGATCAAGCAGGTCGACTCAAACCCGACTTACCAACCAGAATTGTCAACTCTAATTGCGATAACGTGATAATAAAAATTAGTTCAAAACTAATATGACAGTTGTATATCAATTACACAAATAAGAATATTGTGAATAACATAAGAAATGTCAACTCACCCAAAGTATCGTTTAGGTAGAAGGGAAAACTTTTGAGAGCCCAATCAGTATATATAGCTAAAGTTGAAGCGCCAGCCTTCCAAGCCGCCGACGATGATCTTTTTTGGGGGTTGTTTATATTCATTGCATCCTTTGTAAGGCCAATTGTTGTTAGAGCCGAACTGCCAATCCTTGTTGGCTGTACTAACTGCCAACATGGAAGCAGTTGCAATCAAGATGAGGCTCTGTGCAAAAGTGAAACCACCCATATCTTTGTCTATCTGATCGAGAGCAACTTAAGAGAGAGGGGGAGTTATAGAGAAAAAAGATTGAAAATCGGATGTTGGCATTGACAGGATGAGTTGAAGGGGTATTTAAAGAGGGGAAGGAAGAGAGAAAGGGTTTGGACAATGGCCAAATTCACCTTTTTTTCTATATTTTTCAACGAGTGAATCCTTCACTTGGATTTTTCTTTTTCTTCTTTTTCCCCCCTCCACTTGGACTAGCATTTTTCCATCAAAAAAGACCACTTAAGCTCCACCCTCAAACCCACTTTTTTTTTTCTTTTTAGGTTTTTCTTTCTTTGAGTGTAATTGAAATCTTACAAGGATTTTATTAGAAAATGGATGAAATATGGATAGAAAAAATCTATTTGCTAATGGCTCAAGATTCGAAAAAAGTTATTTGATAGAATTGAAAGTATAGGAAGCTATTCATTTGATAACAATAGAAAACACAAGGAGCTAATTTGATATTTTTACAATATATATATTTAGAATCCTGATAATTGCAGGGTCCAATCGCGCTATTATACCTTGAAAATATTTCAAAAAAAAAAAAAAGCTAAGAGTACCTTCAACAGAAAAGTGTAAGTTTGCAAAAAGAGAGAATTGTTACTTGCGAAAGAGAAATTCTTTTTTTGCATTATAGCGTCTATATCAGGTATATATCGGTTGAGTTGACATGTTTCATCCATTATTATTTTTTTTTAATTAAAAATAAATAGAACATGTCAATTCAACGAAAAAATATGCAAGAAGAACGTCAAGACGCAAAGGAACTTTTTCCTCTACAAAAAGAGAACCGGCCATCGATCCCTCATTTTCTTTTAGTAATTATAGAAGCACTAAAAAATTCCATCTATATCACGAGATATCCAAGGAGGTGCAAGCCGGCAATGGGTTGGTGACATTGAAGGAAAATCTCTTGTTTCAACGAAAAAGGAGTCAGCCAAAACTTCTACTCATTTACAAGCCATGGAAATTGCGGATCCGAATACGTACTGCATGTTATTATAACTTCATAATATTTCATCAAAAAGATCGATAGTACGAGCCTTTCAACAAAACATACTTTAATAAACAAAGTGTAATTTGGAATAAAGAGACAAAGTGTAATAACTTTAATTTGGGAAAGCAGAACCTCCCATCCCCCTTTTCTTTCAGTAAAACATTACAGAAGCACTCAAAAATTCCATTAAGAAATATCCATGGGGCTGCAAATCTGGTTTGAACAGCGGAAGGAAATTCTTCTTCCAACCAAAAGTGGGGTTAGCCAAAATTACTATATACAGTCATTTTCCACTGTCTTTCTATAGTATTAAATTGACCAAAAACAGTCAATGCTTAATGGGAATTTTAAATGAATTGGGCTTTAATTGAATTGGATTGGTCTAGTTGCATATATCCAAACTGTCCTCCAGGGGCTCAGATGGTGGCAGATTTGTCATTGTAAGAGGACCACCAATTATGTTGTACATGGGCTTGCTAAGGAAGCGGTCCTAAATGTCATGGATAGGGATGAAAGAAATTTCAAGTTGTATCTATATGTGATGTTGTAATTTTAGAGCGTCATGATTTGTTATCTTAGAGTTTGTTTTAAAACTCTAGATTTTTTATTGATGAATGAATGTTGATATTATTATTTCAAAAAAAAAAAAATGAATTGGATCGGCAAACATGGTTGAGAAGTTAGAAATAATGTTGTATCTCCGGCAATAATAGTTAAAATACTTACTAAAAAGGTATAAATCTCTATTTTAACAATTGTTTTTTCTATTAACTCCAACACATTCTCTATTTTATTTAAATATTATTTTTCGAAGTTTTTTTTGTTGTTTTCTTAAAGAATAACATAAAGAAATAATCAATATTTTATTAATGCAGTGTGCTACAATGATAGCTATTTCATGTACCATAAAAGGTATTTTAGCTAGTTTTGCTGAGTAGAAAACTGGCTCACATTAACGATATTATGAGCTAATATGAGTCATTTGGTTAGTGAGATGCTCTAAGAACTCATTATACTTAGGTTGACTTGATCATGATGGTTTTATAGCGGGGTTTGACTTGGGTCTAGTTTTAGCTAAAACTGAATCCATTGAAATTGGAACACGCGTCTCATAACAGGACACAAGGGGTACATGTCTTAATCTTTTTTTTTTTTTTTTTTTCTAATTCAATACGGGAAAACAGGCTACAGGGGAATGTCTCAATTGTTATATCTATTATAATAATAATATCATTCATTTAGTAAAATTATCATAAATGGATTCCTTTTTTTCTTCAACCATTTTTTCTTATTAATATTCATTAGGTGTCACTCCAAGAAAATCGATCATTAGTGATGACCAAAAGTCGTTGCTAATAAATGTCATCACTAAAGCTATCAGCAACAACAATGTCCTTGGTAAAAGTGGTCACCGTTGTGTCGTCGACAAAAGTCATCTTGTCGACGATCGTCGTTGATAACGTTATTGGTGATTGATGAAAATTTCTCACGTGAGCCGACATGTTACTAATATCAAGTTATCAACGGCGTACGACAAGAGGGAGGTGTCATCATTGACAATAATTTTATCATCGACAACACAATGTTGTTGCTACTGATAGTAAGGAAATTTTTTTTTTTTTTGCCAATTTACTTTTGTATATTAATATTTAGGAGCACTTTTAACAACACCATACAATTTCAAATACCACTCAACTTATTATGAGATGAAACCTTGCCCATGGATGAAGAAAACAAAATTGAAAATGATTTGCATTAACTCCAAAAACGCAATACAAGTATCTCTCAAGACAAAATGTTCTCATAAACTGCATACAACAAAGAAAGAAAGACTTAATTGCAAAACTAAGGAAAGACTTGTGGACTCATACATATAATATACATATATAGAATGTTGGTCCAATTCGAAAACATAGCCATCAAGTAGCTAGCTGCATGAATGAGCTTCTTTCCAATACATTTTCCATTACACCCTGTCACATTAATTGAGCAGTGTTCAATTAAGTTCAAAAAATCCAACAAACAACAGTGGGTAGAAGAATAGGACAACAAGTTACATGATTGAAAAGCTTAGAATTAGATAATGATGTAACGGAAGCGATAAACGTGAAAGAGAAACTGCGTTCTCGATACACAAAATCAACATACACGTTGACAAGAAAATATATATTCTTATTAATGATAAAAACTGATTATTCCCTTACAATTGATTTGAATTTATAGTGAAACACTACAGCTATCAAAATGGTAAAATCTTCTAAAAATAGAAAAGAAACAAAATCTAATAATTATGGAAATACTTGGTGGCTACGTAAACCTAATTTATTAAAATATTTTAAAGGAAATTAAGAGAATATTTTAAGGAAATTAAGGAAATATTTTAAGGAAATTAGGGATTATGCTAGAGATCTTCATAATCAATCAGTCAAATTTTTCCTTCTTGGATAACATTTCGTAGTTGACTCTTTCCTTTCTTGCTTCGATCTTCTTGATTTGATTCATTAATACAATATATGTTATGATATTCAAGAATCAATTATGTCAGCACATTATAAGCTAATTAATTAATTATCAATTCGGCACGACATAAACCAATTAATTAATTCCTGTCGGTACCGAAAGTCATGCCGGCCACTTCTCGCTTTTCTTCAACCCATCGATAATGTGCGATATCTTTTTCCTTTTTTATTTTCACATCGGTAAGATTTCTCATGCATAAGCCCATTCGTTGGCAATTCCGACGACAAGACGAGCCCCCTCGGTAATAAAGCCCCTCGGAAACAAGATGAGATTCTTGTCCTACATCAGATAGTAAAAATAATTCCAAAAATGTCAAGGATATCCAGATGCTACCAGTAGATTAACTATAAGAATTTTGATCTTTAGCAACGACAAAAAGTCGTCGCTAAAAGTCTAAATGTCATCACAAATAACTTTTAACAATGACAGTTCATCGCTACTAAGTCGTCGTTGTTGTTTCGTTATGAAATGTTATTTTGAATGACTTTTATATCGTTGCTAATATTTTCAATCAACAGCAAATTTTTATCATTGCAAATAACATTATAGATCGTTAAGAAAAATATAATGACATATCATTCGTTATTATAACATATGCTTATGTTCGACATGTCCTTAATTATAACATATGCTCTCTATTAGCGATGATAATGTTGTCGCTAATGGGCTGATGAGTTTATATGAAATTGAAAAAACAAATTAAAATTCACATCAGCAACTATTGTAGTCGTCGTTGATGAGTTTCCAGAATTTATATTAGCGACGACTATTGTCGTCACAAATGAGTTAATCTTTTTTTTTTTTTTGAAATTCACATTAGCAACAGCAATAGTCGCCACTAATGTGTTAATATGAAATTAAGAAATAAATCAAAATTGACATTAGCGTCGTTGATGAGTTTTTTATGAAATTCACATTAGTGACAACAATATAAACACTGAAATTCACATTAGAGAAAAACATTAAAGAGGAATTTTTTTGTTATAATGATCTAAACCAAGCATATATATGTATTAAAAAAAAATCAAGTGGCAAATAATGTTACTATTTGCATGTTATAGCCACCACACACTTCTAAGGAAGAATGTTTAAAATCGCACTTTTTGATTTGTGAAATCATAGTATCAAACGCACTCAGAGTCTTATTATTATTCTGCTCTCTTTGATATTTTAGGGCTAAAGAATTAGAGTAAAAAGGAATTTTTTGGCTTCCATGAGAGGGTAAAATTTGAATATATTAGAGCTTTGGGTTATCAGTTGTATTTTCGGATGTGGTTGTTGTGTTATTGATTGTGATTCCTGATGTATTGCACAGCAAAAAGATCTCAGTTTCTATGCTTAGCATGAAGTGGTAAACATAAAACACCCACATATGTATTTCAAGAAAAACATGGTTTTTGTTGGATATTGAAAACTACACACATTAAGAGAGAGAATGAAAAGGAAGAGAAACACTAAATTGATAGAGGACTTTTAATCTTTTTCTCACTTAATAAGAACTTGCTTACATGGGTATTTAGAAGATACAAATGACCTTCTAACTTCTTCACTTTAATTCCATTCATTTACATCTCATATAATTCCCATGTAACTCCTATTTAACGTAACTCTTGAAAGACCAAAAGACACAACATCTTTAAGTCACTTAGTAACATACAAGAACATGAAAAGACTCAATAAATATTATTAAATTAAGTTTATTATGCAACACCCCCTTTTAAACTTAATTTCTAGTAACTCGAAGTAAAGCTCGTAGCTTGCTAAAAAACTCATTCTTGAGGGGCTTTATAAAAATATTTGCAACTTGATCATGAGTCTTTACAAACTTGAGTTGTACCTCCTTCTTGACAACACATTCTCTAAGAAAATGATACCTTGTGTCGATGTGTTTGCTTCGATCATGGAACACCAGATTTTTCGACAATGTAATCGCTGATTTGTTGTCAAGAAATATTTCCGTAGCATCTTCTTGTGGCATGTGTAGCTCTTTCAATAATCTCCTCAACCAAATTGCATGACAAACACATGATGTAGCAGCAACATATTCAGCTTCACAGTTGAAAGTATTACAATTGGTTGCTTTTTAGAACTCCAAATAAATGCCGAACTACCCAAATAGAAAACAAATCCAGTGGTGCTCTTTCTATCATCCACATCTCCACCCCAATCGCTATCACTATAATCCACAAGTTTGAATTCATTAGAAGATGGATAAAGTAAACCAAAATCAATTGTACATTTGAGATAGCGAAGAATTCTTTTAGCTGCCTTGAAGTGAGTTGTGGTAAGTGACTCCATATAACGACTAACAAGCCCAACTCCATAAAGAATATCCGGTCTTGTGCATGTCAAGTATCTCAAACTTCCAACTAAGCTTCTGAAGATTATTGGATCCACCCTTTATTCTTCTTCATGCTTTGACAATTTAAGTCCACATTCTACCGAAGTGCTAACCGGTTTGCAATTGTTCATCTTGAACTTTTTGAGAAGTTCCCTTGCGAAGCTTTCTTGAGAAATAAAAATTCTTTTCTCCATTTGCTTTACTTCAATTCCAAGATAATAGGACATAAGGCCTATATCTGTCATTTCGAATTCTTGAGTCATTGCTTTTTTAAAATCTTCGAACGTACTTGGATTGTTGCCTGTAAAAATTAAATCATCCATATACAAGCAAACAAGCAACATATTTCCATTTTCACACACCTTAGCATAAAGAGCATATTCATGAGGGCATTTGATGAAGCCATTCTCTTGAAAGTAGTTGTCAATTCTACTATTTCATGCCCTTGGTGCTTGTTTTAAGCCATACAATGCATTTTTCAATTTCAATACTTTCTCCTCTTCCCCTTTGATGACATAGCCCATAGGTTGTTCAACATAAATTTCTTCTTCAAGAATTCCATTCAAGAAAGCAGATTTTACATCCATTTGATAAATCTTTCATTTATTTAGAGCCGCAAGAGAAATTACTATTCTTATGGTTTCCAAACGTGCAACAGGAGCAAAAATTTCACCATAATCAATGCCAGGTCATTGACTGTATCCCTTGGCAACCAATCTTGCTTTGTATCTATCAATTTCTCCTTAGCATTCTTCTTTGCCTTGAACACCCACTTCACTCCAATGGGTTTTTAATTTTTTGGAATAGTCACCAACTCCCATGTGTTGTTCTTTTCAATTGCTTTGATTTCCTCATCCATAACATTTCTCCATTTTTCATCTTTCACTGCTTCTTCAAAACCTATAGGTTCACAATCCGCAAAATGACAAAAGAGATTTAGATCATCATTTAAATTCTCTGTTACCTCATAGAGTTCTTAGAGACTTCTCATGTGAGGTGGTTTTTCACTAGAGCTTCCTCTCGAAGATGACGACGGCGGTGTACTAGAATTTGTTGATGATGCAGAAGGTTGAGTGAGCTCTTCGTTTATTGACTCTTCTTCTTCAAGAAAAGGAAAGAAATCATATTTTTTTTCCTCTTGTGTGCTCCAATCCCAAAAGTCTTCTTCGTTAAACTCCACATCTCCACTAATGACAATTTTGCCTGCGTTTGGATTGTAAAGCTTGTAGCCTTTAGAACTTGAGTCATAGCCAATGAAGATGTACATCTTGCTTTTATCATCAAGCTTGGACCGCTCTTGATCTGGTACATGTGGATAGCCAATGCTTCCAAAAACTCGCAAATAAGAAACACTTGGCTTTCTTCCGCTCCATGCTTCTTGTAGTGTTTTCTTCCATAGGCTTCTTATAGGACAACGATTTGATAAATATACAGCACAATCAATATCCTCCGCCCAAAATTCTTTAGGCATTCTTTTTGTCTTCAACATACTTTGAGTCATATTGAGAATTGTCTTATTTTTTCTTTCAACAACACCATTTTGTTGTGGCGATCTCGGAACCGTTAAAGGATGGCGAATTCCATTTGCTTCACAAAATTCTTTAAATTCATTAGATGTGAATTCGCCTCCTCTATCGGTTCTCAAAGATTTAATACAATAGCCACTTTGTTTCTCTACAAAGGCTTTGAATTTTTTGAAAACTTCAAACGCTTGAGATTTTTCTTTCAAAAAATAGACCCAATTTTTTCTACTAAAATCATCAATGAAAAGAAGGAAGTAACAATTTTTACCGAATGAAGATGGCTTAATTGACCCACAAACATCTGCATAGACAAGTTGAAGCGGCTCATTTGCTCGTAGTAGATTCTTTTGGAAAGCTTTTCCGGAATTGTTTGCCGATAAGACATCCTTCGCAAAGTTGATCCAGTTGATTAATAAAAGGCAAGCCATTCACCATCTTCTTTTGCACCAACAATTTTAATTTGCCAAAATTTACATGTCCAAATCTCAAATGCCAAAGCCAAGATGAATCTTTCAAGCAAGTCTTGAGACATTTAGCCACATCCGTTTGGATATTCAATAAAAACATTCTATTGCTTGTCATGGGGACTTTGGCTATCAAATTGTTTTTGTCATCTCTTAGGAAAAGACTACGATTTTTCATATGAATTTCATAGTCTTTTTCCAAGAGTTGTCCCAAACTCAAAATATTTCTTTTCATACTTGGAACAAAATAAACATTTGTGATATATTGATGTCCTCCATTTTTCAAGTGAATTAAGATTGTTCCTTTCCCTTTTATTGGAACTTTAGACAAGTCTTCAAAAGTAATATTTCCGCTCACCAATTCTTCAAGCTCCACAAACTTTTTTTTGTCTCCACACATATGATTGCTTGCCGCGTTGTCAAGATATCACAAGTTCTTCTCTCCACTTTCTTCTCCTTTATAAGCTAGCAACAAAGTGGGCTCCACTTCCTCGTTTTCAACATAATTGGCTCTCTCTTCAACATCATTAGTGTGGCTTCTACATTCCCAAGCATAACGACCATATTTTTGGCAATTATAACATTTAACTTGAGATTTGTCATACCTTCTTTCATATTGCTTCGAATTATTTCATCTTCCTCGTCCTCTTGATGCTTGACTTTTCTCTTCGTAGTTGTAGCTATTACGTCCGCCTCTTCCTCTTCCTCTACCGCGGCCACGGCCACGACCTTGTCCACGTCTTTGTCCTCTTTGACTCCTTTCTTGCTCTTTTTCATTATCTTTGAAAGAGAGCTTGGTCGCTAGAAGTTGCTCCAATGGCTCTTCCGATCCTTCTTCTTGTTGAGCCTTTCTTCATGGGCTTGTAGAGATCCCATGAGTTGATCAATACTCATGGTTTCTAAATCTTTTGACTCTCAATAGCGACAATGATATAGTCAAATTTTTGTTGCAAGGAACGAAGGATCTTTTTAATGACTCGAACATCCTCCAATCTTTCTCTATATCTCTTCATTTGATTTACTAAGGCCAACACCCTTGAAAAATACTCCGCGATCGACTTGGATTCTTTCATTCGCAAAACTTCAAATTCGCCTCTTAATGTTTGAAGGCAAACTTTCTTCACTTTATCAACTCCTTGATAGGAGTTTAGGAGAATCTCCCATGCTTGCTTGGAGGTGGTTGCATTCGCCATCTTCTCGAACATCGCTTCATTCAAACATTGATGAATAAGAGTGAGAGCGTGTTGATCCTTCTTTCGAAGTCTTTGTAAAGCTTCTTTTTGATTACGACTCGAAGGAGCTTCGTCATCACTAGGCTCATCGTAGCCTTTTTCTACAATCTCCCAAGCATCTTGAGATCCAAGCAAAGCCTTCATACGAATACACCAATTATCAAAATTGTCTTTGAAAAGGTGAGGAAATTGAAATGGAAAGATTGAATTGGTCATTTCTCTAGGATCAAGAAATTGCGCTCTGATACCAGTTTGTTGGATATTGAAAACTACACACATTAAGAGAGAGAATGAAAAGGAAGAGAAACACTAAATTGATAGAGGACTTTTAATCTTTTTCTCACTTAATAAGAACTTGCTTATATGGGTATTTATAGGATATAAATGACCTTCTAACTTCTTCACTTTAACTCCATTTATTTACATCTCATATAACTCCCATGTAACTCCTATCTAACATAACTCTTGAAAGACCAAAAGACACAACCTCTTCAAGTCACTTAGTAACATACAAGAACATGAAAAGACTCGATAAATATTATTAAATTAAGTTTATTATTCAACAGTTTTATGGATGGGACTTTAAAGTCAATGGTGTTGATGAATCCTAAGACCTGTTAAGCACTCTCCCTCTTTTTTCTCATTTTCAGTCTGTCTTGCCATAATTAGTGTCCTGAGAACTCTGCTCATGATGAAGTTTTTTTTTTTTGATACGATGATTAAGTTTTCTATACACACGCAAGCTTTTATGTTTATATCTCTGTTCCAATCAATTCCTTTATAATGAGTTTTTTCTGAAATTCACATTAGAGAAGAACATGATTAGAGCTGGGTTAATTAGACAAGTGCACGAGAACTGAGAAGATGATCATTAATGGTTGACGTGTGAGCTAGTGACTTGGCCGGAGATATATTTTTGTATTCTTCAAACTGAGAAGAGAACAACCTTAATTTATTCCTTAGTCACCCCTTTTGACAAATGATCGATCATAATTAATTTAACTAAGAATGTTTAAGGTTGTTCTAGAGAGATTAGATCGAACAACCTTAAACATTCTTCTCGGTCCACATAGCCAACAAAACAATACAATAATTAGGAACAACAAGGATGCAGAAAAAAAAAAAAGGATGCAGAACTAGAACACCTCCGTAGAACATCCAAACCAAGTCACAGCAGGTACATTTTATTCATTATCATAACAATCTTCAGAAGGAATATTGATTAAATAAAAACGCAGAATAACTCTTATTTAATAGCAGACAAACATTTAAAAAAAAAAAAAATTAGCAAGTAATTAATAGTATGTTTCCCGCGTCATTTTGTGTATTAATTTATTTAAACCAACGGGCCATTGGCATCACAAAGAACTTCATCTTTCCAACGCTGCAATGAGTGCCATTGTGCTCACCGCAAGCAAAGTAGTGCGGCTTCCACTCTTTCAGCACGTACTGGAAGCCCTCCCCGCCTCCTTGTGTCACGCTGGCCACCATCTCCGCTCCTGTTAAGCTGCAATTCATGAAGCTCTGAAGGTTTGATAGCAAATATACGCTGTGAGGAATTATCGTATTGTCGGTCGGTGGAGCATACTTGAAAACTGCAACCAACATAATATATATTGTCATCATCTATACAAACTTATATTTCCCATTCACAGTATAATAAGAAAAATAATCTTATTTAGTAAACTGTTATATATCCAACAGTCATACAATTGCGATTAAGGTTGACAATTTTTTATACCATTTACGAACCTGACACTAAATTAAAAGGTTAGGATTTGGCATAAACGGGTCGACCCGCTTGACCCCATTTATGAAATTATATATATTTTTATATAATAAATACATGTTCAAATGGGTTAAATGGGTCATGTTCGAGTCGAAACGGGTCATGTTAAGTTGGGTTAAACATGTCGCTTTTAAATCTAAACATGTCAAATAGGTCAACCCATTCATGACCCGTTTATTAAACAAGTCAAGCGGGTGGTATTCAAGTTAAAGGATTTCACCCGTTTAACTAAATGGATTGGGTTTGGGTTGAAACTTAACAAATTGGTGGGTCAAGCAGGTTGATTTGACCTGTTTCACCCGTGAACCAAAATTGCCAGTCTTAACTATGATACGTGATAGTAAAAAGTAGTCAGTTCGTATAACAGTTACACAAATAAGAATATAGAGTATAACATAAGAAATGTAACTCACCCAAAGTATCGTTTAGGTAAAAGGGGCCATGTTTGAAAGCCCAATTAGTGTAGCTAAAGTTGAAGTGCCAGCCTTCCGAGCCGCCAACGATGATCTTGTTTGGGGGTTGTTTATATTTTGGGTGATAGGAGCCACGGCCACCATTGTAAGGCCAATTGTTGTTAGATCCGAACTGCCAATCCTTGTTGGCCGTACTAACTGCCAACATGGAAACAGTTGCAATCAGGATGAGACCCTGTGCAAAAGTGAAACCACCCATATCTTTGTATCTCTTATCGAGAGCAACTTAAGGAGGAGTGAAATTATGGAGAAAACTCAGAAAAGATTGAAAGATCAGATGTTGGGATTGACAGGATGAGTTGAAGGGGGTATTTAAAGAGGGGGAGAGGAAGAGAGAAAGGATGTGGAAAACGGCCAAATTCACTGTTTTTTTTTTTTTTCCTATATTTTTGGTAGGTGAAAAATTGAAAATATTGACAACGTGAAACGCTCCTGCATTGAGTACTCAATTTTCAATGAGTCAAATTAGTCAATCCTCCACTTTGGATTTTCTTTTTCTTCTTTTTCCTCCTAGGCCTGTGTGTCACATTCCTCCCAAAATGCAGCATTAGCAAAACATAGGAGAAAATGTCAAATTAGCCAGCTCTTTGTATTTTGGGCTGTTGCCAAATATCTCATTCAGTTTTCAATTATTTCAACTAGCTCTCCTATATCTTGGACTAGCATTTTTCCATCAAAAAAGACCACTTAAGCTCCACCCTTGATCCTTTCCAGTATCCCTTTTTCATATTCAATTTAAAAAAAAAAAAAAAAAGCTCCACCCTCGGGGAGGGATAGGTTGCCCCTCAACCCCACTTCTTTTTTTTTTTTTCGTTGAGTGTAATTGAAATCTTACAAGCATCCTATTAGAAAATGGATGAAATATTGATAGAAAAAATTTATTTGCTAATTAATGTCTCAAGATTTGAAAAAGTTATTTGATAGAATTGAAAATATAGAAAGCTATTCCTTTTTTTTTATATATATAACAAAAAAGCTACTTTATTCATTTGATAACAATTCAAAACACAAGGAGCTAATTTGATTTTTTTTTTAATATATATATATATAATCCTGATAATTGCAGGGTCCAATCACGCTATTATATCTTGAAAATATTTCATAAAAAGAGAGAATTGTTATTTGTGAAAGATAAATTTTTTTTTGCATTATGGCGTCTATTTTGAGTAAATTTTCATTGAGTTAATATGTTTTATTTATCAATTTTTTTGTTTTAATTAAAGGAGAATAAAACATATTAACTTGACAAAAAAAATATGCGAGATGAATGCCAAAATTGCAACCAAAAAAAAAAAAAAAAAAAACATTTCCCTTAGAGAAAACAGAATCGCCCGCCCCTCATTTTCTTTTAGTAATGATAGAAGCCCCAAAAATTCTAGCACGAGATACCGAAGGAGGTGCATTGGGTTGGTGACGTTGAAGGAAAATCTCTTGTTTCAACAAAAAACTGCTACTCATTGACCAAAACATATTCAATGCTAAATGGAAATTTAACTGAATTAGATTGACAAACATCGGTGACAACTATACTTAATTTACATGACGTGATGATGATGCCTTCATTGCACAATAATCATCATCTATTTAGTAAAATTATTATAAAATAAATGAAGATCACCTTCTTTTTTTTTGGTTTTTTTTTTTACAGTTTGATGATATATATGTTGCAATATATATTATTACATTATTTTAAATTTTTAAATGACATAACACTATATATAAGTATATAATTGACATATACTTTGATGATATGACAATAAAAATTAATCATTAAATAAGTATTTATAAAAAAAAAAATTAAAGATTTATTTTCATTTTCACGTCGTTTTAATTGTATGATAGTGTTATACTCGTGTATAACAGTATAAAAAATTTCAGTACTCATCATTATATACAACAAAAATAAAAATGGTTTAAATATACTTAAGCTTTCTGAACTATCATCTTTTTTTAAAAAAGCTCTCAAACTGATATGTGTGACACTTAAATACATTAAACTACTATTTTGTTGCATTTAAGCTACTTTTCTGTCATTCTTTTAAAACTACTCATATCTTTTTTATTTTTTTATTTTAATTTTTTAATATATATTTTTAAAAGGAAATAAAGATATTTTTGAAAAAAAAATAATAAAAAAATAACTTAATTACAATAAAATTATAATTTAATGTAATTAAGTGCCATACTTGTGCGTTCATAAATTTTTTTTAAAATGATGGCATTTAAAGGGCTTAACTGTATGAGTAGTGCCCCATATCCGCTCAAATGTATTTAAACCCAAAATAAAAATATTAACAAAAAAACGTGGTTATGGATGAAATTAAAAAGTTACATATCGTTTTGCCTTCGTACAGTACTACAAGTCGTTTTTCTCTCTCTGTGCTTCTTTCTCATTCTCCATTCCAATTTTCAAAATCGAAAAAGAGCAGTTACACCTTTTGTTCACTCACACTCTCCATCTCCAACTCTGTTCGATTGGACGGATCGTCGCGCAGATGGGACCACCGAAGACGACGGCGAAGGCTGGGCGCACGATCTCGCAGGAGGCGTTCGACGATCTGGTGAAGGAAAACATGGACGATCTCGGGATGGACCCCACCGAGGCTCTCCAAGACGCCATCCAAACCCTAACCCTCCAGGGCGTCGATCTCTCCGGTTCAATTCTCTCAAAATCCCCATTTTCACGCTACCCTCCGTTTGGTTCCAGAGAAAGTGGGAAAATCAGAAAGAAAATGAAATGGAATTCTTTTTAAAGCACTAAAAGCAGCTCTCGAGATAATAATTTCAAAAAATATTAATCTCTTTTTCGTTTCTCCCGCATTTCTCGGCAGCCAAACAGAGCCTCGAGGAATTAAATTTTCCCCATAATTGTATATATGTGTTGCAGGGATCGTCACGTGCGTTCCAGGAGAGGGTGGTCTGAAGGAAAACCCTGTGATACAGTGTTTGGATAGGTTGAAGCAGTTGGATTCTGATTTAAAGGATCCAATTAGCAAAAAATATTTGAATGAAATGGTGGAATTGCTTGATAAGCTTACGGAGCTGTGTGGTGTCCAAGAATCGGGGAATGTGGCCATAGCGACAAGGAATGGCGGTGTGGAATTACTTTGTTCTATTTGCTCGAAGATTGGAAATGGGTGGGAGCAGGTTCTCGGGTCGGCTTTGAAGGCATTGGCCTCACTTCTTCTTGGTATAACATTTTTAGTTAATGTATTTAGGTTATGTTTGGTACGTAGAATAACTATTCCTTGGAACGGCCTTTACTTAAAAAAAAAAAAGGTGGAATAGATTAGCAAGGGAATAGCCATTTCGATAGCAATGAGGGAATTGAAGGAATAGGCATTCCCTCATTGCTATCAAAATAACTATTCCATTGCTAATCTATTCCACTTCTTTCTTAGTCATTCCGCGTACCAAATATGTCACTAGTTTCTTCGGTCGTTATAGCTTGTATTTCTTTTTGTTTTAGATTGGAAGTAATATAAGCTTGGTGATAATTGGTTCGTTATGATTATCATTGTTAAAGATGATGTTGGAAAGATGTTGGGGCAGTTAGTGTGTACAGATAGGAGCATAATATTTAAATAAAGCAGATAGTGGAATAGGTAATCTGCTGGAGTTCACATTTAAAAATCAGTAGGCAAAATAGAAAACATGACTTTTGAGTAGCTAAATTAGCTCTCACTGCTGGAGATACTCTAAGATGTTACATGGTAATTTTTATTGGGTATTCTTCTTTTGTTTATTATCTCGAAATGTAAGATACCCACATTTTGGTTTTGGTGATTGAGCTGGCTTTAGCGGAATCTGTGGATTTTCATAATTAAGAACGAAAGTCAAGAGTTAGGGATCTATAAGAAGTGAGGTTGTGATTTTTGATACACCAATTTTATAACTTTTGGCATGCTTGAGTTTGAATACTTTCACTTTGAGAGTTTTACTAGACAAAGCTTTACATAGTGATGTGAATGAAGTATGCATAAGCCAGTGGGTCAAACATCAATGCCCATACTAGTTGTGTTAAGAAGTGAGATTAGCTGTTCTGTCTCATGTGTCTTATATCTGAATGAGAAGATAATGTATTTTGCTAAATGGCTTTCTGTCCTATGTGCATATCCTTGTCATTTGCAGATCTTCAGAGTAATGAAACATTTCGGACTAGTGGTGGACCGACGACTGTGGTGGGCATACTGAAGGATTACAGTCAAAATTTAGACATCTTGAATAATGGTTTCGCCGTTGTTGCAGCAGCATCAACTGGTAATGAGGTCCTCAAAGAGTCATTCATGGAGTTGAAAATTGGTGATCTTATCATGCGAATACTGAGTGATCCAAGTGGGATAAGTAAAGGCAGCATCTACAGCTTGTATGATACCATACGTGTTCTGTTAACACCAGATGATAATCGTGTTGTGGCTTCTCAAGTAAGTAAATACTCATAAAATTGCATATCTAACCTTTGTGCAATGCAATGACTCATGAAATTAAACATATAGTAGATTTAGAGCTGTTAGTGATAGTTTAAACAAAATGGATCTGTCAAAATTGAGTTGGAAGTTTATCATGTTATGCGTGGAAAATAATAACAGCAACAACAAAAATAATAATAGTGATAGTGGTAGTGATCATCATCATAGCAATAACAACAACAATCACTATGATAATAATAAAGATAAATTGGAGTCATTGGTAAAATTATGGCGTGGGATATTTTTCTTAGTTATGTAATCCCACACTTCAAGTTTTTAGTATAAGTTGTTGTCATTGGCTTAGCTCTAGAATTGGCCGCATTCAAGATGATGATCTAACATAACCAATGGAGTGAGTTAATTCCATGGGTCGTCAAAGCTGGCTGTTAACAAATTGATTGATAATACATTTAAAGGAACATAAATTTCCTTTTCCTGTCTTCTGTAAAACTTGTGTGAGGTTAGACTTTGAAACCGGGTGTTGTTCTTTGGAGTCCCAGCTACAAGACTAAGAAAGCTTGGTCTTTTGGTTATACTTGCTTTTGCATTCAATTGGTCTCATTTTATAAGCAAAGTGCTAAGTGTTCCTTAAAGTAATTTTGTGATGTATGCAAATGCCAGGTTTATGGTTATGCACGAAATTTTGCAAAAATTGGAGTTGCAAAAGCTCTAGTGGACTCACTACATGCAGGCCTTAGCTCACCTGGTCTAGTTTCGGCAAGCATCGCTTTAAGGACCATTGCTGTCAATGTAAGTTTATCCAAATCGGACAAGATGTCAAAGTTAACTTGATGCTGGTTTGGCCAATGGTATTTCAATCAAATAGCACATGCTCTCCTCAAAAACAGTGGGTGGAGGGTGAGGTTATGTATTTAATCCCCATGTGGGTGCATGAGTTATGTCTGCCATCAACAGCCAAAAAATGTTACTTTGTTATGGTTTTCTTATGGATCTGAATCACTAATAGTGTGCAAGATTTTGTAGTTGCAAATATGAAATTGATACCAGCAGTTCATTCTGTGAAGTTTTTTTTCTTTTCTTTTTTTTAAAAAAAAATCTTTTTCATCAACTAACTAGTACTGATAAGAATCTAAATATTTGTACTAGATAGTATCAGCATATTAGGTTTATCCTTAACTTTTAAAGTTTTCTTAGTGCAGGATGAAATATGTAAATCCGTTGCTGAAAATGGTGGTATTGATGCAGTTCTCCGATGTATTGATGACAGTGGTGAACAAGGCAACAAGATTGTTGCTAGAGCTTGCTGTTCTTTGTTATCTAAGGTATGATTGGATCATTATTTTAAGAGATTTAAAGCTTTCTTTCTTTATTGCAAGCACATTGTCAAAACTAAATTGTAATGGCACGAAAAGTCTGGTGGAACATTTCTGGTTTCAACTTTGCATCCTTCACAGTTCTACTTCATGAGATTATGTTTGCACCATATACTTGCAGTGCTTGACTATGTTCTCTTCCCCAAGTAATGTGGGTAAGAGAAATGTTAGAAGTGGGTAACTTGGATGTTAAACATTAATAAGATTGTGCATTGGACTTTTACCTTTAACTCCTAGGTGACTGTATGGACCTTCAAAGAAACTTGAAATCATAGAAGTTTCTGTTAAGTGAATTGTTGAAGTCTGTTGCGTGCTGGATGACTTCCTCTCTGTGTAACCCAAAGGCCAAAGTTGCCTCTACTCAACACTGGAAGGAAAATAATTTTCTATCCTGTATCAGTGGTTTAAAATCTGTATTGCTTTAACTATTGCTAGCATATCGCTGCTTGTAAATGCATTTAAGCACCTCTTATGGGTTTTATTTTGATTAGTTGGCAGGAAGTGACGCAAACAAAACCTCCATTGTTGAGAAGGGAGGTATGGATAGGCTAATCAAACTCTCTGCCAGATGTTCTGATGACCCTTCTGTCTTGCAAGAGGTAAGCAACCTGCTAGTCTTCTCCAAATGGCTGCATAATTATAACCCCTGTAATCAACTTATTGTCCTAACTGGAGTGAATCTTTCAGTTCATTTAATCCAGCCTGATTGGATATTAGTTTTGCCTTCCTAAAAAAGCTTACTGTGTTAGTTGCATCCCTTGTTTTCTAGTGCATGTTACGCCTGTTATTCTTCAAGCAACCAACTTACTTGTCATTGCATAGTTCAAAGAATGTAATGTGTACCACAAGTTGTACCCGAAATTATATTCATGATTGGTTGCTTGTGGACATCACTCATGACAATTTCCTATTAACTGTGTTGTCCGGTCTGGTTGAACATTCGCTTTTGTTCTATACTGCATTTGCAGAGATTGTGTTATTAACTAATAATTTTTATTATGGTACAGGTAATGTCTACTATTTCTGTACTCTGCTTGAGATCATCAGAAAATGCAGCCCGTGCCATTGAAGCTGGGGCAGGGGACCTTGCTATTCAATCTATGGAGAAGTTCCCTGCGGCACAACAAATGCAAAAAAACTCCTGCCTCATGATCCGGAATCTTGTAGTTAGGAACACAGAGAACAGGTAAGTCTCCTGAATTATATGGTATACCATATTATATGAGGCATTTTTGTCCTTTTTCCATTTCTTTCAATGGTTTTGATGTAGCACACTGCTAGAAGTGGTAGATTTCGAACTTAATGAAACCATTACCTGTGGAACAAACTTTTTCATTGGACAGAACTCTTCTCCTTGGTAATGGTGTTGAGAAATATATAAGGAAAGCC
This sequence comes from Betula pendula, assembly GCA_900184695.1. Taxonomy (NCBI): domain Eukaryota; kingdom Viridiplantae; phylum Streptophyta; class Magnoliopsida; order Fagales; family Betulaceae; genus Betula; species Betula pendula. Next base: position 160,037 of record FXXK01000223.1, on the reverse strand, counting down.
AAGCAAAGCCATGAGAGCTGTAAGGATGCTGCAAGTGATGCACTTAGGGATCTGGGGCTTGATGACTACTTGTAACCCTTTCTCGTTGGGTTTTTTATTTTTTTTTTTTTTTGAGCACCTTTCATGATGCGTCCTAATGACCTTTAATGTTACAAGCTTTCTACTATATTTTGTATGACAGAGGTCTCATGGATAAAATGGGACCTGGGACCTATTTTTTCTTGGACAAAATTTTCTTCCAAACTGAGTTGGAAGAAATTTTTTTGAAATTTCTTTAACTCAGTCTATTCAATTGACATTTATCTTTAGAGCATGTGATTCTCATGTTAGAATGTTCTTCCAGCATGACCAATGTGCTGAACAAAATGCATTTGCCCATGGAAATTGCAAGACTGCAAAACTGAGAAAATACTACTATAAGATGTGTAGTTGAAACAATTTCGTAAGTGACTGGAAATTGACTGGAAGTAATTGATGGCTGAGATTGAAATACAGCATCGAAAAGAAAAATGGTATGAGCTTCACAAAGTTTTTGGCCCCTCGTCAATGACTTCCATGTCAACAATTCAGTGTTGAGAACAAAGTTTAAAACAGATTTTGCACATAAAATGGAACATCAAATATCACTCCCAAGCTCTTTTTGGGGCCAAAAACACCATCAGATATAGGAAACTGGACTCTACTATAATGATGATCGAAGTGGCAAGTCAATTAGTTTCAAGTTAAGAATAGGAAAATCTTGTTTGGTAATGTTTTTTACAGTGCTTTTTAACTTTTTGGTTGCGACTTAACATAAAAGGTAAAAATAGTTTTGATTGTCAACGCTTTTGCAACAAAAAGCAAAAAGCAGTCCTAAAAGGCATTAACAAACAAGACTTTTAGTACATCATACAGCCAAAGAAAGACCAGTCATCTCAATATTCCAACTCAAAGGCCACAAACTGACCTAAAAGGCCAACCTACACAGGTGACATCTCTTCTTTTGGATTGGCAGTTCAGCATTAAGAAGACGAGGATCATGGGTAGAAAAATTAGATTTGAGGGGAGCAAGGAGAAAAACACCAAAAACAAAGGGAATACTCAGACTACAAAACAATGTAAAATCTGCAAACTTGTAAACTTAACCACTGAAATGCATCTCCAAGGGAAACTTGTAAACTGTTAGTCCAAAGTTTATTGTAAACAAAATTGTTCGGATCAAATTTTCATCAGTGTTAGCCAGTTCTAAAGTATTACGGTTACACTCCTGATAAGAAAAATCTAAGAATTTTCTCAATCCTCAATTTTGTACAATTGTAATTGGTGTGAAGGATCTGGTTATTTTCCTCGGATCCCTGGCAAAACCTGAAAAGTAAAAAGGATTAAGCTCATTAGGAAGAAATACAAAAATATACAAGCAGCACTGATGGAGGGACCAGCTCAAAGTAAAAAGGACGAAGCACATGAAAAAGCTGAAGCATTTCTGATTTCTCCATTCAACTGCAGGAAGCCATTCACAATATCAAGCAATAAAAGACAAATATTTTAAGAAGTCTAACATACCAGTTGAATGCCAATCTGCTATTGGAACATCTTGCTGTATGCCTTTCTCTCCAGATCACGTCTATCAGCAATCTGAAACGATAATATATATTCAAAACCCAATCCATCTTAAAACTCTATTGCCAGTATAAAGATACAATTTGCTTTGAACCAACCTTCTTCTTAGTAGCAGCAAGCTCTTTCTTTATTCCAGCTGAAAAAAAATAAAAAATAAAAATAAAAATAAACCAACCATTACAAAGTAGGCTTTCAGCAAGTTTCAACAAATTCAGTACAAGAGGCCTATTTATATTATTCATCCTAAATATTCGAGCAATTAGTAAATGTTTACAAACTCCCAATGTTAATATCCTTCACCTACTTTCACAAATCAAAACAACTTTCTGTTTGACACTTTTCGGGTTTTAATGTGGAAGGCAGAAACTTCAAACACAATAGTGTAAATTTTCAGTTCACAAACAATATAAAATACTCCATATTGAGATCTATAAAGCTCTTAATTAAACGTCAGAGTCAAAACTTCTAAAGAGGGAATCACCCAGCATTAAGGGTATGATGTCTGACCAAAAAAATGATTATGATGAAGCCTGAGTCACTAACCATCATTTGGCTCCAAATCCGATGCCTTCTTGAAGCTTTCAACAGCAGCATCAATGTCATTAAGTGCCATGTATGCCTGATACATCAGGAGGACCATTATTCCTAGAATCATAAAAAATGTAGTATATCTGCAAAGATATGCGAGCCAGCCTTAGGAATGAAGGCTGTAAAGTTTAATTAAGACAAAACTTAGGGACTCCTAACAAAGTTATGGCCGCGCGGATAGATATCTGAAATAAAAAATTTCCACTTCAAAATGATGCATTGTTTGGACATTTTAGGTGGTTATAGACATAGATGATAAAAAAAATTATTTGAGAACACAATTATGCACTCATAAATAATTTCAAATGAGGAAACATGGGGAAAAAACAAGAAGCAGAGCTTAAGATTTACAACAATGAAAGCATAGAATAAGCATCTGAGCAAAATTTTTCCATGGCAGAGTAGGTCAGACCGAGTATTTTTAAAAGTTCCCACCATTTCTAGTAATAGAAATCCTTACTGAAGGAAGATACCAACCTGACCTTGGCGGAACAAAGCTTTCACATTGTTATCTCCATCACGCATTGCAAATTCGGTGTCTAGCAAAGCTCCTTTCAGATCCCCTAATTTCAACTTACAAGCCTAAAGCAATATACCGCATCAACTGTTAAATAGAAAAAAAGCAGCTTTGGATATTGAATAATACAAGGAAACATTTAAGAATAGTACATAAGCCCATATGGGCCTTGACAGAGAAAGGATTAAAGGATTGATATGCTACCTAATGTAGGGATGTATCATCTTACGGAAAAGTTCAAGTTGCAAAGAACAGTTTTTTTATTTTTTTTATGCAGACTAAAAATTTAGATGTATAAATGGCCATATATCACACATATTCATACTATTATCAATGTAATCAATCAAAGACACATCTAGACGCTAACCCACCCCCAAATTCAATAATCACATGATTAATAGAAAGAGATTTCTGATATGGACATTTATCTTTTCAAGACAACTTTTTGTATATGCTACTTGCAAATAAAGGACTGAGACTAAAAAGTGAGGAGCTCCACCATTGCAAGGTTTGCTGGTTTTATCTTTATCTTAATAAAATAACGGAATAGAGGGGAAGGCAGAAGCTTCACCGTAACTATAATATCATTTGCTACAAATAATAGATATTTTTATAGATATTAATAGATATTTTTTTATTTGACCAATCATTCCCAAGGCCAAATTCTGGTATCCTGTTCACTTTAACAAGTAAATTGGTCAATTGTCATTATCCACAATCATATAGTGAAAATATGGCTTACAGAGCTGTTGGTGAAAATCTGTGACTTTGTCTTTCTCAAACATGAACACGTCTCTGCAGTCACAAAAAACAAAGCATACAATCAAAATTGAGGCATGTGTAATTGCTAACTTTTTCATATCATCCTCAATGCATAAATAAACTCTGAGAAAAGTTATAGCTCACCTTCATCAATTCCTTCTTTCTCCCAGCAGATATCCAGATAGCGTAAAGCCTTCCGATACTTTCTAAGGGCCATCTTATAGTCTTGTTTCTGTAGATGGCAATTCTTAGCGTGTCTTAAAACGCAGGAAAGATTTTTTATCCCAAAAAAAAGAAAAAAATGAAGCCACCGAACACCACTAACAAAAACTGGTTTTACCAAATTCCCTTCTTATCTTCAGGATTTATATTTCAACTAAAAGTCTCTCTAAAGTATTATAAAATAAATCATTAACCCGAAGTGCAACTGACAACCTTTACCTTGTAATGCTCATTGCCAAAAGACTTTACAGAATCAACAGCATTCATCCACCAGGAGAGCTCGTTTGGACTCTCGTCAAGGTCAGCTGGCCAATCAGGATACGTATCGCCGTCTTTGAAAAAATTAGATATTCCATCATCTGCCCCCTCAAGATTTTCACCACAGTCCACAATTATGACATCCGCAGTAGGACATTCACCATCAGCAGTTGTAACATGCTCAATTGATCGCACCACTCCCATTCCTTTAACTACCTTCCCAAACACAACATGTTTTCCATCTAGATTAGAAGTGCGAGTTGTCGTGATGAAAAATTGGGACCCATTTGTATTAGGACCGGAATTAGCCATAGATAACATTCCTTTTCTTTCATGCTTTAATTCAAAATTCTCGTCTTCAAATTTCAAGCCATAGATAGATTCTCCCCCAGTGCCATCACCAGCAGAGATATCTCCACCTTGCACCATAAAGCTTTTAATAACACGATGAAAACGGGTTCCCTGGAATGAGAACATTCATATATTGGTAATCAATTAAGATAAGCATGACTGAGCCCTTCAAAAGGCAAATACAAACAATGGTATACAAATAAATAAAGCATTTTGTGAGAAAAGAGAACAACGTGAGTTTTCTATTTTATGCCAGAAATGATAAGCTACAAGTCTCTAGATTGTCCAAACTTCTAGACCAGAAAGAACTGAACAAGAGAAAAAGACGAGGATCTACTACAACCCCATCCATCTCACTGCAACCTAAGCCAAGCCCAAAACACTAGGCTATTTTGATAGCCTGTGTCGGTGCCAATGATAAGCACGGAGCTTATCGTGTTAATGCATATTAAATTAAGACCACTAGCTTGAAAAGATATCCTTAAATTCAGTCTCATACAAAATAGCAATAGGAGCATTGCCTTTATTTTTCACGCACAGGCCAGTGACAGGACATGACTACATACAGAGCCTTATCTAGTTTTCCACAGTTTTTGCATATTGACAGTCACCTTCACATGTTCATGCTTCTTTTTGTGGCCTGCTGAGACTTGTTTCCATCTACAGTTGAAAAAAAATTTGATCTCGTTTGATAACTTTTTTAGATGTGCTTCTTTTTTTTTTTGGTTAAAAAAGTACTCGGATTTGACAAAAAGGTGAAAGTAATTTTGTGTTTTTTGTGAGTATCTTGTGTTTAAAGTTGTTTGTTAATGTTTTTACCTTTTTTGGTAGAAAGCAAAAAAGCCAAGAGAGAAGGCGCTGGCAAGCGAGGCTTTTCTTTTTCTGACGAGTATAGGTGAATAGAAGTTCATTCATCAAAGCCTCAAATAATTTATTTTCAACGAGTCTCAAACACTACTGACATTTTCAAAAATTTACCCCTTGAAATAACAATTACAATGGCCATGGAAATTCCAGCAAGTTAATAATAAATCCAAGCCAACATTGACAAGATAAAGAGGAACTTTGTGCATTGAAGTTTGTGAGAAATCATCAGCTAAACACATCCAAAAGCGCATCACTTCTTTCCAGAATTAAGGCCATTAAAACCACTTCATCACCTAAACAAAAACATAACCTCATAGTTTCCACAGACTGCAGAGATTTACAGAAGCTAAACAGAACCTACCCTCGAAAAAAAAAAAAAAAAAAATCCATAATCTTACTCTATCACCAAGGATGCCACCCTTCATCTCAAAACAAAACGAAAAAGCTAACTTCAGCCCAAATACATATACTAGACCAGAAAAAATCCCCAAGTAATATACATCCACACAAAAGCAAATATGTATACAAAAACAATAGAGAGGCATAAATACCCTTGAAATTCAAAATCACCATACACTCTAAAACAAAAACCCTATAACTCTCCTCTATGATCAAGGACAGCACAGTGTTTTCATCACCAAAAAAAAAAAAAAGACGAAAAGAAAAGAAAACAACTTAGACCCAGTTAGTTATATGCAAAAATACATACACACACATATTTGTATGTAAAGAAAGGGAGGACCTTGTAATGGAGGGGCACACCAGTGTTTGGACCAATGCCTTTCTCGCCAGTGCAGAGAGCCCTGAAGTTCTCAACGGTTTTGGGCACCACATCGTTGTAGAGCTCCACCACTATCCTCCCTTCCAGCTCTCCTCCTATGCTTATGTCCAGATAGCACCGTGGCCTCCCCATCTCTCTCACTCTCTCTCTGTTTCTCTCTCTGTTTCTTTGTTTCTTTCTGGACTCTTCTCTGAGCTCTTTCTCTCTCTCTCTCTCTCTCTCTCTCCGTCAACGAATACGAATAGTGAAGGACAGAACAGAAGAGAGAGTTAATATGAACCCTAAGAACCGTTAGCTATTTATGTACTTCTCTTGAATCTGCCAAATTTTCAAACGCCTGACGCCTTGGTTTTTTCAAGGGCCATTTCGTTTCATTGTTGCAAACGTAGGTCGTGCACAGTGTTAAGCTTTGTTTTCTCAGATGCCATTGTCTCTTGTCGTTTTTTCTTTCTCGTTCACTACTACTATGTAGTTTTACAATTTTACTCCCTATATTGTTAATAAAGTGCAATAACACAATGCTTCTAGCAAAAAATTGTTTATTATTACTAAATAGCATTCTCATCCACACAAGTCAATACGTGCAGGTCCTTTTGTTATTTTTAGTCGTATGGTTTGGGGCAGGCAATATGATATGTGAATCCCAACACACGTGGAAAAAAATCCCCTCATCAAACGGCGTTGTTTTGGTTACGTATAATGTCCTATATGGCAGTAGCTCCCTATGATTAACAAAGTACCAAAATCTGACTGCAAAATCGATTAAATTTGACAGAATAATCATTTTTCAATTTTGCAAATAACCACAAACCCAAATTCCAAATTTAAAAAATGAGGAATCGAATTCAAATTTCACTTTTACCTATAGATTTATCTTACATTTAGCCAAATATTTAACTGAAAATATTTTTTGACATAAAATTTCGCTATACGAGCACCTCCTGGCTTTGCATGATGAGTTTCCACTTCCACAAGGCTTCGCTGCTTAAGAAACTCTTTTCTCAACCTCACTCACGCTCAAGGTAGGCAAGAAAATGGCATCGGCAAGTCTCTCACGCTTTAAGCTCTCCTTATAGAATTTTTTTACACTAGTGCTACAGTTCCGGTTGATGGGCGTTTGAAAAGGGATGTGTCAGTGTCAAAATATTTTAACCCTATCAGTGCAATGTCTCACCACACATTGATTGACACGTGGTGACTCCCTCCAGTTGATACGCGTTTGAACGGCACACACATTTCAACATTAAATACATGCGTCAAATCAGTTTCTTCGACAAATGATAAGGTTTGGGTCATTGTGTATTTTGATGTGCTGCATGTGGAACCTTTTGTTAGACAGTTGTTAAATATGTATATTTAGTTTTATCATAACAATGTTACTATTTATTTAAATTGAGGTTTGTTTAGAAGCTCTAGTATATTTCACTTATATGAGTTTGTGGTGTCATGGTGAAAAGAAAATTTTATTTATGATTATTTTCCGCTACAATATTTCTGATCTTATATCATGTAGTAGCGTCATATGAAAAATTCAGATATTTTCAACTTGCAACTTGATAATTAGTCGGGGCATTACATTCACGCCCCACTCAACTACCATGGTTCGAGATTTGAACTTCTCTTTTAGTGCATGAACCGTAGCCTTTCGTGAGCGTCTCATTGAGGATTTGGTCATTTCCTTAAAAAACACACCAACCAACAAACACAAGCCCAACCAAATAAGTTAATCACCTAAGCATATGGTGATACATAAATCATTTGAAAGTTCACGTGTGTGGACTTGCTAGACACTTACCATGATAAAACCACCATGTCAACAAAACCACCATGCCCATGGGAGTTGTGGATTTGTTGTAACGCCCCGACAAAATCATTTAACTTGTAAATGACTTAGCGGTTCACCTCCTATCCTTAACCCAACCACTTGGTTGAAAACTCAGAGATCATACACTCTCAAAATGATGAGAGTCTACAGCAGAAGACTTTTCACTTATAAAGAACAGAAATAGTAACTAATAATTACAATATAAGAAAACCAGAATAGCATAAGAAAACATAATCATAATATCATAAATAACATAAGTTCTGATGTCTCTAAAAATAAGGTCAAAAGACCAGTCATCAAAATAATATAGAGATTACAACTTAAATTATAAACATAACAATAACACAAAATCAGTTGACCTCCAACTCGAGGTACATATGGTAAATCATATCAATCATATCGTGGCAAGGGTCGCCACCTCCAACCAAATTCGAGCCAACCACACCGACTCCAATTTGTCAAAGATCACCCGGAGGACATCCTCCAGTTGAACCAAGTGCATCCCATACACAGCCATCCTCTATCGAGTTGCATAAGATTATAGGTGAAAAATATACAAGAGTAAGTCTACGACTTAGTAAGTAATAATGCACATATTATACACATTATCATTTGTGAACTCGGTTTATAAAGCACAAGCATTATTATTCTTAGATTGTAACATAAACATGTCATAATGCAATATATTTATAATACATGATATAAGCAGGAACATGTGATATGTTAACAATATGGTCTATATGAAACATTATCCCCTCTCAGCAAAGTTAGCATGTCCAAAATGACTTCTGGTACAATTTCAATATCCTGGACATTGCACAAACATATCATCTTATACTAGCAATCCGACCGAATTTGACATCGGGTGACCCACACTGACTAGCAAAGCCATAATTAGTGACCACTCAAAGAATAGTGTGCTGTCACAAACTTAATCATTAGATCCAAAGCCATCTTCATAAAATAAAACTTTTTGACTATAGAATCAACCTGTAATAATAGTAAGCTCATGGTTATTATTCTGTTACAAGGCGGTGCAACCATGTCATACGATGCACATTAATCTTTGTGTCTTTTATATGTATGCTTTTCACAACTCATCATTTAATTATCTTTGTTAATCACAACCGTTTTCACAAATGGAGTTCACAATTGAGAATAAATAGACATTTCATGAGAGTTGTAATACATGCATGTTTTGTACATCAAAATAATCATGTTATGCATAAAAGTATAACAATAACAAATATCCATGTGAGTTTTAACTCACTTGTGTCGTAGGGGTCAATCAAGTAATCTTTCACAAACTCTCTGACCTCCAAATTTGAGAAACGATCTTATAATTAGTCTTATGCATTGAGTTAAACAAATTCTAGGCCTTTCATAACCCAAAAGAACATTCTGTCTGAGCATTGAACGTTTGACCAGGAGGGTTGAACGTTCCACACCTACACATCGAACGTTTGATGAGGTCCAGAAACTCATTCTAAGCCACATCTCTGTCCCTTATAATTTATAACTGCTCTTAAGGGCTCCTAAAGGTCTAACCAAAGAAAATAAGGGGTCTCATACTCCAAAAACAAGGTTTGAGGTATTAATCTCCTTAAACCACCTCAAAACAACCTAAACATACAAAAACCAACTAAAACTCCAAATGATCAAGCTTAAGCTAAACAACTCAGAAACTAACACATAACAACAACTAAACAAGATAACAATAAGCAAATAACAACAAATAAACAAACTAGATAAGGATAGGTAACTCTTCAAGTCAAAACCCTTCTCCTTCTCCAAACACTCTGCCTCACACACTCACAAGACCCTCTGGTCTCCCAAAACACGAGTGAACAGTGCAAAGAGGGGTGGGGGTTGCATTTATAGAGCTAAGACATGTGGTTAAGGAATGCCGAATTTCTAGGTTCATCAAATGTTTGATGTACGACATCGAACATTTGATGTACTATTACCCAACGGTCCTAGGGTTTCTACTCCAAAGTCAAAGCTTAAGCTAAACAACTCAGAAACTAACACATAACAACAACTAAACAAGATAACAATAAGCAAATAACAACAAAGAAACGAACTAGATAAGGATAGGTAACTCTTCAAGCCAAAACCCTTCTCCTTCTCCAAACACTCTGCCTCACACACTCACAAGGCCCTCTAGTCTCCCAAAACATGAGTGAACAGTGCAAAGAGGGGTGGGGGTTGCATTTATAGAGCTAAGACATGTGGTTAAGGAATGCCGAATTTTTAGGTTCATCAAATGTTTGATGTACGACATCAAACATTTGATATACTATTACCCGACGGTCCTAGGGTTTCTACCGAACATTTGATAAAAGCATTGAACGTTTGATAAAAGCACATCGAACGTTCCATAAAAGCATTGAACGTTTGATACTATCTGTCATGCACATTGATCAAAAAATTTCACGTGAATCAATGCATTGAGACATGCATTGAACATTTTATCTTCACCATCGAACGTTTCATAAAATTTCTCAAACGTTTCATGGCGTCCCAAAGCTCAAAAATAAATCCTCAAACTTGATAAATCTTTAGGGCATTACATCTTTCCCTCATAAAAATTTCATCCTCGAAATTTCAAAAACCCAAAGAAAGCAAGAAGATTAACTTCATCTTTACAAGATCCATGCTCGATAATCTCTTGAAAGATCACTTCCCAACCATTGATTTGAGCTAGCGGTGCTTGAGCGTACTCGCTTCACACGTAGACAAACTGATTTCGAAGAAGGTCGTACATGATGTTTCCAACATCGTACAAATCGTCGAGAGCTTCGTAGATGATGTTGTCGACATCATACCAATTGTCGTCGAACTCCACTCCTAAGTCCAAAAGTTTATCCAGTGAGTCCTTCCTTGTGCAGTCCAAAGTCACAAGTGCCCCGACCATCCTCTTGAACAGGAAATAGCCAACTCTTAACCTTGTCCAAAAATTCGTAATGCAAGAAAATCTTAAGATAGATAGTTCATACAAGATGACTCTTCAAACAGATGAGGATAATGATTCCTCATATCCAACTCAGCTTCCCAAGAGGCTTCTTCACCTCCATGATTATGTCATAACACCTTAACAATAGGAATTGTTTTGGTGCGTAGCACTTGCTCTTTACGATTTAGGATTTGTATAGGTACTTTCTTGTATGTCAATCCCTCTTGAATTTTCAAAGGCTCATAGGCAATGACCAAATCTAGATTTGGAATGTACTTCCTTAACATCAAAACTTGAAAGACATCGTGCATTCTTGCTAGATCTGCTGGTAGGGCAACTCGATAAGCCAACTTCCCCACTCTTTGTGTGATCTCAAACAGTCCAACGTATCGAGGGCTTAGCTTCCCTTTCTTACCAAATCTCATGACTCCTCTCATAGGGGATATCTTCAGGAAGACCTGGTCTCCCACTTCGAACTCTAAAACCCATCTTCGATTATCAGCGTAACTCTTCTGCTGACTCTAAGCTATGGCCATCCTCTACTTGATGAGGATTACCTTGTCCTGAGTATCTTGCAACATCTCAGGTCCAAGTAATTGTCATTCCCCAATATCATTCCAATACAAGGGCGATTGGCATCTTCGTTCGTAGAGTGCTTCATACAGTAGCATTCTAATAATTGCCTGGTAATTGTTGTTGTAAGCAAACTCGATCAAAGGCAGATACTGAATATACTACCCTTTAAATCCAAAACACATGCTCGAAGCATATCTTCCAAGACTTAATTAGTTTGCTCTGACTGGCCATCGGCCTGAGGGTGAAAAGCGGTACTACACTTCAATTCCGTTCTCATCTCCTTTTGCAGACTTTGTCAAAACTACGATGTAAAACGATAATCTCGATCCAATATAATCGCTGAAGGTACTTTGTGAAGTCGTACTATATTCTGAACATATGGTCTTGTCAACTTGTCCATCGGGTCCTTAACTTTAATAGGAATGAAATGAGCACTCTTTGTTAGTTGATCCACGACCTATGGAATTCCACTTACAACTTTGATGATTTGGTGAAGTTTGGAAAAATTGTATTGACATGAGGGTTTGACAGATTTTGAGAGTTTGGGGGCAAATGAGGTTCTGCCCCTCTAAAACACATGTGAGGATTGATCCTCTATGATGGGGGATCGATCCTTCAGCTTCTTTTTTTTTTTTTTTTTTTTTTCCTGCCACAATGTTTTCAAAGTAATTTTTGTCTATTCAAACATGCTGTGGAGTTTTAAAAATAATTTTATAATATCAGAAATTTCACAAGCCTTCTTAAAATCAAAATTTCAAGCTTTTATTAAAACATAATTTCTCCAATTCATTGTTATTCCATGAAACCAATTGTGGATCTATATGTCCACGCACTTATTACCATCTAAGGGTTCAACTTATGATGTGTCTAAAATACTCACCTACTTCAAACCTCGTCCGATGTTTCCTCAGCTAAATCTTCGGAAGGGTCTTCTTCTTCCTTGACCATCGCAACATATTCCGTCTCAATCCGTGCAAGAAGAGAGATCTTCTGGCTACGTGTACCCTTTCATAGAATTCCCGGGCATTGTCTTCTTTGCAATGTCATGGCGAGCTTGTGGACAATGCAACCCTTGGCGTTGGTCAGCCTCTTGCCATTTATAGCGCTTGACTTACTCCCAAATGGGAAGTCTCTAATAGTTGACACTGAACCATGTCGCTCCCACTGAATCTTCAATTGTTCATACTTCTTAGCCATCCGTCTACAGTAACACATCACATTAGTCTTATAAACGCTCTTATCGATCCTATCACTCAACACAATGCCTGACCGTATGCTTATACTTAGCCTGCACTCCAACTAGCACTCAACTCTAACACTCACTATCATCAACCTAAATCACAACCTATGTTCAGATCACTTGATACCAAACATAGAGCCATGGTACTAAGACCATCACTCCCACACTAATAGAAGAGTCATGGTAAGAAGACCTTACTCTAACACGAATTGTACCAGAGCGTACATGAAGAGCTATGGTGCAAAAACCATGCTCTGATATTAACTGTGACAGAGGTAACATGAAGAGCTATGGTGTCAAGACCATAACTTTGATACTAACTGTAAAGTCATGGTACCAAGACTATGCTCTTACTTGAACTGATTGTAGAGTCATGGTGCCAAGGCCATGCTTTGGCACTAACTGTAGAGCCATGGTACTAAGACCATGCTCTGATGTTGACTATAGAGTCATGGTGTCAAGACCATGCTCTGATACCAACTGTAACGCCTCATAATTTAATACAAATAAATTAATACAAAATACTAACTTATTTGAAATTTTCGAGTGCCTCCCGAGACTAACATACTTTCGAAAATAAGTCTCGAGGGATCTAGACATACATCATAGTGAAATAATTGCGGAGCCTACACATCTATCAGAGTGAATAAATGCGAAACATAAAATGATTACAAATTTGATCTTTATACAATTGAGCTACTACAAAACTCACAAAACAATAGCTTACAACACAACAAGGATAAGCTACAACTTCCTAAAGACCTCGTTTGCCTGACGAGCGACTCTAGCCTGCCAACTCTGCTGAGAACCTGCCAAAACTGGAGGACCAATAAAAATTGTCCAACATGTAAAAAGGAGAAATAACAACTGGGTAAGTCCACGACTTAGTAAGTAAGATACCTTGGAACCAAGCTCATAACTACAAGCCTAACATTTTAATGCAGATATAAAGCAATAAACATTTCATCGTTCACAATACTTTCACAAATGTGTTATCCCTAGCATTGTGCCATTAAAAGAGGGAATTTAGTGTAAGAGAAACATATGGCATAATCTTAGTGACAACAGTTTTTCTCATCATATAAAACGCAAGGCATATGATTTCATCTGAAACCAACTGTACAAATAATATACATCATCGTCATAGCTCTCCTCCATATGGTATTTCTGGCCCTTACCCCTCCCCGCTCAGGTTTGCGTGTTCTCGTGAGAACATTTAGACAGTCCGGTACCCCGGCACTACACAATATACCTTCTAATACTAATAGTTTGATCGAATCTGACCTCAGGTGGCCCACACTACTAGCACAGTCGTCACAATAACCACCATGTAAACACAGATGTGATGATTATGCTAATCTATTAAATCTAAAGACACATCATAAAATATTCATGGACTATAGGGTCAAGCTCGTATAATGGAAGCTCACGACTCTTGGTCATGTCAACATATGTAAGTATGGTCAATTAAAATAAATTATGTTTTCTTTTCTCAAATCACAGTCTTTTAGCATTTGAAACAGTTATAACATTATATTGAAAATCTAGGCTCATGACATGATAAAAATATGAATAAAGTAGTTTGACAGTTTATATCAGAATAATCATGTTTAAATGGTTTCTTTCCTAGCTCTGTAAGTATATCACTTACCTCGACCACTTGGATGAATCCTTAGACATTCTAACTTCTTACACTAAAAACCAACTCAATAATCATACTAGACTCTAATCACAAACCTAACCTCACTTAGGAACCTAAAATACACAATAGAAACCTTAAAACAAGTTTTCAAGACAGTTAAGATCAACCCTAAAGGATTAGGGATCAATCTAGACTATTTGAGATTAATCATGAACAACTAGGAACTAAAACAAAAAGCTGAGATCGATCTTGTGAAGTTTGGGATCGATCCTATAAGGTTGGGATCGATCCTGCAGCGTGTAGGATCAATCCTTCCCTATTGGGATCGATCCTGGTGCATTTCCAGCACTAATCTCAAGCCGTTTTTGAGTTCCAAACACACATTAAACAATTTCCGAACATCTCTAGGGTTTGTACAACACTCAGAAACATCTTAGAACAATTTTAGGAATTCAAAGTTACGCCCTTGATATGAAATTATCAAGAGTTTACTTCGTTTTCCTATATAAACATAAATAATCAATTGTGTGTGTTTATGTTGGTTAAAAATACCGTTTGAATAGATAAAATCATTATAACGTCAACAAAACATGAAACCTTTGTCTTAAAATCATCAAACAATAAACAACGTAAAATCTTGTATTACTACTTTTGAAAACAATTATTTAAACTCATTCTTTGTTTAAAACAATTAATCTAATAATAAAAACATAATAAAAACATCATTCATAATAAGAAAACACAATCAAAACATGTTTAAATAAAAGATATAATATAAGTTCATAGGATTAAGGATTAAAACAAGAATTGTGGAAGAAATAGATAGGTTAAACCATTACCTGATGAAGAAGGTTCAAGAATGGTTTGAGAATTAACAAAGAACGTCAATTCTGAACTTCTTCCACGTTACGGCTTTTCTCTAGGGCTTTAGGGACAAGAGAATTCGTGCAAATGGGTTGTAAGAAGGTTAAGAATGAATAAATATGGCTTAGAATCGAGTTTCTAGGGTTTTGAGCGTTCCAAATAGGGTTTCTGACAAGTTAAGATCGATCATGCTTTTGAGAGGATCGATCCTCCCTTAAAATAATATATATATATATATATATTAGAAATGACCAAAACATTAAACCAAACAACTTTTGTTCACAAACTATTTTTAGTTTTAAAAGAATTTATATTTTAAAAATAAATTTAAATATCGAGATATTACACCTCATGGTGGAGTTGGGACTCTAGGAAGCGGATGGCTGCATAGAGCTTCTTGGCGGTAGAGGTGAAGAAGTCCAAGCAGAATGCGGCCGAGGAGAACGAGGTCGTTAGGAGGAATGCAGAGAGGAAGGCCAAAAAAATGGGGTTCGAGGCATTGGACCCCATAGCAGATGTGGGGGTGGGTTTGTTGATGGCGCACCCATGGGGTGGGGTGTCCCCCACAAACCACCCAGAGTGGGGGAGCAGGGGTAGTGGGGGACTTACACACCCCCATGATCCACCTAGTGAGCATCCTTGTGGAGGTAAGGTGGTCCCATCGCGACGCACTCACAAGGTGGGGTGTCCCCCACGACCAACCCTATGGCTACCTTCGCAAGACGAAAGCAAGTGGTCGAGAGGGTGGAGAAGTCCCTGTCAACTCACCCAGAGGGTGAGGAGTCCCCACAAAGACCTATCCTTTGTTGCCCTTTGGGGTGGGTCGCAAGGGACTTCCCCACCCCCATGACCACCTCTAAGGGATGGGGGTCACCTGTGGACCACCTTCTTGAGGATGGGGTTGGGTCGATGGGAACCCCACCACCAGCCCTAGAGGTGATTCTGCCCACAACCACACCGACTTTTTTTCCTTTTTATTATTATTTTTATTTCCTTTTATATTTTAAGTTATATGTTGATGTAGCAAGAATTGACATGTGGTAGTATTTATTAGTCTTACGTGGTGGCCTAAACGCATGACATGGAATTTATCAATTTTTTTAATAGAATATAGATAAATAGAGTAAAACGATAAACATGAAAAGCACATAAATCATTTATGACACTTTTGAAAACCAAAGAGTATTTTGATTAAAAACCTAAAATATAAGGACTAAAGGGTATTTAACTTTACAAAATAAAATAAAATAAAATAAAACTTCAAATCAACTTGCTAAGTTTCATGCTTATACTAAAATTAAATCAGTAACCTTTAGAGTACTAGTAGTAGCTTATCTTATTATTATTATTTTTTTAATGAAGGGAACGAAACTACTTTTTGCTTCCTTATTTAAATAAACTTCACAATAGCTCAATTATCCTTTCTTTATATTATTTAAATATTCTTTAAATTAAATGGTAGGAGAAAAGGAAAAAAAAAAAGATAAATCATTTAAATATTGTTTCAAACAAATGCTAGATGAGAGAGATGGGAGAAATAAATTTTTTTTATATTAAAATAATGTTAAGGGAACCATTTTTGGTTCCCTAAATTAATGATACAACTTTTGATTCCCTTGATGTTTCTTTTATTTAGGAAACACTGAGAGCACTAGCAGCAGATACCCTAAAGCTTGTTTCCTTCCTTAAATATAAAGAAAATCTTAAAACAATTACAAAAATGCACTTGCAGCAGATGCCCTATAAAGCTTGTTCTGTTACCTAAACCATTGGGTAGCACTATAGTTACCCAATGGATTATTATAATCCTAAAAAAACACACTATCCAATAAACAATAAAATGACAAAAAGGGAAAGGTGAAAAAAAAAAGAATAAAATAAGAATAAAGAAAAATTATTTAATTGATAGATGAAAATATAAGAGAATCTATTGCGAAGTATTTTTTTTTTTTTATAGGGAAGCAAAAAGTAATTTTGTTTTCTAAATTTAGGGAAAATGGTTGGGTGTCTGCTACTAATGTTCTAAGAGCACTCATAATGAGCTTTTTAAATTTAGTTTTTCTATTTTAACAAAACACATAAAAACTACTATTTATCAAACTCTTTATCAAATTTTAACTTTAACATTTACTAGAAACTTTATTTAAATCTAAAGAAAAAAGAAGTCAATATTAAAATTTTTTTAATGTTCTTTCTCTCTCATACTTTTTCTTCTTTCCTCTCAATTAAAGTAGATTTTTAATACAAAGAGTCTAAAAGCTGGTTTCATCAATAAAATATTATATTTAGTTAAAGTAGATAAATATTTAGAGAGTTTGATACTTAGTAGTTTAGAAAAGTGGCTAGCTAAATCAACTAAAGTGAATTATTAGAGTTAAATTAAGAAAAATTTTAAAGAGTTCATTGTGAATACTCTAAGAAAAGCTAGTGTTAGGAGTTTTCTTTTAATAGTTTTTCTTATGGATGAGGCTTCCATACTGTAGTTTTTACTACAGCATGGAAGCTGTAGATATCTAAGGGCTCAAATCAATTGAAAAAAAATTTCAATTGATCTGGGCCCTTCATTTTTTTAACAGCTTGCATGCTGTAGATTTTTCTACAGCATGCAAGCCTGATCCTTTTCTTATATATAGCGAAGAAAATGAATTTATGAAAGGTGATGCTAGTATTTTTTTTAATAATAAAAAAAGGGGAACCTTTTTCTTTTTCCTTTTTAGCTGTTTTTTGGAAGGGATGGCTACCGACACTAAATAATGTTCATAGAAAAGGGAAACAGAACAAACGACAAAAACTGAAAAAATTATGACATGAATGTTTATATGTCGACGATTCCATTGAGAAGTTCGGTAGCATGAAGCACGAGGCGCTGCGGGCCTTTCTATGTCGTGTATTAATCTTTATATTTTTCAAAAGTTGCGTTTGAGCCAATTGCTTATACGTGTTCGGAACAGAATGACTTTTCAATGCCTTTGTTTTTTTGGAATGACATACCTACGACTACGGGAAAATGACCTGTCGTTAAGGGCAAAGGGCTTGCCTCTTGTATAGTATAAACTTTTAAACCTACAAAAGAAATATATATGAAAAGCAAGGCACCTCCATGGTCTGCGCGCCCGAATGTGACGCAGGTGCGCCCATTTCTGTCACTGTGGCCTGTACACCTGGGCAGGATGGTCTTGTCTGTCTTGTCTAGAGCTTCTCGTCCCTTTACGTCGATGAGGGATTTCCAGATCTGCTAGAAGTGGAAAACCAGCGAAGTTCAGCACCAAGAACTCTCAAAGAGCTGAATTAGTTTAAGTGATTACTCCCGCACAATTATTTATTATTAATTCCTACGAATCAGTCTAAGAGCATTCCAACAGTAATAGCCAAAATACCTGCAGAAAAAATATCACTCTCTAATTTATCTTATGGCTCGCTATGAAGAATAGTTTATCTACTGGCCGGGGCGACAATCTATGTACCTTTTTATATATATTTATTGTAGAGGACTAAAATATTGTAAGGGTTAATTGCATTTATCCCCTCTAATTATCATTCTTTTTGTAATGTCCTCTAAATATTTCAATTTTTGTAATGTCCCTCTTAATTTATCATTAGGGTTATAATGTCCCCCTTTCGCCACCCAATATGACAAAAAATACTCTCTATTTTGGTATTTTTAAAAATTAAAAAAAAAAAAATTATTTTATGAATGATATTTTTGTCATTTTAAGTGGCGGACAAGAGATATTGCATCCTCACTAGAAGATTTGGGGGACATTGCAAAAAGAGTGATAGTTAGAAGGGGATAAATATAGTTTCCCCTATTGTAAAATATCTATGAAAAATTGTCTTTTGAGATAACTTCACTTACACCATTTAAAATGTCACGACTTTTATATTGTCCCCCCTAAATTTTAAAATTTCTCAATTTAGTGTATCCAAATTTGAATTTTTTGCGATGTTCCCTCTCTGTTAGAAAAGCCATCACCAACCAAATTCGAAAAGCAATCACTGGTTTTTCGCAATTTGAAGGAGAACCTTCCTATGAAACATGAGAAATAATGAATGACCTTTTGCGAAAGTGGCTATACCATGCTGTCCCGAAATGGCAACTGGTACAATGCTTCTGTGATGGTTTGACTGAGCCACATAGACAAATGGTTGATGCTTCATGTGGAGGGACCTTTATGTTGAAAAGTGAAAATGATGCATAGACTTTTTTGTAGAATCTTTGCAAAAATTCTTTACAACATGTGTCATCTAGTTGTAGAGCACCTACTCCTAAAGCTCAACAGACTGAAGGTCTTTATGAAGTGAACAACCCTTTTAATGTAACCACCAAGGTGGATGCATTATCAAGGAAAATAGACCAACTCATGCCAGTCAGTTTTGCTCCGAATCCATTTTCTCACACATCCACTCCACATCAACCATGCTCATTCTGCTCTAGTTCATCACACTTGACAAGAGCTTATCCTATCACTGGACAAATGTTTGATTTCTCAAATGAGTGTGTGAACGCAGCCTTCTCCAGACTAGGGAATTATCAATACTCCAATTCTTACAACCCTAGATGGAGAGAAAATGTTAATAGAGAGCCCAAGCTGTTGGAAATTATGCTTTATAGTCTCATGGATGCACAATTATGCCTATGAGCATTCCAACAATTTTTCATCCAAATACCGGCCTCCCCAACACCAATATCAATCAGCTCCACCTCCTCCTAGAAACCCTGCTTTTGAGGATAAGGTGTTGACCGCTCTTAGAGCATCTTTATCAGATTGGCTAAATGCTCAATATTCTCTATATTTAGCAAATTTGGACCATTGTTTTGGTCCAGCAGATTATCTTCCCACGCTTTAAAATACACTTTTAGCTACAGTGATTCGCAACCATTGCCGAATCATTGTAGCAAAATGAACGAGTATTTTATTTCTCGAAAATCTTACTTTTTTATTTTTTATTCTCTCTCACCTAAACATTCTCTCTCTCATCTCCCTCTGGTCCCTCATCTCCCTTGTCTCTCATCCCTGCCAAATGGGTGTTTGTTCTCCAGAAATAATATGTGGGTTTTTTTTTTTGGTGTTTTGGTGCTATGGCCGAATGGGTGGATGATGAAAATTTTGGGAGCTTCCTTGGGTTGAATTTGGTGGGCGACCGAAAATTGGAGGAGAATTTCTGTTGTTGAAATTTGGTGGAATACCGGTTTGGAGTTGATTTTTCTAGGTTTACTTTTTTGTCTTGGCCGAATGAATTGAGGTTGAGTTTTGAATTTTTGGGTATAGCTCACTGAGTGATTTATTGGAAGAGTCAGGTATTGATTTGTGAAATTTTTGGGTTGATTTTTCTTTTTTTAATTGTTGTTGGCTTTAAGCTTTACCGAATGGGTGTTGGCAGAGGTGAGCTTGGGGGTGTCGTTGGACTTGGGGAAGAAGAAGGTGAAGGAAATGGTGGTTGGGAAAGACACAGCGTTGGGCGAAGAAAGAGTGCGATATAATAAAAAAATAGTGAGAAATAATATTTTAAAGAAAATAGAGAAGAGAACACAGAATTTGTTAAAGTTTGTATAGAAAAAGTAGTAGTTAAAATAGAGAATGACACTTTTTGATTAGTTATTTTAAAGAACGTTGCTAAAGATGCTCTTAGCAATCTAGAGGCAAACACTCAATTGCTAAACTCCCACTTTCAATTCATTGCGAAGCTAGAAACTCAAGTTTGGCAGATAGCTAATTCACCCAATCAAAGAAGATAGATAAAACTTCCAAATCAGCTAGTGGCCAAGCCCAAGGGACAATTCGTAGTCACTGATGGTGCGACATACAACACCATTCATAAGCACGTCCAGGCCATCACCACACTGAGGAGCGGGAGGACTATTGGCAACAAGGTTGGAGAGGAGAATGAGGTAGAGAATGAGCTCCCAAAGAATCCAAATCCCAAAAATCCAAATCAATTTCCCAATAATCCAAATTCATCCCCAAAAAATCCAAATCCATCCAAAGGCCCAGGAGAAAGCATTATAGTTTCATACTCAATCACTCCCACTCTTCAGACCCCTTATGATCCTAGAGCCCCATTTTCTGAACATCTTAGAGAACCTTCGTAGTTAGGAAAGCATGGAGATAAAATTCAAGACATGATGGAGGTCTTCAGGCAAGTAAAAAATCAATATCCCTCTCCTTGATGCTATCAAGCAAATTCTCTTGTACGCCAAATTCCTCAAAGACTTGTGCACTCAGAAGTGCAAGATCAAGAGCCACATTCCTAAGAAAGTCCTTCTTATGGAGTGAGCTGAATTCTCCAGTACAACATCTCTTTGAAATTCAAAGATCTTAGTGCTTCCACAATTTCTTGTATCATAGAAGCCCACAAGATCGAGAAAGCCCTTTTGGACTTAAGAGCAAGTATCAACTTGTTACCTTATTCTATATATCTGTAGTTAGGTTTAGGAGAGTTAAAACCCACGTCGATTGCGTTGCAACTCGCTAATCGATCTATCATGCAACCACATGGGATTGTAGAGGATGTTATGATCCAGGTGACAAGTTTTACTTTCTTGTAGACTTCTTAGTTCTTGATACAGAACTTGTTCCCGATCCTAGAAAACTCATTCTTGTTATCCTCGAATGTCCTTTATTAGCTACGGCTAATGCGTACATCAATTGTCGGACGGAGATAATAAACATAATTTTTGGGAACATAAATGCAAGACTGAATATTTTAAATGCCATCCAGCAACCGCAAGAGGATGGTGAGTGCTTCTCATTGGACATTATTGACGAAAATCGTTGAAGACTCACTTCCTTACATTCTAGCTAAAGATCCGTTAGGAAAATGTTTGCTTCATGAAAAATTGGATGATTTGGAAGAAAAGCCACCTTTGTAATGCAGAAATCTGGTAGCTTTGAGAGTGTCGAGTTCACAAACCGGATCATTCCTGAGTTTTCTCCCCATTCGACTTTAGTTCATGACTCTTTTTCGGATGAGCAACTGGTTGAGATAACTCCAAGATTTAAATATTACATAGAGGGTGCTGAGCATGTTGAGTACCCTGGTAGTGGCACTTAACGGTCTTTTCTGTGTTTGTGAAAAAAAAAAAAAAAAACCCTCAAATTTTTAGTTTTGCATTATTTATCTGTTGTTTTCAATTTTGTTTTTCAGGATAGGCGTTCTTGCCTCCAAGTTTTGGGCAATGCTACATGCCATACCTATCAAGTTTTCTATCTTCCTCATATTGTTTTTAATTGTATACACACATTGGGGACAATGTGTGATTCAAGTTTAAGGGTATAGAAAGATACTCTGTCAATTTCTTTTTCTTCTTAATTTGTTAAAAATGCTTAATCATGCTATTCCTTAGAATTTGTTGAACTTTAACTGTGATTTTCATTTCATTGGCGAGTTTAAACTTTTGAACACATGATCATATGACTACAAATCTAAGTCTTGTTACTTATTTTTGGCCTATGAGGTTTCAATTGTTTCGATTTGGTTTTCCATGAGCACTCTAGCATGTAGTTTGTGAGATATGACATGCAAAATCGATTATGTCTGTTTTCAATGTCTTGAATGGAGTTGGATGAGTTGTTGGATGAATAACCTTAGCAGAATATAAAAAATAAAAAATAAAAAAAAATTGACCAATTGAATTTTTCATTGAGTAACTGGATCTCTTGCCTCATTAAGTACTGAGTGTTCGCGTCAAAAGTGAGAAGTTTAGATTGGTTGATGACATGTCTAGTTTAGTTTCGTAACATTTTTTACTCAAGTTAGTGAGCCCGTAGGGATATTTTTACACCTAGTGCTCTAAAGCCATCCGGTTTGGGAGTTATTGCCTTAACACTTGATACATGGGTCAATTAGAAAACTTAAGGGAGCTAAGCATTGCACAACCTGGTCTAAAAAAAAATTATACTTTAAATGCTCTTATTGTTATGCCTTGGTTATTGCATCCGATGAGGATCCTAATGAATTTTGAGGTATTTAGTCATTCACATTGGAATTAATTTAAAGCATCATGATCGTATGTTAATTCACTTTACACTAATTTGAACTTGTGGCACCTTAGCCAGTCATTTGTAAGTAAGTAGACTTTGAAATTCCTAATAGTGTTGAAGATGATGTTTATCTTTTTAAGCTTACCAATGAATAAGAATCATTATTTTTGTAACACTTCAATCTTATGGATAACATGATTTTGCACAATATTTGTGTGTAGTAATTCTGTTAAACCATCACGAAACTTCACTCGCCCACTAGGAATGCCTAGGGGTTTAAAATGCTTATTACATACGCTAAATGCAATCGTAATTCCCACGAATGATGATGTAGTGTTTTGTTTAAATTTTGTTTCATTTTATTTTCAGTTTTGTATTGTTAAGGGACTAGCAAATATAGATATGATAAGCACCGAATGTTAAACATTTGAGCCCTTTAACTCGCATATGTTAATCCTTAGTTTATTTTGTAATAGAATGTTTTATTTTGTTTTTGTGATTTTTAGTATTTTTTAGGTCCTAAGGAAAAAATGCAAGTAATTCCATTGATTTTGGGCTTAAAACACATCAAAGTGAGTTGATGAAGAAAAAGGGCTCGAGCCCATCTGAAATAGGCTCAAGCGCATAATTACAAAACAAAGGGTTTGAGTGCAATTTGAAAGGGCTTGAGCACAATCAGTTGCACCAGAATTTAATCTGCGATCTGCACCAGATATTGAGAGAGAAAATAAATAAAGAAAATGGTCAACATGAGATCAACTTAGACTTATTAAAATTAGGGATTTGACCTCGATTACCCTATAGTTAGGGATTTAAGGAGATTAATTCACCTTAGTATAAGGGATTTAGGAGGAGTTTAGGGATTGTCACATGATATGTAAATCAGTCGAGAAGAGAGTTTGAGGAGGAGGTTTTTGGAGTGTATAGTACGACAAGTGCTCTAGCAAAGAGCAAGAGGACAACCAGCAACTCAACCAAGCTCGTGGGAATAGATTTCTCTTCATCAAAAAAGATTTCTAGCTCCTCCATGAGTAGCTAAACCCTCCGATCCATAGGGTGTTGATGTAGCCATTTTCAAGTACCATAGTTTGATTGTGTTCTATCTTGAAATTTTTATGCATATGTATGATGATTGTATAGCCTAGATGATTGCAAAACTTTTGCAAATCAGTTTTCGTGATTACATTCATTTATAATGAATTTCTTATCTTATCTTAGAAAGTTTTTTATCATGTTTGAACTCAATATTTATATTTTTTGTAATTATGAAAATGATAGCTATGCAATGATTCTTTTTAACACAAAATCAAAAGGGTTTGATAGGCCATGCCTAGGAAAAATTGACCGTATTACACCTTAGCTTAGTGTAATGTAGGTAGACAATTCATGCCAACCGAAGATGAGTTACACTTATTCATTGCCTATGTGTATGCTTATTAGAAGGTCTTATAGGTTATGCCTAGAGAAGATGGATCATATCACAATTAGTGATTAGGTGGACGATCCGTACCAACTGAAGATGGGTTATCATTACTTCTTAACGAAAGTATTTTCTTGTCGATGTTATCATGTGATTGACAACCATTATGTGCATCATATCATGCATGTAACGAGAGTCCCATGTGAATACGATTTACCATTAGAACGAGGATTATGGTGAAATCAATCTCCTATGCTTCTCTCTATTTAATCTTTTTATTTATATATGTTTAGTTTTATTTCCAAAACAAAAGGCAAACATTATCTTTTCTGAGTTAGGTTAGATTAATCTTGAATATTTGATTGACAACAACCAAAAATAGTCAATGAGGTTCGACACTCTCTATATAGTCATATCTTACAAGAATTCGTTCTATTGCAAGTAGTTATACATTTACCATTGATCGTAAAGACCACATCACCAACTTAGCCTAGAAACGTCAGTTTTCTCCTCATCTATATAAACCTCATAGGTCACGACTTTCTTAACCTTAAGAGACTATTTTTCATTATATTTGGAAAGGTTTTTGAACATCCTTAAGCCTTAAACAATTTAATCATTCTCGTTGTTTATCATTATTCAAACCATAGAAAAGCCTATAGTACCAAAGTTCTGGATTGCAGGGGACAATGTTTGTTTAATAAGGTGACTCCTATAGAAGAATATCAGAGGTTCTAGACTTTAGAGTCCCGGTGCTAGAAATGAATGGGTCGTTTGTTGAGCTAACAAATTTAGTCTTGAGAGTTACAAAAGTTTTATAAGTAAAGTCAACTTGTAATACGAGTTTTCTATAGTTGATGCTTTTAAAATTGACTAATTCATGTAATGATTTTACTTTTAAAGAGTTTTTTAAAAGGTTTTTACTTCGTTACTTAAATCGCTGTATTAATTTGTTTTTTGCTTGTTTTAATTTTGGTAGTTTTATCTGTGTTACTTGGTGCTCAATTTGCTAACTGGAATTGTGTGATTCAAGTGGGCGTTTAAAACAAATTTTTCATATAATGTTTAGCAAAATTCATTTTTGTGAGTAATACAAGATAAATCGATCAACGTCAAAATGATTAAAAAAAAAAAAACCCTTTACATATAAAGGTGTGAGGTAACTTGGCAATTCTTGTCACATCTAGGATTGGTTGTTCTAACTTTTATAGGTGGAGAAAGGACTACATACCGTGTGTAAAAAAAAGTGAAGGCTTTGAAAAATATGGAAAAGAAGGATTGATTAATACTGATAATCTAGTTCTACCTAACATCACATGTACGAGAAGAATAGCAGGGAAAAAAAAAAACACATCACTAAATAATAGCGATCTCCTTCCTGCATTTCATTGGCGTGGGCCCATTTGATACATCAAAAAATTGCCACTTGACAGGATAATGCTGAATTTTCAAGCACCAAGTCAATTGAATCCACGCACAGATGAGTACTGCACAGCCCCATCAATAACATAAAATAATAACATCTCGATCGAGTTACTGTGTTTTCTTTTGTCCTGTTATGAAATAATTTATGTCTATGAGCCTATGACATTGATTACAGAAAAGTGAGGCTTGTTAGATGGCGTTGAGTGTGATATATTATTTTGAAAATCTTGGTGGCGATGGTGCAGCTCGAAGAATAATGCATGAGTTAGGTTTCTGCGTCAACGTCATGCAGCACCAAGTGTCCAGCATGCTCAGAAGATGATTGGGTATCTTTCTTTTTCTTTTTAAGTCCTCGGGAAGAAAAAATAAAGAATAAAATCGTTTTTGGATTAGCATATATAGATGCATTCAATAGTGTTAAAAATTGTACAAAAGCTATCAGTCAAAATAAAAATAATTCTTTAAAGTAGTACAGAAGTGTAAGACAGTTTAATAAATTATCTTTCCATTCGGATCAAATCTTGTTAATTAATGTATGTATGCATTTAAGTCCTCCTATCCGGATATAAATTAAAGGTTGATTGATTGTTTTTTTTTTTTTAATTTTTTTTTTCAATTCAGTCTCTAAAAAGATCATCGGTATTTTGAATATTTGAAAAGCACGTTTTTTAAACCTTATAGACTATTTTTTAATATTCTCCAAAAAGTTTCTAAACATCCTTAAGCCTTAAATAATTTAATCTTTCTCGTCGTTTATCATTATTCAAGCCATATAAAATTCTATAGCCATCAGAGTTCTGAGTTGTAAAGAATAATGTTTGTTTGTGAAGTTGATTCTTATAGAATAAGGCCAAATATTCTAGTGTCATTATAATGAGAAATGAACGGATCGTTTCTTGGGATTTCAAATTAAATCTTGAGAGTTATAAAGGTTTTATAAATGAGATCATCTGTATACAAGGCTTCTATAGTGAATATCTTTGGGTTTGGCTGACTTATAAAGTGATTTTACTTTGAAAATTTTTTTAAAAAGGTTTCTACTTCGTTTAACAAAAATCTAATGTATTGACTTGTATAAGACAAATAATTCTAGAAAGTACTACATAAGTATAAGATAGTTTAATAAATTATCTTTCCATACCCAAGTCTTGTTAATTAATGTATGCATTTAAGTCCTACCACAACCAGTCTCCTATTTGAGTATTATTTTCTTATTGAAGAAATTTCTTTAATTCTGTCTCTAAAAATGTTATGTGTTTTTTAATATGTGAGAAACACACTTTTTTTTTTTTTTATTGCTATCAAAAAAGCATGTAAGAAGGATGAATAATTCGAAATATTCATCTCACATCCTACTATTATACCATTGAGCTAATATAGTAGTATTCATCAACTCTTAATTTTTTTTTAATAAAGACTGATCTAAAAGCTAATGAACACTACCACATTAGTCTAGTAGTATTGGCGTGGAATATAAGATAAGCATGTAGCAGTACTAGAGAATGACACATAACACTTTTATAAGTTGGATAAAAAAAAAAAAAATCATTTTGTAGGAAATTATTTCCTATAAAAAAAAAAAAGTGGAGAATGAGGAGATCGTTTCAATGGTTCTCACATACTATGGGGTTGGCCCAAGCCATGCTGACCCAATTCGCAGTTACAGTAAATTATGGTCCTACTCCTATATTGCTTCGCATGATGGGCCGGCAAAGACCATGTTGAGTCTCATGAGGCCCAGGAGAATCCATACCACCCTGGTTCTATTTGCAGTAAATATGGGCCTGTTTTTGAAAACCATGGTGGGCTCTCTAGTGGCATGCAATTCAACTCTCTTTCACTTTTTTTGTTTTTTTGCCCCCCAGGTTATACATTTGCTAGAAACTCATCAAAATTACCTAGGACTGGCAATTCGTGTTGGCGTATTCGGTTCACATCAAGTTGACTTACGGGCCAAATCAATTATACAATGGTGAAATATACAATTTATAATTTCAGAGATTTTTTTTTTTGGTTTTACTTTTTTTTTTTTTTTAATGAGAAACGGGTTTCTTTGTCGGATAAGCGCATAGCAATGATAGGCAAAATGACTACTAAAAAAATACAAATTTTTATTTTAACTATTTATTTTATATATACCCTCCAATAAATATCTATTCTACTATTATTTTAATTAAATTTATTTTTCAATCTTTTTTATTATTTTATTTTATTTCTCTCTTTAGTCTTTCGTCTCTCACTCTCCCTCTCCCTCTCACCCAACAAAACCCAGATGCAATTGATGCCATTACTCTCCCACCATCCTGACTTCTATACTGCCCTTCATTTCCCATAGCTCACCTTCTCTTCTTCACGAAAACTTTCTCCTTTCTCACATGAATCCTTCTCGTATCTTCCAGGGTTTCCTTTTCCTCCTTTCTATTTTCTTCCATTTTCTTCTCCTACGAAAATACTGTAACATGCTATTGTTCTGAGTGGAAGCTCTCTTTTTCGGTTTTGTTTGAGTGGAGGAAGAGAGCGACAAAGGGGAGAGGAAGAGAAAGAGAGAATAATAATAATATAATAATAATAATAATAATAATAATAATAATAATAATAATAATAATAAAAAGGTTTATAATGTGAACAATAAATACATTTTTCAGCTTATTCACTGTTCATTCTTAAAAAAAAAAAAAAACTATACATTTTGGCATTCTGTTGGAGAGAAAAAAAATGCTGATAATTGTTGTGAGTGTACTTGTGAAGTTTGTATCCCATATGGTTAAAATGTAAGAAGGATAAATAATTTATATAGCATAGTTGGGCCCTAACATATAAGCTTAAACTTTTATGTTAAGCGGTGTCTCAACATGCTATATTAAACTTTTGGTCAATGTGGAAGAGACTCACAAGTGAGTGAGAGATTGTTGTGAATGCATTTGCGAGGTTTGTGTCCCACATAACTAAGATGTAAAAAGAGTAAGTAATTCATATAGCATAGTTAGACCCAAACCTATAGATTTAAGTTTTTGAGTTAAAATGTGTCTCAATATATTATATTATAAGCTCACTAAAAGTCTTCCCTAAGTATTTCATTCCCTAACATAAAGAATTTACCTACTCTATTAAAGATGTTCTAAAAATTCACGACAATTATCCAATCCAATTACTCACAATTTAGGCACTTAATTGCCATTGATGCGATTTTTTGTCAATTTTTAAGCATTGAGATAGGTATATGTAGATTAAAGGAGAAGCGAAATAATAAAAATAAAGCCCTAAATATTATATTATTACTCTTATTTACTTCATATTTCTACAATATATGAGACTTCTATTTATAAAAAAATTGAAATAAATAAATAAATATGATAATAGATTATAAAAAATTACAATCAATTACAATAAATCAACAAAATCCAATTCCCTAATATAGTTGGTGTTTGGCAAACATCTTTTGAGCCTTTTTTTTTTTTACTATGCACATCAATGATGTGCACAGTGACCGTGTCTCAGAAGCTGTAATTACCGAGGAAGACTTCCAACCTATTATAACATTATACCGAAAATACTCCTACGTGTTTTTGCCTTGGGTTGCTTTGGACAGAAGAAGAAAAAAAAAGAAAAAAAAAAAAAAAAAAGCTCCTCTCTTAGGGGTATTTTCGGCAAATTAACTTCCCTTCATCCAAGGCTTCAACTTTTATCAGATAAGTTACTGTGCACCATCAATATAATGTACAATAAAAAAAAAAAAAAGAAAAATTTTCGGAAGGTGTTTGACACCCCATATTCTAACATATATAACTTAATTTTATCTCCTTTTTCACTCGAAGACTCGACAAAACAATGGAAGTAATTAAATAGAAAACGACTGCAATTTGTACATAGGAAGTAATTAAAGAGAAAATGAGTACAATTTGTACATAGGGAGTGTCGTAGCTAGAAAGAGTCCCACCTTTGATGGAGTTGATGCTTCTTCATGATGGTGGTCGCCTAGACAAAAGCTGCCCATATCACATGCAATTGAAATTTTCAATGACCCACCAATTGCCACCTACGTATTGGGTACGTGTGAAAGCTACTCAATAGTCTCAATCTGGCCCGGGATTTTTCTTTTTCTTGACAAAAAGGTCATACAGATTTTCAAGTGGCTCGGTGCCCACTATTGCCCCCTCCCAATTAATATTAGTACTTTTTTTAACATTTATATCCTATCATCAGTTTTTTAAACCCAAGAAAGAAATTTTAAAAAATCTATTTAAAAAAGTTATCAAAATTTTCTTCTATCAGCTTATAATGATATATTTTTTTAAAAGTATTAATTACATAATTAAATTTATCTCTTTTTATTATTTTAAATTTTTAGAACAAGTGATAATTTTACATTTATATTACATCATCAGTTTTTCAAACCCCCCTAAAAAAAAAACTTTTTAAAAAGGTTATCAAAATTTTCTTCATTTGGCCTATAATACAAAATTTTTTTGTTAAAGTATTGATTAAATAATTAAATTTACTTTTTTTTTATTAATTTAAATTTTTAGGACAAGTGATAATTTAATATAGTATAATTTAAATCTTAACTTTGTCATTTATTTATGAAATTCATCGTTGCTTATACTTCATTTCCTTTACATACTCTTAATCATCTCTAAATGCATAAATTTGATTATATCATTTGAATGCATGAGATGTTGTACAATGATTGTATATTAGACTACACAACAAATTAACTCATCTTTTAAAAATTGTTACTAAATTTCCTTGTGGTTTGAAGTTCAATGATATCCTTATATTTTTCACCCTAATGAAGAATTCTCACAAATTACGCATGTAGCTTGAAATACTATATTTAGCCTCAATTGGCTGTCAATAAAGCTTAAAACTTCACGTGACCAATAAGGGTGGTTTGGCCATCCTAAAGGTCAAGTATTGAAGGTGTTCGAATCACCCATGTGGCTAAAAAGGTGGTTCGACTACCCTCAAATGGCGAACCACCACAGTGACAGAAGGAGGTGATTCAATTCACCCCAATCGCCACCCTTTTTTTTTCTTTCTTATATGCTGTCACAATTTGAACCATTCATTTTAAATGAAAAGTCCATATAAAAGGTATTGTATTCAAGTGCAATACCCCTTTTTTTTTTCTTTTTTCTTTTTTTAAATAGTTAATTTCAACCAAAAATGACAATAACTTCACAACAAAGAAATTATAGGAATCAAAATACAAACCAGACTAGAAAAAACACTATCCTTGACAACAATTCAAGCTAGCAAGTCCTTTCCACAAGGCTTGAGGAAATCCTTGAGATGGGAGTTAGTGAAAAAGCTACCAGCAAAGCTAGTTATAGCTGCCCATTGTGGGGAGTTGAGTGCATCCAGAGGCACTCATATATTTCTTAGTTTCTGTCCAGTGGCATACAAAGCTGTGATGGACACCTTCAAGAACTATGAGGCAATAATTATCAAAGACTGGATTTCGTGACCTGGATCTAGATCTGGGTCCTCAAATTTTGTTGCACCAAAAAAGTTTCACAAAAGGTCGGGACCAAAATAAACATCAGCGCGTGCAACCCATGCACGCCACAGCAGCAAAGTGGGGATGCACGTGCTAGAACGGTGGACAACAACAAGGGGATCCGAGTGGAGACCGGCGGGGTTGGAGGCGTAGCATGTGGTTAATGGAGGCAGATAAACAGCAGTAAATCTGACTTCAAAACCACAGATCAGAATACCTAAAAAAACCTATAGGAGAAGGAGAAGGGGAAAGAAACTATGGGGGATGACGGAGGGAAGCTGACTAATGCTATGTCACATACTACTCTGTGAAGCTTAGTGAACTATGTCTGTATTCCTTGTTTGTGCATTGCAACTTGGCTTATGTGGTCTTCAATAAATCTTTTATTCATTAAAAACATTTATTGGCTATAAAATTTAGTGGCAACCGCAGCATCAAGACCATCAATAATGGGGGACCCCCATTGGCAATTCTAAAGTTTTTATTTCTTCTACAAGGACCACGTACAGCTACTACATGCCCGTAATTAACATTTCTCTTTCAAAAAACATAGAAGGGGGAAGAATTTGGTCAAAGCAATTAAGCTCGGTTGCTTTCATGGCTATCTGAAACAGTTGATCCTCTGTTTTTCTTTTTTCTGTAGAGTGATCTAAAAATCAATAGGTATAGCATACTATGATTCTCTAGTAGTTCCTTCCAACTTTGCCTGGTAACAGATCACATTTTGGGTACTCTGAAAAACGAAAAACATGCAAACCCAGTTTACAGACAGCCTCGGCAGCAACAGTATTTTCCCATTGTTGTTCAATGTGTCTTCCATAACAAGAACAGGATCGCCAGGGGAGAAGAAGAAAAAAAAACCAAGAGAAAAAGAAGACGAGAGGATAATCCAAAGAGCACGTACGGTCATTGAAATAAATAACAGCCAATAACGTGTAATGCTACTCACCAAAAATAAATAGAGCTAATATAGGAACACAAAATTAAAGACCTAACAAACCTCAGACCTATATTAAAAGTAGCCATCAATGCTAATAATTGAACATACCCAATTAGACACACTATATAAAAATAAAAACTTTTTCATTTTTTAATCTTATTTGTATTTTATTACACAGCCTTGTAGGATCCAATCCATATGTTGCGAGAAAGGGAAAGCAAAAAGAAGAAAAACGTGTACGGAAAAAATTAAGTTCCTTTCTTCCTCCAAAATTTTCACTGATATTCATGAAAAAAAAAAAAATCACCAATCTCATAATGTTTCTCATGCTGATCATACTGAACATTCTATGATGTTGCATGCCCCATAAAAATTTGCTAAAAAAAAAAACACCAACATAAAAATGAAACTAACCTCAAACACTAAAATAAGAAGAAAAAAAAAAAAACTAAAATCATTGAAGAACCCATTTCACATACAAAAAGAGAACAAGAGAGAGATAGAGTATAACCATAATCTCTTGTCAAGATTCACCATGTCCATGTCCATGCCCATGTCCATGTTCGTGTGTATTTTCATGAGCTTCCTCTTCTTCCTTTATCTCTTGTGGGGTCTCCACCGGCTCCGCCACCGGTACAGGCTCTTCGGAAGCGGTTGGCGCCGGCTGCCGCGGCTGCGGAGGGTCGACTCTGCCGTCAAGGCACGACGAGCATTTCCTCTCCACCCAGCTCTCGAAGTCGTACTGCCCATGACCCATGATGCGGCGACCGGAACAAAGCCGGCCGATCATGCCGGCTATCACTCCTAGAATAGTTATCACTGCAAGCACGGCGATCACGGGCCCCACCGACCCGTGGCCCGAGTGGGCCGTGTAAGCTTGCTGGGTCACCACCGCCAGGGGCGGTGTCTGTTGGTCTATTGGAGTGGACATGTGGTATATATGAAAATCTTTTGGGTTTTTGAGAGGTTTTATTTGGTTTGGGAAAGTAGAAAAAAAGATGGGTTTGTTTGGAAACAACGAATTCGATGAGGATTAATTAGATCCTTAAGATGGAAAATTTTTTCAGGGTTTTGTGTGTTAACAAAGAGAGACAAAAACTGTAGGGGTAGTTCATGAAAAGAGAAAGAAAATGGGAGAAACTAGAAAGTTGTGTTTTCGGTGTTCAAAAAGCTGTAGAAAAGACCTCTAGAGATTTCTAGTTTCTTTTCTATGATTTCTTTTTCTTTTTCTTTTTTTACTTCAAACTTAAGTTTTACAAGAGGAAGAAGGATCTACTTGAACTTGATTGATGTGGTAAAAAAATATGGAGAGAGAGAGAGAGAGAAGAAGAGGAAGAAGTGGGAATGTTTTGAGGAGCAAAGCCCAAGAAAAAAACCCTTTTGAAATGGTGGGGAGAGTTTTCTGAGAACTTTTTCTGGTACTGCAAGGAAGTAGGAAAACCCGCTTTGACATTGTTCAAAAATAGAAATGACAGAGGGACTGATGTGCCATCGGTACTCTGCTTTCGAAACCTTTAATTCTCAGAAAGAGACACAGCTTGGAATCTCAGTTGCATTTTTACTACTAGAAGTCTAGAAATGAAGAAATAGTTCTCTGTATATATTCCTGCGTCTATTTATTTATAATTAGAAATTATTATTTTTTTCTTTAGTCATTTTTTTATTCTTTTCCCTTTTAAAATTATCATTAGGATGTATAGCAATTATATCATACTCATAAATTTAATGATAATTTAAAAAAAAAAAAAGAGAATGAAAAAAGAAATATAGAAGAATTTATAGAAATTCTCATTTATCATTGATGAACCAAAATATATAGGAAACGAATGTTAGAATGTAAAAAAACATTTCTTTTTCTCTTTACTTAACGACACGACTCACCCACAAAAAAAAAAAACCGACACGACTCTCTAATTATCTTAAAGAGAAATGCATATATTCCACTTCTTTCCTGTGGCTAGGTACTGTAACTACTGTTGTCTGTTTGTTTTCACTTTAAGCCATTTTGGACTATCTGCTAAGTTATCAGCAATTTACACTCATAAATATTACTTGATTCATATTTGATGCTAAAAAATTATTAAAGGCTACACTCGAAAGATGTAGAAAGAAATCACATGACAATTAAGGTTGTCAATTCTTGTTCGTGTATTAAGCTTGGGTCATATTAAAATATGGATATAAAATTATATAGATCAACTTTAATCTGATTTATTTAATTAAACAGATCAAATCTTTCAACTCTAATTCACTAACTTTGCGTTGAGCTCATATCAAACTTTTAGGTCATGTCAACAATTATTAACCTTACAACGCTATAATCTATATCAGGATCATGGTTTTCCATAAGCTCTCGAGTGTCCAAACATACGTATTGGACATGTAAGCAAGGCTAGAAGCTTCAAATATATCTAATTAGACCCAAAAATATTATTGCAATAGTCATAAAAATTATTATTGCCGGATTAGAAAATCATTTCAAAAGCTACTAGCTTATAACGGTTATAATATTAATTAAATAATTAAATTAACATTTTTTATTACTTCCTAGTTTAATACTTCATGAGAGAAGAATTTGTATGCACCGTATGATGCCAAAGGTGCATATCAAGATGCATGGTGGCAAATCATCTCATTTTCAAAGTTGTTTTTTGGGTACTTGATAGGTTTGCTTTTTCTCAAAGGTCAAAAAGTTGAGCATTATTTTTCTACCAGCCAAAAAAAAAAAAGTTTAGATTTTATGCTAAAACTTTAAGCTAATTGAACCACGTCTCTTTTTACCCTTTCTCTTTTCCCCAACCTCAACAATTGTATATCAAAAAATAATTCACTCATTTTAATTACATAACAGTTATATAATAATCTATTAAATTTTATTTTCCCTATAACAAAGTATATATAAAAGATTGGAAAAAAGAAACCAAAAGCTTCAATTACAATTACTGAGAGAAATGAACTTCAAATAATTCAAAAACCAGAGGTGTCAATTATGCAACACCACATAGAGATGAGGGGTCAGAATAGAGAATCGGAGCTGATGAGAAAACAGAGAATATGTTTGAGAATATGAATGATGATGATGAGTATGATAGTTCATGATATAAAATAATTTTGGCAGATCCAATTGGGGAGAGAGAGAGAGAGAGAGAATTTTGTTTAGCGATACAAAGGACAGAAATCTCAATGTGACTGCACAAAGTTTTGGCAGGCATCTACCAGCTTTTCTTTATATTCTTTTTTGAATCCAAGCACTCCTTGTCGGCTTCTTTTTTGAATCTATGTGCAGTTGAACTTGTTCTTCTCCCTCAAATAGAAACGTTCCCTTCTTCATCCCAATTGAAACTAGAAATCAAAGAATAATAAAATATGTTTCAGTAGGGGTAGATTACACAACTTTTCAGCACCCCATGATATATAGTCATTTAGTGGGACACAACCATGATTGGTTTTTTTTTTTTTTTTTTTTTAAAAAAAAAAGGGAATTACTTTAATTGCTCCCAAGTCATAAGTATGAGCAAAGTTTTTGTATACATCTATTGACTTATAAAATACTTCATTTAAATCTCACATCGTTTTTGTATTTTACACTACCATAAACAACAGATTTCATAATATTACACAAATAATTAAAATATTTAATCATTATAATCTTAGAGCACTTACATCCGACTCAACAAATATTTAGTTAAAATTTAGCCAAAGAACATTTTTCTTTTGTAAAGTTTTTTTTTTTTAATTTTAGATACTCACTTTTCCAAAGCACTAACATCTAGCTCTTCATTTTAGCTATTCCTTTCACTTTTTTATTTAAAATATTATTATTTTATCTACTTTTCATATTCCCAAATAAAAGAGATAGTCATATTTAGGGGTGTACAATCGGTTGCGGTTGCGGTTATGGACAATAACTGCAACCGCAACCGGGTACCGGTTATTTGTTTTTAAAAATCGCAACCGCAACCGGGGTACCCGGTTATTTGTTTTTTAAAAGCCGCAACCGCAACGGGGTCCCGGTTGCGCGTTGCTAAAACCCGTTTTAATACCGGTTATAAACCGGTAACCGGTTTTAATGTTATGAATTACAAAAAAAAATTATTTTTAATCATTTCTCATTAAAAATTTATTTTTGAAATAGGAAAATAAAAAAAGTTTGTTCATATTTAATATGGAACAACTAGACAAGTTCACATATATATATATATAATATATATATTATATATATATATATTATATATATTCGTTTCTTTTCTCTCTTTTTTTTTTTTTCTTTTCTTGCTCCCAAGCTTGCTTGGGGAGCTCCCTGCAAGCAGGGAGCTCTTATTGAGAGAGAGAGGGAGAAAAAGAAGGAGAAAAAAAAAGAAAAGTATATTAACTTGTCTAAAATTAATAATTAATATATATATATATTATAATATATATATTATATATAGTTATATAATTAATAATTATATATATAAAAACCGATTATCTGGTTACCCGGTTAATAACCGTTTTTTTTTAAATTAATAACCGCAACCGCAACCGGCCTAACCTGGTATCCGGTTGCGGTTATTCCTGGCTTTCCGGTTTGTCCGGTTATCCGGTAATCCGGTTATTTCTGGTTATCCGGTTATAAGCGGTTAATAACCGCCCCGCTTGTACACTCTTGACTCATATTGATGTTTTTGTCAATATAAATGATAGATTGTTCAGTGCTTAGC
The DNA here is from genome assembly GCA_900184695.1 of Betula pendula. NCBI lineage: Eukaryota > Viridiplantae > Streptophyta > Magnoliopsida > Fagales > Betulaceae > Betula > Betula pendula. The sequence goes on along the minus strand of FXXK01000223.1, from coordinate 123,022 downwards.
ACTGTAGCAGTTCAACAAATTTTTAGCCATTTAGTTTAGCCGGATGTTGAGTATTTTTTTGTTACAAGGCTAGTCAAAATAATTTTTTAGTTATTTTGTTAAGCTCAATGTGAGTGCTTTTACTTTTGGCTGATAAATTCTATACTTTGCCACACTCAGGGATAAAACTAGAATGTCTCATATATAAGGACTAAAGTATAAATAAGGGGTCAAATTTATTTTTGTTAAGAACCAAGTCTAATTTTTGAAAAAAATTAAGAAAATTTGAAAACTGTTGGGGGGGGGGGGGAGGTGGGCATGGCCCTAATGTTCTAGCATGGGTCCGTTCTGGCCACACTTGAATACTGAAGAGAATGTTGTTTGGCAATATCTAGACTAATTGGAATCTTCAACAATTTTATGTTTAAACATTAATCGTGAGACAGCTCATATGAGACACACTTGTTCGAATAAATTTTAAATTGTTTAGCCACATACTTAAGCAGGTAAGTCCCATAAACGGTCTCACTATCCAATTGCTAACAATCTGAACAATAAAATTGCTAGAATCTCTGCTTATATCTACATGAAAAATGCTATTCATCGTTCTAATAATTTGAACAGCATTCTGAGACCTGTGAGTCTGTGATCGACTGCTCTACAAGATTGCGTAAACTTTTTTATGTTTTAATTTTCTGAGGACATTGCATAATCAAAATCAAATGGGCATTTGGTCATCCATTACGATCTATATATCTCAGACTTGATGACGCATAACAAGACTAAAACTAGTTTATTACAGTGACTAACCTTAGCTAATTCACAAAGCCACATTTCTTCCTAATTTGCCCATTTTCCCCCGTGAGAACCCCAACATTACCGAGCTTTATCATCGATGCTGCAAAATCATTGAAAAATAGAAATGGGTTCATGCTATAACTGTCAACCATTGCAGCAGTTTGTGGATCCCCCATTAAAGCTTGATCAGACTCAAGAAGCACCGTGTTGCCTTTGAGGTTTGTGTAATACGAATTGTCAAACTTGTCAGTACTTGTGATGTCGAGAGGAGCGAGGTTGGTGTTTGATGCATCTCTGTTGGGGCACGTGCTTTGCAAGTTCGACAGGAGTAAAGAGTCGAGTGTAGGGTCTGGCTTGCCAGAGCCTTTGAAGTCAAAGAGTCTCCGTTTGAAGGCGAAGCATTGGGCATAGCCTATGGTGTGTCCTCCTGTAATTGACAATAATAGTATATGTAAAAAGCCCTCTTATGTCAAAAACACTAAGGAATGACTTAATTAAGGGTACGGTGTGGAGATTCTGTTAGCTTGTAGGGGCGTATTGAGGTATGTGTTTATCGTAACAAACTCTTTTCATTAAATAAGTTAGACTCCTCGATTCTAACCCTTTAATTTTGTATTAAGTTTGTATCGAATTTGCGAGTTGTGTCAAAAACTACTAGTCTTATGTCACATGTTTATATTCGAGTCATGTCAAGACATGAGTATAAGACTATATATGTCAGATTTTTTAATTCTAACCCACTAAGTTCATGTCAGATTCTTAAGTGGTGTCAAATATTGCCAACCATGTGCTTGGAGTTTTCCACCATGCAAGAAAAATCAATCTTCTCATGGCATTTGAAAATGAGCCCAAATAATTCTATCATGTCAAATGGATTGTACAATTTATGCATGAGAATGGAGGTCAAACTACTTCTTCTTAGAGTCAAAACTTAGTAGGTTAAAATCAAGATAAGGTAAAGAACAAGAACCTGAGAGGACTACAACATCCTTCAAGTCAAGACCCTTTGATGTGAACTTGGCAGTGATATTCTGTAGAGGCTCGAAAGGTGATGGTATTTGTTCATTAACTGCCTTCTCGCTTGCTGTTGTTCCATCTCGTCGGCCTAATGGAACAGGCCAGTAACGCCCTCCAGCCTGATAAAAAGTTGAAAGAATAAATTCAACTGAATCAAGGGATTGAATTTCAGAGTCATCTAAAAGTTCATATAGAAGTGTGTCAAATACCATAACAACAGCATCTCTTGCTGCAAGAGTCAATATATCAGCACAAGAAACAGTTGATGGACAGAATCTTTCAACATCAGCCTTTATATTGTCGATGACATCAAAACCTCTAAGTGAATTGTGATTGGCAGGAGCATTCTTTTCACCAGTGAAATCATTTGTGCCATCAAGAAGAACTGAGGCATCACAGCCCTATGCCAAGCAATCACACACAAGCAATTTAACTGCTCCATAAAGTCAAAGTTGATGTACATAAGGAATGTTTGACACAAATGTTTCACTCATATTAAAATATCCAGGTAACAAAGAAGCAAATAGAAAGAATCTGAAGGGACATAGAATTAACAAGTAATTTGTACAGAGTTGAACAGGCCTGTTTGGGTTGTATTATATGTCTGTCAAATGTCCCATTGACATAGTAGCCTAAACTCATAGAAACTTCTGATAATAAAATATGCACTCAATTTCTTTTTTTTTTTTTTCATTTATTTTAGCTATTGGCAAGTGGCAACGAACTAAAACATAAAGGGTGCTTGAGAAAACTATTAGTGAGCAATACAGCATTTGTTATAAGCTTCTCTTTCTCAAAGTTACCCTAAAGAACATGTGTTTATATATGCATGTGAGTTGTATGTGTGTGCTCCAATCTGATCCTGGCAAGAAGAGATTGCACTACAAGAGATGCAACGATGTCAAAAAGCTAGAGGTAACAGGTTTTAGAAAAGATCAATTACATTGACAATACAATCGTGAAAGTGCAGCCGAAGTAGGGATGCAGACATCCTGTAGTCATTTCTGACAGCTGACCAAACACCATAGCTAACAATCATGGACAAGCGGGGGCACGATTGGGCATAGAAATTGTAATCAAGTTGGCCATAAACAAGGGGATACCTATAAATGGGTGGACACAAAGACACAATTAAACAAAGGGTGAAACTGGGGAAGAGTTTTTGACCCATAGCTTGTGAGCATGAACAAGTTGCTGTGAAATTCTGATTCCGATTACATGTACTTGGGGCTTAGTGGTGATTTATATGCAAAACAATAGAATATCAAAGGAAATTGATTGGTTAACTTAGAAAGTGGCTATGCCACTAGTGTTGTAAAATCTAGTGCCCACAACTGCAACTAAGTGTCCTAATTTAGATGTGATAAGCATTCAATAAAATCATCCCCTACTATATTACTTTCTATATTCCCTGATCTTATTATATTTCAAGATGTGAAGGATGTTTTTGATATAAACCTTGGGTAAAACTCACATTTGAAAATCGGCTTACAAGGGAAGGGTGCCCAAAAGCTTATATACACATGATTAAGATTGTACTTAAGTCATGTGAAATACTTAGAATTGTAACATATTATCATACTTCTCAGCCGATGTTCACGGCGGCCCACTCTATTGACATTGACACAGTGGTAATCCTTTATCTTTTGACGGCTTCACTCATCTATCAGTATTTAATGATTTAATACTATGTCTATACATGGTACCAAAACATTTTAATCTAGTCTATAGGTTACTCTATTCATGACTTGACTGCAAAGTCGCAACTCATTCGATCTAATACTCGACGAATTGCGTCTGATGCCATATTTGACGTGGTAGATGGCTCTGATACAAATGATATAAACTTTGGATACAACTCACCCTTGAAAATCGGCTTATAAGGTGAGAGTATCTAAGAGCTTATATATACATCGTTAAGATTGTACTTAAGCCATGTGAGACACTTAGGATTGTAACAATTTTTAATATGAAATCTCAAACTTGAGAACTAAATTGTTAATAGCACTACGAAGGAACCAGGGATCAAGTTCTGATGCATGACCCTCCAGTACATAGTGCCATGCTTTACAAACTAATAAAAGTCAATACCGATATTCTCTAACAATACAATTTTGAATAGCTTTTGTTAGAACTTTCGTAGAAAATGAATTGAATGTCCTATCTATAGAGTGTAATGGGTCAAAAACATTTGGTTTCAACCCATGTGCATTTGAATCTAATTGCTTGTATGTTGAGATGGTTCTCAGTGATAATCTATGAATTGACTCCAATGGAACTTTACACTAAAGATGTCTATATCACCATCACTGACCTAATCAATCAACTAATGTACAATTATGAGAAAGGGATAAAAAAATATTTTGCAAAATATTAAAAGATCAAGAATAAGCAGAGTCAAGATTAAATGTAACATCCTGAATAAATGCAGGCCAAGTTAATCGATCTATTGTTTGTACAGTATGAGCTAGTGCATTCAACAAGTTTTCCTAGGCTTTCAGCAAATAGAGATGGTCTGCCAATGGTTTGGATTAAAAAAAGCATTGGATGATACATACTATATCTAATCCATTGTTAAGCAGCTAATGCCTGGGTTAGAATCGATATTTTCTGGATATTTAACATGAATATTTTCTTGACAAAAGAAGACATGTGCATATCTGGATCCATATTCAACTGGAACCCACACCTCAGCCAGTAGTTTCTTTTCATAGGCACAAATTTGTTCCAATTTTTACTCTTATTACTGGGTTTCTCCCCCTATTTCACTGCAGCAGAACAGTTGGTCAGCACGATGAAATGGCCTGCTCCAACAATCAGTAAAGAAGGGATTAGCAGTGATATATATGTATATAAAAGTTCATATAAAACTTACCTAGAACTCAGACGTCTCTCCACTGATATCGCAGGCCACGTTTCCTTTCTAAAATACTTTAAAAAAAAATTTATTTGACAAGAGAGACAAAGAAGTACTCCACAAGAACTCATACTTGAGCAAATATATTAGTAAAGATTTCATACACATGCTAAAATCCAAAAACGTGACTAGGATCTCATACAAGAAAGGTATGCAAATAATTCTACGGCTGTCAAAGTGTAGAGATAAAGCGCAATAAAACCTCACGATCTTTATCAATTCATGACAGTGGAAGTACAACTATCTACAAGTGTCTCTACAAGTAAGGCTGGCAAAAGAAATTTCAACCAGCAATTTGCATGCCACATATGCATTGCACTTTGTAAGGTAGTTTGTTAAAATAATAATAATGAAGTGCACTACTTCACTATGACAACTATTTCATTACAAAATCTTGGTATTGCTTTATCATTTCTTTTTGGTAAGAGATAAAAAGCACTGAAAACCAAAGAAAACGTTATCTTTTTAGCAAGGTACTTATCATCAGTGGCAGAGCCAAAAACTTTTGTTTTATTTGGGGGGTGGGGGCATGGTTAACCTTAAACACATGAATATATACCCATGTGTATAGAAGGATAAAATATGATACAAGTACATAATCAAGAATAGAAAAACTTTAAAACAAATCAAATCAATAAAATTTTCAAGGAATACTTTAAAGTACATTACCATCAATACTATAGTTTTTAATTCAATTTCACTGAACAGAAATGTGAAAGCATAGGTAATAACAATAATGAAATGCATATATCTTTTTCCCAAGTCCAAAATTATGGGCCAAAAATGAGCAAATGTTTTGCTTATTTTAAATACTCTTAAGCAACCAATAAGAAAAGTAATGTCCAGTATAGTGAAACAGTTAGTAGTACAGCAAGTTTTTGCCTAGGTAATTGTATAACCCCTGTAACATTTTTGCCACCGTAGGAAGCAACTCTTCCTGCAACTGAGATAAGCTACCCTTAATTTCTTTTGCTTTGTTGAGTATCCTAGCCGTCATATTTTGTTTTTTCAGACAAGTATCATTTCCTTCATTTCTTTCATATGTCCATCAAAATCTTCATTCGCCTTCAAGTAATTCTCCATTCAATGCTTGCTTCAAGTTTTGGAAGGGGAGGGGGGTTGGCCCGCAGCTCCCTCATTCCGCCACTGTTTATTGTACCATACATAGAAATACAAAATGATATTCAAAGTATTATATCTATGTGTTTTTGACTTTGGATACTGGTGTCTCTGTTTCCCTTTAACCTTATAGCTAATAATAAAATTACAACTTCAACAGTGGAATCAGTGGAGCAAAACTAAATGTATATCTAAGACGTTTCCTTTCATTGTTGTTAAACTAGCCCAATTTTCAGCATAGCTAAGCCGAGCAGGCCCTGGAATGTTTGTGATGGGAACCCACATGGAAGAATAGAAATATGATAGAAATATGAACTCCTTTCAAGTAGGAGAGATCACAATAGCTCCTTTTGAGTAGGAGTGACCACAAATGAATCCAATTAGGGTTGGAAACAAACCACAAGTTCCTAATAGTCCTCCATAATCTTCCTCTTGCCTCTCACTCCTTTAAATAAACTACTAACAACAAAGTTATAGCTTTCTTATTCTACGATGATAACTACTGAATGAGAATAACAACTAAATGATAATGACAACAATAGATCGAGCTGAGATAAGAACAATGCTATCTCTTTATTAGTCCCCTGTTACGATCCCAACTCAACCTTAGGGAGTAACGCCATCTACTGGGCTTCTCCCTTATCTACTGGGATTTACTGCACATGTCGGCAATGGTAAATGTTTCATATAGGAAATCTTCATGTCTCTGAAAATGAGTAACACACTGGCAGAGCTTATGAAGAAAAATTCAATGCAAGTTGCAAATTGCTGATATTATAATGACATCACCAGTACGGCCTTTGTGATTAACTTTTGCTCAGAATCATTTTCTTTTGCTCATTTCTCCATGTTCCATAAAATCTCCCTAATGTATGAACATAATCTTCTCTACTAAGGATTCTAATGAAGATTTTTTTTTAAGGTGCTTTAATGCCTAGGAAGTGATGCTACTTATGCAGATTTCCTAACAACCAAATTATACGTTCTTGGTTTGTTAAGTAGATTTAATTTTTACTAGGAAGACTTCTAATTTTTACCTAATACCAGGGCTTCTAACAGTACCCTGGGCAACTCTAAGCATTATTTATTTTTTATTTTTATCAATTTGATAACTAGAAATATTAATTAATGATAAGGATGAAGAAGAGCTTAAATGGCGCCTTAAATAAATGAAGAAAAGAGTACTGTAGATCTATTAGCACGCAACATAGGCAGAAAATGCATTTTCAGTGAGCATTGTAATAGTTACACTGATAGAAGCCCCTGGACACTACTTGTAACAATTAGAGAATCCACATAGCTAACCTTGCCCTGCATAATTTGCATCAGTTTCAATGCTATCTCTCCTCAAGTGAACTCTTCCAAGATTCAATGGAATATGGAACCTTCATGAGTTAGAAGACTCTACATGGCAAAATAAATAAGCAGGTGTTCTTTATTATAGTACAGCAGCAATACATGACAAGGCATCGAGTTACTAACCTGGGAAACTTGCAATAATGGTGAAATTATTTTCTCGACAACTTAATGACTTTTGTAGTCAACTATATGTATCTAGATCTGTGGAAACCCAAAACACCAGTAGATTTGAAATAAAGGACAGATAAAAAAAATAATTTTACACAAGAAAGCAAAAGATATAATTATATGATGAGATCATTTGGTGTTTTGTAATTAGATGTACATCTTATCCCAAATGCCATGACAAAAGGCAAGATATAATCAATTGTAATCAGGATGCTAGCTATTTGATGAAAATGGAAACATTAATCAAAAGCTGCTTATGATTCCTTCCAAATTCTCTAATGTTTCACATGAACCTGTGCACATTACATTTTTATATATCAATGTAAAAATCAGTTTCTGTCAACAAATTTGTCATAAGAATTTTACACAAACAAATACAGGAAACTTATGACGACAAGTAAATGAGTAATGGGGATGGTACCGATTTTACCGCACTCTTTCAGGCATTTTATCATGCAGGCTACGTGCATTTTCACTTTAACAAATTCCAGTAGTGCCAACAAAAGAAAATACTACGACAGGAAAAAGTGTGTGGTTACTGCTAAGTATAGGCCAAACAATTGTAATTTCTCATTTACTTTTTCAGGTTTCATTGGATAAAAAATATTTGATTTTCTGCCCCATGCATCTCTCATTTTCTTTCATTTGTTGTTCAGTTTTAGACATTTTCAGTTGAAAAAAAAAAACTGAGATTGAGAAGTCATTTTCTGGCCCATGCAGGTCTCGAACCTGCGACCTTCGCGTTATTAGCACGACGCTCTAACCAACTGAGCTAATAGGCCAGTTGGTAGAGTACATTGCATTAAATTATTTCTTTGCTTCACATAACAAAGATCAAGGTTCATTAATACTTGTTAATTTTTTTAAATTTTTTAATTCTTGGTTCATTAATACTTTTTTTTCGTACTCTTCATAATAAAAAGAAATTATAACAAAACATTATGAGTTTCGTTGTTGAGAAAAAAACATTTGAAACCAAAGAAAGTAGTGTCAAGTAGATCATGGACGAGCCAAGTGATGGGGCGCAGATCATAATATAATTACTAGGAGTATACAAGCGGGGCGGTTATTAACCGGAAATAACCGGATAAACCGAAAAACCGGAAAACCGAAAATAACCGCAACCGGATAACCGGTTAGGCCGGTTGCGGTTGCGGTAATTAATTTTGAAAAACCGGTTTTTTATATAATATAAAATAATAATTTAAAAACTAATTATATATATAATTTTCTCAAGGGATCTTAAGAAGCTACATAGCCTAAATAGCCTTTTTTATAGAAGTAGGAGGTGAACAAAGTTTGTTAAAATTAATATAAGACAAATTCTTTTTTTTTTTTTTCTTTCCTTTCTTTCTTCTCTTCTCCTCTTCTTTTCTCTTCTCTTCTCTTCTCTTCTCTTCTCTCTCTCTCTCTCTCTCTTCTCAATATGCAGGGAGCATGAGCTCCCTGCCGCAGCTCCCTGCAGCCCTGCAGCAGGGAGCTCATGCTCCCCTGCTGAGCTCCCTGCTGCAGGGAGGAATAAAAGAAAAAAAAAAAAAGGAGAGAAAGAAAAGAAAAAAAAAAAAAAAAGAGGGAAATATGAACTTGTCCCACATTGAATGTGAACAAATTTTTCCACTATCTACTTCTATAAAAATGCTACTTGGACCTTTGTAGGCATAGCTTCTCAAGATGCCTTGAGAAAATCATATATATAATTAGTTTTTAAATTATTATTTATATATATTATTATTATATATATAAAAACCCAATGAGAAATGATTAAAAATAAATTTTTTTGTAACCCACAACATCAAAATCGGTTACCGGTTATTAGCAACCGCAACCGGGGTCCCGGTTCCGGTTGCGGTTGTTAAAAATAAAAAAACCGGGGACCCCGGTTGCGGTTGCGGTTATTGCCCAATAACCGCAACCGCAACCGGTTGTACACCCCTAATAATTACCGTTACTTCTCTGCTCAATAGCTCCAATGTAGACCCCTTATTATTCGCCATCCAGAATTTTCGATGGGGCAAACCTAAGAAAAATTGGGGGTCCAACCCATAAAAAAATACACAATTTGGAGACATTTTTTTAAAATTTTTTAAATGTTCTAAAAACTTGGGGGGACTAGTTCCCCCAAGGCTATGGGTGGTTCTGCCATTGAAAAACAAGATCCAAACTCCAAACTACATCTAGAAAGGGGATTGAATAGGTATATTACAGAATAATCCAGAATTTAAAAAATCTGTAACCACATAAACATTCACAAAAAATATGAAAGCAATAAAACAAAAATAGATATTTTATTGCAGGGCAGCCAAACCAGGAAATCAATCTATTATAGAAGAATGAGTTACAATGAACTCATACTTACAAAACCTTTGAAAAAAACATGTCAATGTACTAGACAAGTGACCTGCTTGCTTGTTATTGCAGTAGTCCTTTCAAAACTTTTGAAAAAAATTTCTACTAATCTCCTTTATCAGAACCTTCGATAGACTTAACACATTGACGAAGTCTTTGTATGATTTATAAGATATAAACTCCAAGAGAGAAAATACATAAAAGATCTGAAGCTCAAAAACTCTCATAGTTCACTTTTTAGCTCACTCTAAACTCTTAAGAGAGAAAATACATTAATTAGGATTTGATTTGATTGAAGATTTTATTTCTTTAATTAGGTTTTTGATTTGTTTGTAATTTTCTTTTATTATTGTAAGAATTTCCTTAATAGACTTAGTTTTACTTTGGCTCCAAGTAATTGTGTTATATAAATACGTAGCTTAAATTGTAATAAGAGAGTTGAATTTTGTTTTGATCATATTATCAATAAGAAATACTTAGAGTTTGAGTTTTCTCTTATGTTTACCTTGAATCCTTGATAGCATCTTAATTTCTAAAAAAGTTATGAATTATTTGTTGTTTGTCGTGATTCATAACATCATGTTGCATCACTTGGTATCAGAGCCAAGATTCATTTTTAATGGCACCACGAGGGCGCGAGAGGGGTAACCGTTTTGCAGAATTCAACGACGTGCACGAGCGCGAGGAGGCAACAATTGAGGATCAACTGGTAGTTCGTTTCCAATGCATGGAGGAGCAATTTGTTGCACGACGTACTGACAAAGAAAATCAGAGCCTTACCTAATCAACTCGCCGCCATGGATGTTGCTAACGGTTGTCGCCGTCAACCAATTCCACGTTTCGTGGATGAGGATAACGTGGTTACCTTCAGTAAGGTGCGATCTCAACAGAGGAAGGTATGGTTTGGCGCGCAAAGTATGCGGCGCGCCACCTTGACTATTATTCGCGAGCCTTAAATCCATCTATCAAATCTATCTTACATGGGGAAGGAAGATGAATTTGTTAAAGAAGAGTTCTAAGAAGATGAGTTCGTTGATTAGGAATGCAAAGATGAAGATGTTCATGATGATGTTGAACATGAAGATGTTGAAGATCCTTTACAGGGATTTGTAGATTGAGATTCTCCAGTAATAATATTGATATCAATGATAAAGATCTTGTGAAAGGTTTTTTGTGATATGATCAAGAGGAAGAATGTGAAGTAGATTAGATCCCTTCAATATTCTACGACATCTATCCTGAAAAACAAGAACCGTTGGAAGAGATAAATCTCTTAGATAATATAGAAAATTTTGTTGATGAGAATTCTATATATCATGTGCTTGATGAAAACCCCAAAAATGAAGTCTTTGATTTAGATATTGAAGAAGTTCATTATGTATATTTTTCTTGGGGTGGATAATATTTGTCAAATTCTCTTAACAATGATCTTGATGAATTCTATTCGGAGGAGGATAATTTTATGTTTAAGGAGGATAATTTTATTTAAACAATCAGACAGATTATATTCTATTAATTTCGCTTGATTTGATTGAAGATTTTATTTCATTAATTATGTTTTTTATCTTATTTTAATTTTCCTTTATTGTTGTAGAAATTTTCTTAATAGGCTTAGTTTTACTTTGACTCCAAGTAATTGTGTTATTATAAATACGTAGCTTGAATTGTAATAAGGGAGTTGAATTTAGGTTTAATCAAATTATCAATAAGAAATAGTCAGAGTTTGGATTTTCTCTTATGTTTCCCTTAAATCCGTGATAGACTCTTAGTTTCGAGAAGAGTTATGAATTATTTGTTATTTGTCTTTGCGACCCATAACGTCACTCTGCATCATGTTTTATCATAAAAATTTGATTTTTCTTCCGTGACGCATCCAAACCATCTTGAGACGAGAATAGGACGAAACTTTATGTTTGAAGTTTTTGATGCATCCATTCGGAACAACTTGGAATGAGCTGTGAATGAAACTTTATGTCTGAAGTAATCGTCTACCATTCGGACCAACTTGGAACGAGTTGCGAACAGGACTTTCTGTCTGGATTTTTCATTTGTCGTCCGAACCAACTTGGACCTGGCTGCGAACGGAATTTTTTGAATCTACCGTCTGGACCATCTTGGGACGAGCTGAGGATGGCGGTTAATTACCGTCTAAATCATTTCTTCAGCACGTTGAATGAGAAATGTTGCCGGTCAACCACAGACCACAAAATTGGAAAACTTACAATTTATTGATTACCGAATTTAGGCAACACAAAAAACTAACAAACTCTCCATTTGTCAATTCGATGACAAAAACTAACACAAACTTTTCCTCCCCAAATCTTGAAAATCAAGATAAAAAGCAAGACATTCCTCTAAACCCATAAACCATACAAACCCATGAACCCAATTGTTGGACCACTTCAAGCAACAAGTCATCGTGAATGGCAACACGGCAAATAGCAGGAACTTCATCTCTAGTACCAAAATTGACGCAGCACATGGGAATGGAAAAATAAACAAAATACAATTCGTCACAAACTAGAAGAACCTGGCGTCTCACCACCAGAACAGAGTTATCTCAATCCAGTAGTTTAGAGTTTTAATAAAAATACTTCATTGATAATCGTTTCACAAGGCTACAACAATCTATATATATATATATTGTAGATAAGCGAAATAACGAGAGACATAATAGATAACCGGAACAACTAATGCCATCTAAAAGAATAGTAAATGAGTAATGATATATGTCAATATTAATGATTTATCTAAATAGATATGGAATTGACATATATAATTACTACGTCTACATTGCCTTGTCATCGAGAAAATTTAAAGTAGCCATTGATCGGAGATTAGGTGAACTTGAAGAGACATCATGAATACTAGGAGTACCTCCACTGAGAGGACCTTCTTGCCAAACTTGGTTCACAATAGTCATGCCACTGTCAAGCATAAGTGTACCAAATATCGTCATCTCATTGCTATTCTCAAATGTTGCAGAGAGATTTGAAACCCCAAAGCTCAAATCACCCTGTGCCAGAGTTGTTGCATATCCTGTAATTGGGGATGTGTAAGCGTGGATGACTGAACTGGAGTTTTGATAGGCCACAAGGGCTTGTGACCCTACCATTCCTGTTCCTGAAGGGTTGATGGCCCACGCAATCCATCTCGAAGTTGAGGTTCCATTGTGTCTAAACGCAATATCAACTTTGTTGGTTGATTCGTCATAGGTCCAGTGAAGGAAAGAACTCAAAACAGGAAGGTCTTGGCATGAGGTGTATACTTTGTTGCTAGAGAAAGTGTAGTTTTTGCAGGTTTGAGCGAATGGCGTGGCCCATAGAGACAACACAACACATGAAAACAACAAAGTAGAACTTGTCAAAGCTTTTCCCATGGTGACCAATACAAAAGTAGACGACTTTGAGAAAAAAAAGTTCTCAGTATCTGGGTTTCAAGGCTTTGGATCAAAAACTATAATTTACGGCCAGATTCCAAAGCGGAGATGTGAGGGAAAGAGAGGAAGGTAAGGAGGGTGTTAAATAGTGTTGGATTATGTATAGAACGTGCTTTTGAATTTTGATAAGTCAAGGAAGTTTGTTTCCTTCCCTCTATCACGATCTACGTACCTTTGGAAAAGTCTCTCTCTATTGGGTTGATCTATAAGCTTCTAGAAATATATATAAAATATAAAATAAAATAATATGAAGGAAAAAAAGAAAAAAGTAGAAGAAGAAAAACGTGATGAAATGTTAGGAGGTGCTTAATAAGGATTTGTACCTGATTGACCCCATTCTGGCTTTAGATTTCTAGAATATATATGGTTTGAGAAAGTACTTTGAAAAGAGACTGACGGTGTTGGCGAAGGCTCGTGAAAGCAATAGGATGACTGAAATTATTTTTCGACGAAAATTATTTTATATCGAAACAAATGGGACCTAAAAGATGGTTGGAGAAAATGCGAGCAAAACACTATAAAATCCTAAGAAAATGTCAAAAGACATTTGTTGAAGGCCAGAGCTTGGCTATGATTCCATGTAGAAATTAATATTTATAAAATATAAAATATAATAATATAAAAGAAAAAAAAAAGAGCGAAAGAAAAAAAAAAGTGATAAAACGTTAAGAGCTATGTAGAGAGATTAAAAGTGATTAACAAATAAACCTAAACGAGACCTAAACTAATAAAAAAAAAAAAAAGAATAAAAGAGAATATAAATTTAATTACAATCGAATCTAACGTTCTTTTTGGTTTGTAGAATAGACATCTGGAATAGAATGACTATTTCTATTGAATAGTCATTCTTTTATTTGGTAAGGGCTTATTCCAAGGAATAAATATTCCAACGGAATACTTATTTCCTTACGAAGAGGAATAGTTGTTCCTTTAAAAAATGAGAGGAATAGCTATTCCTTACGAAATTGATAACATTTGTCCAAAATAAAAAATAAAAAAAATATTTTCTTCTTAAATTCAAAAAAAAAAAATTAAAATCCAGAACATTGAGTCGTGGGTGGCCGACCACCCACCACCCACTGTGGAACGCGGGGGTAGTCGCATTTGGGGGTGGCCGCGACCACCCCCGGAGCACCCCACGGGGTGGTTGCGGCCACCCCCAGACGCCGTCGGGGGTGGCCACGGCCACCCCCTATGCCAATCGGGGGTGGCCTGGCCACCCCCGATACCTCATCTAGGGTGGCCAAGGCCACCCCCAAAGTTCGCCGGGGGTGGTCAATGAATGGTCGGCCACCCACTGTGGTTTTAATATTTTTTTTTAAAAAAAAAAAAATCTAAGTTAAAAAAATATATAAATAAAGTGAGGGGTTTTTTGGTAGTTTTAGTTCAATTCTTATTAAAGCATATATGTTGTTACCAAACCAAAGAATAGGAATAACTATTTCATTCCATCCATCTCCATTCCTAAAAATAACTATTCATTTTCCTAATGAAATACTCATTCCGCAAACCAAACGAGGCCTAAATGAAAAATATTTTTATAAGAAAATAAACCAACATAATTGGATATATCCCAACCAAGTCCAACATGCAAGTTTTCAAGAAACGAGTTCATGCGCGTACGGCACCACACGTTGAATCAGAAATATTGAGGCAAATAGAAAAGTCATCTGCTAATTAATTAATTACAGCTCAACCCCGGCACCTGCATCGCACGGCACGGCAAAGAAAATTGCACCCACCCACGTACGTGATTTTGGGAACACGGCAATTCACGTACGTGTTGATTGCTTCTGGAAATAGTAAATAATTTTCCGTGAGAAATTAAGACCGTTAATAAATAAGTCTGCAAATGAAAGTTATATTTGGTAAAAAATAACGACTTAATTAATCAATAAATTAATTAATTTGGGTCATTCTTTAATTTTTGCATTATCTGCTTTCTACGAATCTGATGGAGTTGCAAAGAGAAAGTGTTTGTCCGTTACCGTTAGTCTTCAAAGAATGTTCCATTTTAATATTTTATAGCTACGACCAGACACAAACGACCGAGATCCAAAAAGGCATTGGAAACAAGGAAGAAGTTGCCGAAGAAGCCTCTTCTCAACGCAGTTTTTAAATGTCCGTTAGTCTTGAAAGAAAAGGTCGACGTCGATCGTGTGCCAAAAATTCAATATTTGAATCTTAAACGTTCAATTCCAATTAGGGGTGGCAAGTCGTCATCTGTCGTGTCGAGGCATGAATATAAAATTAAATAGATAAATTTTAATTCGACTAATTTAATTAAACATGTTAAACTTTCATCCTTAATCAATTAATTTTATGTTGTGTTTGTATCAAGTTTACGGGTCGTGTAAACAATTACAAGCTCTTATACTTCGTGTTGAGTTCAGGTCGTATCAAAGCATATGTATAAGACTACGAAAAATGTTATTCAGTATTTTTTGTTGTTCATCTCTCAGCATTCTCATCCAATGTGGCATATTCACATTCACTTATTTGTTTTTTAAAAAATTAAAAAATTAAAATATGACAACAAAGAGAATTTTAGGAGATAGACAACAAAAAAAGTTGAGTAAAATTTCTCATAAGACTATAGGTTAACTTTAAACCGATGCTTTTAAATTTTAATTAAATAGGTAAGATTTCTCAACCTTAACTCGCTAATTTCATGTTAATTTCGTTTTAGGGTTTATGGGTTTATGCCAAACTTTGCCAAACCTTATGTCGAGTCACAGGCGGTTTGATTCGATCGGGTCATATTGAAGCATAAATATAAAACTAATAGATCAACTTTATTCTGACCTATTTAATTAAATAGGTCAAATTCTTCAACCTTAATCGCTAATTTCTTATTAGGTTCATATCAGATATATTCGTTATTGGTATAAAAAATTGTAACCCTAATCCTAATAACAAAAGAAGAGATGTCCAGTTACGGAACACGGGAGGCAACCCAAATCCCAATTAATTTCAAAGCTCAGAATTTACACATTGTCAACGAATTCTACGCAAGTAATGAAGTGAAATCTCAACCTTAGCGAAATATATCTGACAATAATTGGTAGAGAGGCAAGAGAGAGATAGAAAGCAAAAGCTAGCAACCCTTTTGGCAAAATGGTAACCTTAAAAAAGTAGTCAAACCCACAAGCATCGGTCATGTGTAGGAAAACGGTCCCCTCGTTGCAACATAGATGCCCGTAATTGGGCGCGAAACGTGGATTCAATATGAACAAATACAGACAGTTACTAAACTTCAGGGGAACCAAGATTCAAAGACAAATCTCAGGTACGTAGAGAACTGAAAAAGAAAAAAAAAGAAAAAAGAAAAAAGAACAACCTAGGAGAAACAAAAAAAAAAAATGGCACAAGCACAACCTGAGGAGAAAATGCAAGAGAAGCCAGAAAAGGAGATGAAAGAAAGAAACAGTGCCCCTTTCAAATTCAATGCCCAGGCACCTGAATTTGTCCCAAGATCACATACCCAGATGCCCATCTCGGATTATAATGTCTATCCTGCATGCATCCAGTTTCTTGGTGGGACTGGTGGGTCTGATTGGTTCTATGTTGGGGACCAAGAGCCTGCATATTTGATCTCCAACCAGAATGTTTCACTGCCTGATCATCGCTCCAAAAGTACCCTCACCGATGATCTTCACCAAAAGATCATCAAACAGGTGATAGTTTATATTAGAGCATTAATTAAATAATTAAATTTATTTTTTCTTATAAGCTCAAACTTATAGGATAAATGATGATCTAACAGATTCAATATGATCTTAATTGAGTGTTTTTGGCTTGAATGTTGTTTCGATCTAATTGTGTTCAAATCCAATGTGCATTTTAGACATGCTTGTTCATTCAACAAGATCGTGTCAGATTTTTTTTTAATATTATTATGACCGAGAACTCTTTAAGGTAGGGTCACTTTATGTACGATATACCTACCTTTGTTAGGTAATCTCAAAAAACAATTTGTATTCAGTAAGTTTCAAAATTGGAACCGTAAGCATTACTCAAAGTCTCATGCATACTTCTACCAACTGAGCTAACCCTTGAGGTTTGATCATTAGCTAAAAGTTCATGCATGTGTTCTTTTAAAAAATGAATGGATTGAAACGACGAGTTTGATTTAGTAGGATTCCATAACCTTCATGATTTTTATTTTTTTTTATTATTTTATAACCTTCATGATTTAAATATCGTTGAATTATTCCTCTTTTTTAACTTATAAATGTTAAATTTGAAAATGAGAGCTTGACAGAGGAGATGAGCTTTTGATATATAAATATAGGAAAAATTTCATTTACACCCCTCCGAATTGTAAACGATTTTGCAAATCATCTTGGGATTTATCTTCTTGGGGCATTTCTATCATTCATCGCCAATTCCCAATATCCTAGTTTGGCTTGGCTATTTCAGATTAAATTGATTTAGATCCTTATTCTCTTTGTGCACATATAATATGTTTGATCTACATATTTTCTTTTCCTTTCCAGCTGCAGACTATTGATTACTACTTTTCTTGTCATTGAATCATAAGCATCTTCTGGCATATATAATTAATCACACTGTCTCCATTTTGATGTCTCAGCTCTTTTGAAATATATTTATTGTCTCCTCTTCGATCTACATTTTACCACGTTTCGAATTTCAGCATGGTTTCTGTATATATAACAGGTGGAATATCAGTTCAGCGACATGAGTCTGCTTGCAAATGATTCTTTTATGAAACACGTAAATAAAGATCCTGAAGGTTATGGTAAGGATCATGCATGGAAGAGAAACTCTTTCTCTTCAATGCTGCTTACTTATTATGGATTCAAGCCAAAAAAAAAGTAAATTCTCATTCTTGCGTTGTTGTCTTTGTAACAGTTCCAATATCTGTTATTGCTTCCACAAAAAAGATAAAGTCCCTTGTTAATATTAATAACACCATACTAACCCAAGCACTGCGGTCCTCTTCAAGGCTTGTACGTCTCTTGTCAACTTCAGAATTTTCTATTTCGATTTAGACTAATGATATTTAATAGACTGCTATACGACTGTCATATAATTTGATGATGTGATAGTAAACATCAGCTATTGAATTAGCATTTAAAAGAAAAAAAAAAAAATTAACTAAAGACTGATTTTTACTGTCGCATCCTCCCAATTATATCGCAATTATATAGTAGTTTATTAAATAGCATTACTTTCTGTTTACCTTGTTATGGAATACTTTCATTAAACATGAAAGCATTTTTTTTTTTTTTGTGGTTTATAAATATTAATCCTATTTTATGATGCATGGAAGGTTGTAAGTGCTGACGGCAAGAAGGTTAGACGTAAAGACCCTTTCACTGAGAAAGACAAAGAGGAGCTGCAGGTAAGAACTGCTAAACTTCCTATATATAATACATATATATGGATAAAGAAAATCTTTTAATTTAGAAAGTTTTTCTTGCAGTCTCGTACAGTTGTTGCAGAGAATTTGCCTGAAGATCACTCTCATCAAAACCTTGAGAAAATATTTGGTGTGGTTGGAAGGTTAGGTCTTTAATAATTTTAATTTAATTTTAATCCGTTTCTTCATGTGTGTTTAGAGCATTCACATCCAGCTATACAAATGTTTAGCTAAAATTTAGTTAAATAATAATCTCTTCTTCTTTTTTATGTTTTTGTTTTTTTTTTTAATTTTTATTTTATTTTAACTATTCACTTTTTCAAAACACTTACATACTTTTCAGCATTTTAGTTAGAATAAATTTATTATTCATATTTATTTCATATCAGCTGATGAATGACTATTTTAAAAAGCAAAACTTTCTACCTCCATTAATTAGCTCATGCCACTTCAATAGTATCAAGTGTAGAATAAATCAGCTACCTATCCACTTTTATTATTCTATGTAAAATATATATATATATTTTACTATTCTAAAAGAAGACAGAGAATTAGATTGATTTTTTTATTAGGTTTTTTTTTTTTTCTATGCATTATTTTGCTTAGCACAGTAGCAGTTAACGAATTCATTAGCCAAAGTCATTAGCGGAATGTAGAGATTTTTTTTTCTTCTATTTTTAGCCAATAATAACTTTTTTGGGGGGTATTTGAGGTAGCCTAATGTGAATGCTCTTTAACATGTGAAGAAGGTGAAAATTACTTAATTATTTTTGGTTTATGTGACTGAGCAGCGTGAAAGCAGTTCGAATGTGCTATCCCCAGGAATCCCACTCTTCTCGCTCCAAAGGCGATTTTTTAGTTAGTAACAAGGTACGTAGAAAGATTAATGAAGTAATTAATTAATCCATTTTAAAGATTATTAGGAAGATTTTCTCTTACATTAATTATTTCTGCATGAATTTAATTAGCTCCATGCACTCGTGGAATATGAGACAGCAGAGAGAGCTGAGAAAGCGGTACGTAAAAAAATCATGAAGAAATTTAATTTAATTTAATTTAATTTAATTTAATAATAATATTATTAGTATAATAATTTTCACCAACTTCGATCACCAGGTTGAGAAATTAAATGATGAAAGGAACTGGAGAAAAGGGCTTCGAGTAAGGTCGATGATTCTTAGACGCTCGGTACGTCCGTTTGTTTCTCGATCATTTAATTAATTAGCTTAATTAATTCTGACTTGTTTTATTTATCAATGCTTCTCCTTAATTAATTTAGAACAAAATTTCGTAACTTGTACTACTTAATTAATTATTGCAATTAATGATATTGCATGTCCAGCCAAGATCTGTTTTAAAGAACAGAAAGTCAGAATTGGATGACATTTTAGAGGATGCTGATCATCAGTCACCACGTCATGAATCCATTGAAGATTCCTGTCACCCAAACAACACTGAATCATTTTTCGAGGGCAATGTAAGAGTACTACTTGATCTCCTTCATCCTCAAATTAATTAGAGAATATCTTTATGCAAAAAACAGACAAGCTGATGTATGATCTTTAAGGCCTTTTTTTTTTTTTTTTTATTCCTTTGGCATGCTAAGTCACCAATAATTCCAAAAATTTAGTGTAGGAATAGATGAATTTAATCATTTAATTAATACTTTAACATTATCTCTTACGTGTGAAATTCAAACTTAAAGACGTCTGTTATGATACCTCGTTAAATTAATTATCAATTATTCCAAGAACTTAAACTGAAATAAAAGAATAAATTTAACTATTTAATTAATATCCTAACATTCTAATAGCATCTCTAACAGTATTGGTTATTTTAGCTATTCAAAATACATATTTTTCTATTTTAGTTACTAGTTTTTTAATACAAACCCTAACAAATTATCTATTTCACCCTCTACTTAATTTCTTTAAATATTATTTTTCAATGTATTTTTTATTGTAAAAATTGAGGGAGAGTGAGAGAGAGAGAAGGGAACGATAAAGGGAGAGTGGGGAGAGAAAATAATTTTAAAAAACTAAAATATGCTACAATAAACTTTCATGTAAAATGAATGAAAATGCTTCATTTTGAAGCATCTGAGGAGGAGATAAAATAGCTCATAATAGTTAAATATAACTATTATATATGAGCCATATGAAAACTCTGTTAAAGATGTTCAAACATGGTCGCTGTAGGCACCTCATTCATCTCACTACATCCTAAATCTTCAACATTATTTATGCTTTTAGATATATAAAAACATACATTGCACACTGATGAGACAAGTGCTACAGAATTAGGTTAATTAAATATTCGATGGTCTTAATTTGATTAAAAAGAAGGTGTATGAATTAATGATTGGCAGGCTGAGGAAAATTCAGTGAGATCAAAGAAAGGATGGGGCCGAGGAGGACGAGGAAAAAGCAGAGGGCGTAGTGGTCAAAGCCAGTGTGGGCGTGGGGTGCTGCCCTCATCTCCACGATTGCAAAGCAGTAGTATTCAGTGCGAAGGATCTCCCAAACACCCTTCCAAGGGCCCAAGAATGCCGGATGGGACAAGGGGTTTCACCATGGGACGAGGAAAACCATTAATTACTTCACTTAATTAAGAGTGATGGGTAGTGCATGCTCTATTTTATTAATTTTTTTGATGTTCCTATAAAGTAGCCAATAATTTGTGGACTGGTCTATAAGCACATATATAGTATGGTATGTAGAGGTCATGACAATATATGGTTGTAGGCATTAATTTGGTGACATATTGTTCGAGCGAGAATAAAAGTTTTTTAAAGAAATTAATTATAGCATATCATGCATATAAAAGAACATACATTTGCATGTGATAACATTTACGCATAGGCGTTTACATAAATAGTTATCAATATAACATCACGTGTAACATTCTGACTTAATATTGAAAAGATAAGAACTAGTCCACACAGAGTTGGTGATTTATAAAGATAGTCGTAAGTATTAAATACCACATTGCCTATTTACTAGCTGAAACTGAGATTGATAAAAAAATTTAAAAAACTCCAAATCGACTAATCGTTTTGGTAATAACGTAGATGTGACTAGCGTTCTTCCTTTTTTAAGGGATAAGAAATATCACTTATCATATATGTATAATTAACTATAATTAACAGATCATATCAACGGGACCGGATGAAAGAGTACTCCTCTCAACGCTATTTGAGGATGTTTGCTACTCTTGAAACAAAAGGACGACTTCGTGTGGTAAAAATTTAAATTTTGAATCTTGACCGTCCAATCCCAATAACAGGAGATGTGCAGTGACGGGAAAACTGGAGGGAAGCCAAATCCTTGAAATTGAGGGATATAGGAGACTTGATGTGGCGTGGAAAAGGGAGTACGATATTGGTAAAGAAAGACAAACCCACAAGCCCAACATTACATCAAGCTTCCTCTACAGAAGTCCAGCCTGCGTTGCTGTTAAGTTGGGTTTCTTAAGGGATTGTTGCGCCCAATTGAAATTGGCCCAACAAGCCCAACCATTGGTAAAACGATTCTTTTTCTTTTTTTCTTTTTTGTCTACTATTCAATAAGGAGATAGAGAAAAAGAAATTACAACGGTGAATCTTTTCCACTATTAATGCGCAGAGCATATATAAAGGGACAATTGATGAGAATATTACCAAAAATTCGGTTGATAACTAAATGCTGATGTGCTTTAAAATTAGCATTACAAAAAATCTTCGAAGCCGTCCAAATATCAAAACATTGGCAAAACGATTCGCCCATTAAAAATTGAGACATTATAGAAGGGTTTAGTTTGATTTTGAAAGAAAAATAGATTAAGATGGATGGAAAATGAAGAACATAATATGAAATTGAATGTCTATTAAACTTATGGCATCTACTCATTCAATCATTTTAATTAATACGTTAATCAACAGTTTTGAACAAGAATTTTTGGTTGGAAGGTTATTTATTATTGATATATTCTCAGGTAGAAGTCAAGAGAGAAAAAAAAATATATATATATATATATATACATAAATAATGAAGACGTGTTGACGGGTGCCTGGTTGGACTATTCACCAAACTCTTTTGTACACTTGTCCCTTTTGGTACCTAATGTCCTTTTAATATTTCTTCAAAGGGGCTGCTGTGAAGGAATCTTCAACAGGACTGGTTTTCTTTGTGGGACCCAATTGCATATATTTTTGCTTTCAGCTACCATGTGACTTTGCCTACTAAATATATTCTCTTTCTCTCCAATTTCTCTAATCTATCTACCAATAAAATAAAATAAAATAAATAGTATTACACTTAATTATTAGATTGAAATCTAACATAAAAAAAAAAAAATCAAATCAAATAATAAATTAACCTATTTAGAGAAAGAAATTGGTGAGGAGAGGGGGAGGTTTCCATCATTTTCACTCTCTCTATTTCACCAAAACAAAACAAAAAAACAATTTATATTTATACCATATAAATATATATATAATAAAGTGGACCTATCAATGTGGGATCCTCTCATTATATCTTGTCTCCAAGATTCTCTCTATTATTTTGTTTTGTGAGAGTGACTGTTTTGTCATGCATGAGGTGAAAAGAAAAATTGATTGTGTTTTCTTAGTGGGATATGGCTGGGTTAGGTGAAAGGATAGAGATCTAGGGTTTTTGAATAATTTGACCCTTCTTATGGCCTG
Source organism: Betula pendula (assembly GCA_900184695.1). Taxonomy (NCBI): domain Eukaryota; kingdom Viridiplantae; phylum Streptophyta; class Magnoliopsida; order Fagales; family Betulaceae; genus Betula; species Betula pendula. Next base: position 99,813 of record FXXK01000223.1, on the reverse strand, counting down.
TTTGGAGACCACATCATTGGGTCAGCTGGCCACCTCACAACCACATAACGTGATGGCTAATGAATTCCTCAACCCTTTTCATATATGCATGTACTTTGTTTATGATATGAGTAATTTCTCCAAATAGTAAGACTGAAGATTTTGGTTTAGATCTTTGGGTGAAAAGAAGATTCACTTAATACGGCATGTTAAAATTTAAATCACATTAAGTGCTGATTTAATAAATGAAATTTATTTTGTGAAATTTTTAATTTAATTAAAATGAGAGGTGATTTGATTGATGGAGACTAGATTCTCTTATAAGAAATAATAAAATTTAATTATTTAATTATATTCTAATCAGGTATATTTAGGTTGAGTAGAATCGAAATCCTTAGTATTGAATTTGTATTTGCTTAGGTTGTGTCTTATCAATGACGAAACTAGATGAGGCTAGTGTGGCCCTCCTGCTGCCCCCTCTAACAAAACTTTTTTGTTAAAATACTTGTTAATAAAAACACATTTTAAGTCTTATTTTTTATTTTGGTCCCCTCAATTTTTTTTTTTCCCCCTATAATCTGGCACCCCTAAAAAGTTCTGTTTGTGTGTCTTATGTTTGTATGCACTTAGTTGTCACGCGTCCTTAATTATTGATATGACACCACCAACTTGTGTCTTCATTTGGCAATGCATTATAGGCTAATTTTTTTTTCTTTTTAACCAAAAAAAATAAAAAGTATTAACAAAAAGCTTAAAACACAAAACATTACAAAACACTCAAAATTATTTTCTAAATCTAAAACGTTTTGTCAAACGAATCCATTTTCTGATTTTTCTCCCAAACAGTCCTTTTCTATAATGAAATTCTGGTGAGGTTTCATTAATTATAAGAAAACCCCACTCCTGAAGATGATTGAGGATAACCACAAGAAAGAGAGGAATAAACCTTATTATATTCTCCGGGAAGATAAGTCCGGATCTTGTCCTGTTTTCTTGTACGACTTAAACACTGTCTGTGCCCCACCAATTAAGGAAGACACGTTTCTACCCATTCCATTAACACAAATAAATAGTGACAATTCTACCCCAAAATAATAATAATAATAGTAACAATTCTACATTAATTATAAAAATAGAAAAAAAAAAAAGTATCAATTCGAGACAGTAGTATGATCCCAAAAGATCTGGGAAATAGTTTTAACGTGCAGCACATTAAAATGAGAAAACATTCAAAACCGCCCATAGGATCTGAAGTTGCAAGAATCCTAGGGGACCAATCTACCTCAGAACCAACTTTACAAGCCTTTTTAGAGGGACCAACCAAAACTGTGAGGGAAAAGAAGTAATCTATAGCTTTCTCCTGTTAAATTCTTGGATTGGTTCTGGAATTTTCAGAAGAACAAAACCCTGATAATAATTATTCTAAGGTGGGGTAATAACTTGAGAAGAGTTTGGCAACTCTCTGTCAAAGCTATTGAAAACTGAAGAGATCATTTGAAATTCGAAAAAGAATTATATACCCCCTTGAGCAACTTCAGTGAATGGCAAAAATGCACAAATGCCCATCAAATAGAAACAGTTGGGCAATCTATTATCCACTTCAAACGTCAGGGAATAAGATAAAAGTGCATACTGAAATACTGATATTAAAAAATTTTATAAAATAAATTATTGGAGTAACCAAGAGCTTTATGATATGGGAAAAATGGCCTCGTTCCATGCAAGCAAGGATTTGCTTAGAATTCATGTACCAATCCCGCAACAAAACAACTCCTCAAATTTGAGACAGAAGGAAAGCTAATCCTGCAAAATTTCACATCCTCTGTCAAGATCCTTCTCATATTATGTATAATGTAATATTCTTGTATAGTAATCAGCTCCTCCCATGTATACTTGTTATCTGCAAAATTCATGGTGGATGCACTCTATACATCAGTTTTCCAGGTTTCTGAATGTGACTTTTTCCAGCTATAGCCCTCAGATTTTGCATCTTCATCATCTTCCATGCTGTCACCCCCTGTGGTTGAAGTCCCTCCAGTGTTTCCAGTTAACTGGAGGGGACCTTGGGGAGAACCAGACTGGGAATTGCAGGCCTTAGAGGACTCACCATACTGATCTTGGGGCATCCATAAACCTCCTAAAACAACAACAGATTGATTTGCAGGGGAAGCTGCTCCAGTGGCTGGAAGCCTTCGAGTATGAAGTCTGTATTTCTGCAAGAAGGAGAAAAACCTTGAATCAATTTTGATCATCAAAATCTCAATCTTTAATAAAGCCATATAGTTCTCAAATGGAGAGCAATTAATCTATCTTCATTCTTCCCAACCACCAAATATAGAAGAAAGGGAAAAGGAAAAATTAAGAACCTACTTGTAAATGACTCTTAACTTCATCATTGGTCAAGCCGTCAACCTGCATCAGTTCTCTAATTTGCTTTGGCGTGGCTGCTGTAGAAGATCCAGAAAGTTCAAATTAGAACCTTTCATATCAAAAGTGAGAGTAATGAAATCTATCACAGCTATGTATGCACAGAGAGCTTTCAACAGATTCATGGATGTTATGCAACAAACACTATTTCCCTATTCTCTATTTCTTCCCTCTAAACCAATCTCCTTATAATACAATTTTATACCTCATCATGTGGGAAAAATCTCCATCTTTGTAATGAAAGTGGCCTCAAGAAGAACAAAATTAAATAGCACAAGTCCTATTACTTCCATTATTTTTTCCAAGGCAACCATATAACGAGATGAATTTATCCAACACCAAAAGTGAATTTCAATTGAAGTGTCTATTCGAGTCCAAACTCATACAATCTCTAATGTCGATTTTACTTTCAGCTTCTTACCTTGTGAACCTCCAAGTTGCTGCAAAGCATTGACGAACCGCCTATGCAACTCCGGTGACCAGCACCTCCTCTGCTTCCTAGCAGACTGCTGCTGCTGCTGCTGTGATCCACTCCGTATATTCGCATTCGGAGCAGAGGAGGAAACCACTCTGCTACTGCTGGTTCTCAAACCATTAGCACCCGATTCCTCCCTCAGATTCTTAATCCCCGGCGTGAGAAGTGAAAGCCCATCAACCGGCAGTTCCTCCTTCTCTTCCTTATTCGCCAAAGGAAAACCCGGACACGCCTTGAATGGCAGAAATCCCCTGCCTCCACTTCTGTCCCTACAAGACTGAAATGGATCCTCGCTTCCTAAGCCATTCTTTTCCTCATTTTTCTGCCATAACCAAATAAAAAACATCAATTTATTTCAATCAGATTGCCTAAAAAAATTATTTGACAAAAAAATAATTCCCATGAATTTTCAGGTTCTATGAAGTTATAATATTTTAACTCTTGTTCTTTATACCTTAGTGTCTAATTTGGGATTTTGTTTGGTGCAATCAGTAAAGGGATAATCATCAGTGTTCCAGAGCTGCACAGAGCTCATCCAATTCTTCTTATCCCTGTAGTCTTTTTCTTTCTTATTTTCTTCATTCCGATCACAATCTTTCTTCAGTGGTATGAACTCCTCCAACACTGGTTGAACCTCATTTTTTGAAGTGCATTGAATTGGCTCTTCATCCTTCAAATGGCGAATCGCTGCAAAAAACACACACACAAAGAGAAAGAAGAAAAATTGTTAAAATAACATATAAACTTATTGATCAACATGTTCAAAAGTGAAAACCCATCTCAGAATTGGAATCCAAAAACCCATTTGCACAATTGAATTTTCATATACAAAAAACATAAACTAGAAAACCCGATGAGTAAACAATAAAAAACCCAAAAACCCATCTCCAAAATTGCATTCTCTAACCCAAACTAACAAACATGAAGAATCCCATACATCAGAATCCTCTAAAAAGAAAAACCCATCTCCAAAAAAGCATATGTATTCCCAAAATTATCACCAAAAACAAAAGCAGAAAATAAAAACCAACCATCAATCAATAAATTCATGCAGAGAGGAAGCTCGCGCTTAAAGGCGTCGATCTTCCTCATTTCCTCCTCCAATCTCTTCACGAACTCCTCCAGCCTCGCCTCCCTCTCCGACACGTTCCCGATCATCGAAACCTCCTTACGAAATTCACTGATCGTTTTGGGCACAAACGTCGGCCTAAAATCCAAGCTCAACTCTGGCGGAACCGAACCCATTTTCAATCTTCCTTCCTATTATTCTTCCCACCCTTCTTTCTCTCTACAATAAATTTTATCGCCCCAGAGAAAAATTACACACAAACACTCAGGATCTGCGAATATATATATACATATATTATATAGTGAGGGCAAGAGAGAGAGAGAGAGAGAGAGAGAGAGAGAGAGTGGGGTAATCTGAAAGGAAAAAAAAATCGAAGTTGAAATTTCTACGCGAAGATTCTGTTTGTTAAGGAAGAGAGCATCGCCGAGTTTAGACGGGTTTACACAAAAAGTCACTTTCGCGTCGTCGCGTATTAAATCCACCGCAACTCGAGGGGATCTCCGAGTCAACTCAGCATCCAACCCGGTCGATTCGACCCGAACACAAATTGGTAGGTTGCTTTTTCGTTCCCAAATCGTTGATTGGATTCCCTTTGAAGGGACTACAAATTTTGGCACGTGGGGTGTTTTTGGAAGCGTGGTAAGTTACAAATAATATATTATTAATATATCTTTCTTTTAAACGCGTACAGCCGGTTCAGATTCTAAACGAGAAGGGTTTTTATTGGGTGTTAAATGAGCGCGGTTGCATCAAGTTATGAGTTGTTGTTTTTTTTTTTTTTTTTTTTTGTAAAATTATTTTTGTTCGATAATTGGTTCCGGTAGCTCTTTAACTCGTTTTACGTTATGAGTAATATAAACATATTTCTTATTATATCATTCTAAAAACCAAAAACCGATTCATTTTTTTTGTTTTCTACACGGTATCAACAAATTAAAGTGTTTATATTATCCTCCACGTGATTACACGGATAAATAAGTTTAAGGATTCGAATCTCAACCAATAATATAGAGAACGTGCCTACCTACAAGTCGAGATGACTTGGTAAGCCATTATTTTTCTCTCTTTATAGAGTATAATAAAACGTAAAACTAATTATACATCAGTAATATTATCAAAAGAAATTAACTGTACATATTGGGTTCGTCTAAATTTTGATTATATAGCAGTTTATTAAATAATTTTTTTTTTTAATATATATAATGTTTGACCATGATCATCTTCGTCATAAAAAGAAAGATAAAAGCAAATTTACTTTCAACGGCTGACATAGGTAACGTGTAAAATCTTCAGGAATTGTGTGAGAATTTTACAACTTGTTTTAGTCTCTTTTGAGTTCTAGAACAAATTATATATATATATATTAATTTTTTTTTTTTTTTTTCTAAAGAAGGCTTATCGAATAGGTAGGACTAAATTATATATATATAGAATAAATGAAAAGATGACCCGCAATGAAGGAGAAAAATATCTAGAATAGTAGGATCATGCATACGCCCAATAATATTAGTGCTTTCCAATAAGGTGCTATATGAATAAAAAGTGATAGATAAGACATGCTCAAGACTGTTTACTATTATATATCAAAATCTTTGCAGTTAATCATCATATGCCCACCTATCAATTGCTGGGGTGCACCGGAATTGGTACATTTATTTTTCGATATGGTATGAGAAAATCAATGACCATGATTTGCAATGCTCTAAGTAGGGTTAACAATCTTTTATAACACTCGTGAATTTATTACAAATTCAACACGAAACATGAAAATTGTTGGTTATGATTGAGATATGTAACCCGTTTAATAAAATGAATCAAATTATAATTAATTTATATAGCTTAATATTTATGACTCGAATACGACACATGAATTCAATATAAAATTAGCAAGTTATAATTAAAACATCTGACCCATTATAATTAAATTGATCAAATTTGAATTGATCTATATAGTCAAGCTTACATTACACTTAGAGAAGAGACCTCATCAAGCCCACTATTGAAGAAATTAAAAAGCGAAACCCTTTTACAAAGAAATGAATGAACTAGTATCCCACCAAGGAGATAAAAAGAAGGGGGGGGGGGGGGGGGGGAGGGAATGACATTAATGGATACCCAAAGCTTATCTTAGTACCCTCAAATCATCCTTGAAAAGAAAAGAGTATCAGTAAGACAGTCGGATGTAGCATGTGACGCTAGGCATATATATAGTCACTAGGCATGTAGCAAAGGTTAGGGCAAAATGTAGACTAATTGCAACAAATTTGACCCAAGTCATGAAGCTTTCCCAAATCTTACGCGCTTAGAATCCAGGTGATTGTTTCACAGACTACATCATAGTTGTAAGGTGTAATTAGAAGTGAAAATTCGTGTTCACGTATCAGATTTGGGTTATACTGAGACATTATATAAAATTATATAAGTCAATTTTAACCCGATTCATTTAAGTAAACAGGTCAAACTCTTCTACTCTAACCCTTTAAGTTTGTATTGGGTTCATAGCAAGTTCGTGACTCATGTCAAAAATTGTTTGCCATTATGTTGCGTATTAGGTTCGGACGTGTCAAAGCATGTGTATAAGAATATATAAGTTACTATAACCCAACCTATTTAATTAAACAAGTCAGACTTCTCAACCCTAATTTTTTAATTTTATATTGGATTCGTCGAGTTCGCAAATCGTGTCAAAAATTGTGAACCCTAATTTTAACGACATGTATCTAAGTTTACCTTGAGCCCAGTATATGTATCTGACTACGTATTTAATCAAATATAGAGAATATTAGGGGGAAATAAATCGAATATAGAGAGAATGTAATAATTCAATTCTAATCAATCTTATTACTAATTTATATATTCGAGATTACATACATACTTTCATAAAAAAAAAAAAAAACTATGTAGATGTTCCTTGTCGGACGGACCCTCCACAAATTTAACTTTGTTAAACTACCATAATTTAAACATTTAATACGTTAAATTACAGCACTAAATAGATCATCACCGTCATTGTGGAAAAAGTGTACTCTGTGAACTCTTGTAAAGCAAGCTTTTTGGTGAGAAAAAAAAGTAGAAAGGATAAGGGAAGTCCAAGCCATTAATTCAGCCAAAAGCCTCCGATTTTTATGAATAAGTATGAAATGACATGCAAAAAAAAAAAAACTTCTATCAAAACCTTGAATTAGTCCATCCCCAAATATTTCTTGATCATTTTATTTAATTTTGAAGTAAATCAAAAAAATAAAAAAATAAAAACAATTCAAGTACAGAAGTACCTGAATAGAGTCAAATAAGGGCAACTGGTTTAATAATTAATTTACATAAATTATGTGCCACGTTTTGCATCTCTACCATGATGGGTCAAGAATCATTTCCTTTGTGGGAACCAGAAGACCACCAAATCGGAATATCGAGGCCAGTCTATGTTCATTGGGATTCCAACACTTGGATATTATTAATCTTCAGACAATTTTTTTTTTTTATTTTCCCTTCAAAAAAATAATAATAAACTCATCCATTTCTTGTCAATTGGTCAGATTCTTCTATGTTCTTGGGGCACTACTTTTTGTTGGGTCTCTGATTCCAGAGAGGAATCGCCACTTTTCTGACCCAAGGGGTCATACTCGTCTTAATTGGTGGGTTAGAAAAATTTGGTTGCTTTCTTGATTCCAAAATCCCCTTTTTCTTGCCTCATATTTTCTCCACGGTCCATAAGGGAACTAAGCATCTCTTGAGTTGGCTCAAAGTTTGTGCCACACGTCAAGTTTGGGAATAAAAAAAAGGACCAATTTGTAGATGCATACAATGTACTAGAAAGTACCACCACCTTCGTCTTCTACTTTTTAAAAATCAAATAAATAAATAAATAATAGGCCTACAACTTTCAATATGTCATTAAAGAGTGTTAAGAGAATTAGTTATATGTGGCCAAAATTAATATGCCATTTATTGGGAAAATACTAAGGATTATCTTCTAGTATAGGCCTCAGGAATATTTAATTATGAATTTGATTTGGGTTGAGATTAAAATTCAGTCATTATCCAATCTGGGGCTGCATAGGAGCTTAGTGGATTCGGCTTCGGTGACGTAAAAAAATAAAATAAATAAAATAAAAATTACATCACATCTTTTTGTTGTTATTTTTTCAACGGTTCAGAATTAATTCTTAATTGTTTATAGAAAAGACAAATAATAAATAAATAAATTTTGATTTGGACCGTCAATTTTTTTTTTTACTTAATTGTTTAAGTCACATCCAAGCTTAGCTACCTTTCAAGCATAAAAAAAAAAAATTAAATTTCTTAAGAGGGGGACACCATACAAGATGTGATTGGGTCGTGTAAAATTAAAAATACCAAACTCCGACAGCGCGTGAAGCTACGGGGTCCAACAATTGGGTGGCTTAGAGATAAGGAATCTTGGAGAGTTGCGGGTCCCATTTTCGATATTGCCCGAGATTTCAACTACGTTAGCATTATAAAAGAGGACAGAAGGAGAAGATGCTCTTTTCTCTGACAGGAAATTAAAAAAAGAAAAATAAGGACAAGCTTTTACAGCCGTTAGATTCCACGTCTCTTCCATGGAATTAAGAATCTGCGTCTACTATCCACCAAATTCAAAATTTTCTTTTGTTTATTGGTGTGAAGATAATATTATTCTAATCAAATATTTGTTTTTTATTCTATCTTAAACGTGGGGTTTGGATTGGATCCACTCCGGTTTCCCGCATCTCCATTAGGGTCTTGTCGGCTGCGTGTACTTGAAGAATCTAATGCAGTTAGTTTCCAATTATGCCCCTTGGATTTGAGCTAATTTCTTTTTCTTTAAGAAAAAAAATCATATTTAGTTTCTTAAAGATTATTCGTTTATTTTTATTTTATATAAATTTAATTTTTTAGTTTTTAATTTTAAAAGATAATCTTTAAGTTTTGTCTAAATTTAAAATAGGTATTTTTATCAATTTACCTCAAAATTAACGAATAATCATATGTTAAATATGTTTTATTTAATATGTCAACAGTCATATAAACACTCCAATGTAATGTCATATTAGCAGAACAAATCATTTATAAATAAATAAATAAACAAATAAGATTACATGATAACATTTTTCTTTCTTTTTTCTTAAAACTTGAGAAGTAAGACTTTTTTTTCATTTTCTATATCATCTATTTTTTTTTGTCTCTATGCAGTGTATTTTTGAAACAACAAAACAAGTTAAAGTGGGATAACGTATTAAACGAAACATATATAGCATATAACAAACTTAAATTTTGATGGTAAAATGACAGAAAGACTTGATTTAAATTTGGACAAAATTTAATAATCATATTTTTAAATTTAAAAACTCTAAAACTAAATTCAAATCAAATAAAAATTTAAAGATTAAATATAATTTTTTTTCCTTCTTTATTCATGTATTTTGAAGTGACAAGATTTTCGTGAATAATTTCTTCTTTTCATTTCCTCATATCTAATTTTTACCTTCACTCAAGTTATTTTAAAATCCCTCAACTAATCACATACTGACATACAATCATTTTTCGCGGATACTTTTTCCATATTTGCCTCTTCTTCTCTGTCATTAATTAATTAATTAATTCGGTTCTTCACTTCAAAAAAAAAAAAAAATTATTCGGTTCTTTGCTTAAGTAGAATATAGTTTCCCGATACTTCACACGTGTCACTCAACTAACAAAGTTCTTGATTAAGATAATTAATGTAACTAATACTAAAGTTAATTTCTTGACTTAAAAAAAAAAAAAAATTAATTAATTTCATGTAACAAAAGCAACAGCTCATTAACTTTGGGATAGCCTTGGTTTGGAAGAGGTCTAATTTTCATACAATGTTTTTTTCTTCTTCAAATTCAACAAAGTTTTCTATGCTAACTATTTTGTTTTAAATCAACATTTATTTTAAAAAGTTTAACTTAATAAAAAAAAGTAAATTTAGTCATTTAATTAATATTTTAACATTTTTTCTCATATATAAAATTTGACAACACGCAAATTATTTTACTTAAAATTAGGATAAACTGTAAAATTTAAAAATAATAAATTTAATTATTTAATTAATATTTAAACATTCTTAACTGAAATACGAGAATAAATTATAAAACCAACGTTCTAACTTATAACATTGGTTCTGTTACCAAAAAAAAAAAAACCCTTAATAATTTAGAAAATTAGAGGGGTACGTTGCAACCTGCCCTGTTTAGCGTGGTAAGTGGTTTATATTCCTCATTATGAAGGGTCAAAGGGAATAAGATTCTTTTAATCCTGCTTCTCACGAAAGTAATTATTGATGGCGTAGAATTTTGGGCAGGTCAGAGGATCTTTCCAACCAAATAATAAAAAAAATATATGGTTTGGTCAATTGAAGAAAATAATTTTTTTGGTAAGTAATTCAAGGAAAAGATAAACAAAAGACAAAAAGTCTGGAATTCTTTTTTGGGCAAGTAGAATGTGTGGGATTTACTGGTCTTTCTTCTAGAGGAAGATAAAGAAAGAGAGGTGGCTTAGCTTGACTGCGTTAAAGCCAACCAATATATATATTATATTATTTTTTATGGCCCAAGCAAAGAACCTTACATTGAGAGGATCCTCTTGAGAATCCAAGAAATGGTATCTATAATATAATATTCCACTAAAGAGAATATGGATTTCACACCATTAACCAAGAAAAGAAACAAACAGAGAGTATATATAAATAAAATTAACAAATTAATTAATCTCTGTTGGGAGAAAGGTAGTGCTTAAAAATAGATGGTAATATTCAATCATTTTCTTAAGTTGAGGTAAATCCTTTCTACCGATCCTTCCCTAATGACAAGTTTTAAGAATACTCTAGCCTACTAGGGTTGTTTACATACCATCCACCCGACCTGCCCGTACAAATAAGTTGGTTTAGGGGTAGGCGGTCTGACGACTCCAAAACTTTTAGACGCGGAGGGTTGGTTATTTAAGACACATTTAGGAAACCTTAGTGGAGGGTTGGTTATAAAGATTAAGTTCACTACATATTAACATATTTCACACGTGACTACAATAAGTCATGGACTTACATTTAAGTGGAGGGTTGGTTATACAGATTGAGGTAACTATATATTAACATATTTCACACGTAATTATTCACCGAGTTGTAAGCTTACATTTTATCTTTCTAGCCGTAAAATAACTCTATTTTACAGCTAGAAAGATTGAGTTCACTACATATTAACATATTTTACACGTGACTACAATAAGTCATGGACTTACATTTAAGTGGAGGGTTGGTTATACAGATTGAGGTAACTATATATTAACATATTTCACACGTAATTATTCACCAAGTTGTAAGCTTACATTTTATCTTTCTAGCCGTAAAATAACTCTATTTTACAGCTAGAAAGATTTTTGCATTAGTGGTATAGGTACCTCATTGTGGGCCACTGAGGATTTTGTCTATAACTCCATAACTTTAACGTTATTTCGATTTATCTCTCACTTCTAGACTTGGTCTGTATCATTTGATTTACACATGATATTCGGTTTATGATAGTGATGGTGGATGCTTGGCATATTATTGAGTTAAGTTATGATGATTTAAGTTATATTGCAATTTAGTAGAGCTCGGTTATTTTTATATTTAGTTAGTTTTATGGCTATCATGATTGTAAACCCAAAAAAAAAAAAGATAAAAAAAAAAGGGATATACCTTTCCACAGCATTGTTATCCAAGTATGAGGAGTAAATGTAACTCTTAGGGTTACTACTCATTAAATAAGCTCAGGGATATTACAACGACACTCTACAAATTAATTACCATTAATAAACTACTCTGAGGTCGCCACAAGTGGTATCAAAGCATTTTAGCTATGTAGGCTCTAGAATTTAATCAAGATAGCCTTAGGTAAAGGTAAAGAAAACAATAGTTATAGCATAATTGCTATGTTTCAAAAAAAAAAAAAAGTCCTTCAAAGTGTAAATTAAAATTGTAACATAAAGGTGTTTTAAGAAATTTGATTATAATATGAGTATATTTACAAACGTATTGTACTATACCAAACAAAAGAATATATATTAATTCAGTGTTCTATTTTAGTGTTAATTACAACTAAACTAAAGAATAAAAATAGTTGTTCCGTTCAAACTTCTTCTATTCCCAATAATAATTATTTCATTTTTTTCATTAGAATCATCATTTTTCGTACCAAACGTGTTAGCTCCAAGTGTCTATTTTATTAGTAACATAAGATCGAGCTTGGATTGGTTGAAAAATGAGTGGCTTAACTAATTAGTTATAAAATATCTATATAATTAATAATTATAGAGAGTGGAAGTACTCTACAAGCATGTCACCCGGGAGCAAATTAGCCATAATTAATAACCTTATAACCCCACTATTAAAGAATAGGTTCACACTTTGTAACGTCGGGTTAGAAAATTTTTGCACAAGATTCAGTGAACAAGCCAATTCCCTTTCAATTTCAAGAAAGTTACAAAAACAAATTGATTGAATCCAAGGAACAAAATAAGATACCTTATTTAAAGGCTTTCGAACAAGACATACACTATCCTTATCACCCCTCCTGAAAAGCATCTTTCACGTGATCATCACAAGCTCATGTCCATGGCCTTTCTGTGTGCCCTCCTCATGAGGGAATCCTTTGTCCCCATTTTCTCTCTCTCTCTCTCTCTCTTCTCTCTCTCTCTTTTGGGCTGTCTGTCAAGTTGGGAATCTTTCAAAATAAAAATGGATCGATCGAGAGATAATTGAGAGTTTTTGGCAACTTTCTGAGGCTGTTCTTGTCATTTAGGGTTTTGGTGTCTTTGTCTACTTTTGGGAGTTGTTGAGTGGAATTATTGTTGCTCTTGAAAGAATTCCATGCACCCAAAAACCTGCCAGCCTTCATCATCATTTCATCTATTCTTTTTCATCTTACCCTTACATTTTCAACTCTTTGGAGAGACTTCAAAATTAATGAGACTCCTCAGTCACTTCTTCCGTTTTTTTTTTAAATGGTCCACATATATAAAAAGTTCTATTTTTTTCTCCAAAGTGTAATCATCATCTATAATTCTTTTGCTCATCAGTATTTATCAGTACTACTCTAGTACTATTATTACTGTACGTATTCTGTCAGTAATATATCTTTCGCTCTGTATTCTAATCCTGCTTTGGCTACCCAAGATGCTAAAACGGAATCAAAATGAATTAAATTTAACTCGGCTAAAATTTTAAAATATTTGGTGAGCTGTTACGGTGCTCACCATTTAAGCACGTACTGTTTACTCTCCAAATGTATGTGTAAAGAAAAATATCAAAAAAATCTCTAACAATCTTTTCCCTCCCAAAGAAAGAATAAATAAATCCTTAAAAATAAATATTTAAATAAAATAATGAATGTAAATAGCTAAAATAGAGAAAAATAATTTTTTAGTTAGAATTTAGTTTAGGTGCTGTAAAAAACCTACAATACATGTGATGTATGTAGCTTTCCATACTTAATTCCAAGTTTTTTTTATAAGAAAGACAGCGACAATAAAATCAAATCTGAACTAAAATGAAAAAGTAAACTTTGTGAGCCTGATGGTGCCGGTATTTTCACTGATTTTTTTTTTTTTTAAAAAAAAAAAGGAAAAAATTTCTCTGAATTCCTAGAAAATGTGCTCAAGTTAATCATGAATATGAAGCATGTCTTGGCTTTCTTACTTCATGCGTGTCACCTACAAGGTACAGTATAATGATAAGTATTTGCTAGGGTTACATTCATATCTTTTCTTAGCTAGACACCCAAAAAGGAGTTACTTTTCATTTCACCAATTAAATGAGGATTCTTCAGAGTGAATTAAGTGCAACGCAATATTGAATTGGTCTTGATAATTATGGCCAAATTCTAACACCCAGACATGCCAAGCCAAGCCAAGCCAAAACAAAGCAAACAAATTACTTTTGCTTTGGAAAACAATGTGCTTCATGCATTGAACACAACACCCCCCCATCATTAAATTACATTATGCATATTCTATGCTTTGTTTATTTTATTAATATATACTTTCAACACTTATCTTGTAGGCAGAATTCTGCATGTCAACTGGAATTTTTTTTTTTTTTTTTTTATCATATTCATAATTGAACTATCTTGTAAAAAAAGACAAATAAAACTACCATCCATCATTGAATATTTTTGAAAGGATTGACCTTTCTTAGTCTTTAATTAATAATATTAATATTTAGTCATAAACATGCATGAAGGTGATAGTAACGACAAAAATCCAAATTGATAGATAGTTAATTTGCACATATATATATGCCTACCTCGAATATAATACTTCTAAGACCAGTTGTTCAGGAAGCTTTGATTCATGGATTCAATGAATTTTTTTTTTTTTGGTCATGGATATTGAATAATACAATGAGAGAGACCATTTTCCTCGTAAATCTCTCATATCCCATGAATTCATACTCTTGAAAAAAAAAAAAAAAAAAAAAAAAAGAAAAAAAAGGAGATATTATAATCTGGTAAAAAAGTGAACTTTTTTGGGGTGAGATATTAGGGATCAAGCCATCAGTGCATGTTGAACCCACAAGGAAAAAGGTCTCTCATGGTATGGTTAAAAAACGTGGGCACTGTCGGGGGGCGCGTGGCATGACGTGTTAAAAAAGATGTTGGGGAATCGTTTCGCCGCATATGAACGGCGGTGCTTTTAGCAATTGGAATATTGGTAGACCCCACCCCCCAAAAGATTCTCCTTTTGACAATTCTCGACTCTCTCTCTCTTTCTCTCCAATTTCTGATATCCTCCCTCCCCATCAAATCTTGGATCGATTTCCCAACCACTTTTTCCACCCTCCTAAAGAAAAAGAAAGAAAGAAAAAAAAAAAAAAGGTGCTAGTCTTCTTTGTACCACTATTGCAATCAATCATGAAATAACACACACCCCCTTGAAGACTTGTTTGAATTGCAATGCTGAAATTGGGTTTTCTTTTTGGCTAGCTATTAAACCTACTTTGCCTTGGTTGTCACGTGATTGATGGTGAATTTTCCTGTCCACTCACTTAGGGCACTTATCACTTAGGGATCCCTAAGTGAAAGATTTGAAAGACATGACCATCGAGGTGCAATCGAATATTAAGCTCTCATTTTAGCCGTTAAAAGTTGTTAAAAGTTGTGCAAGGAAGGATACTATGTTCGTTAGAGCCGTGATATACAACAACTCAGACTAAATGAGCAGTAATTCAATTTGGGCCGAATGAGATTAAAAAAAAAAATATTTTTTTTTTTAATCATAGGATCCATAAAAATACTATTCATATGCCTGGGCTGAATGAATAGTCATTTAGCCCAAGATGATGCATATATTTACTCTATTCGTTAAGAGAAATGGTACAAGTTATTCTTTTGTCCTTCTCCTATCCTTCTACATTTTAAAATTACCATTGGATCTATAAGTCTTATGTGGTCCCCACATAAAATTTATAGATCCAATGGTGATTTTAAAAAGTAGAAGGATGAGAGAAGGACACGGGGAGATGCTGTAGCATTGCTCATTCGTTAATATGTTTTTAGAGTATTTTTTGTTTTTGGTTTGAAAAAAACATTCTGATATGAAATAAAGATGAATACTGATTTTGTGTTTTGAGGAGTGTTCTCATACTCTTGCATGCAAAGCATTCATAATTGAAAAAAGTCTTTCATAGATAAGAATTGGATTGATTAACCAAAAGCTTCTGTTATATAAAAAAGGCAGTAACCCAATTGGATGAATCATGTAATCCTGATAAAGAACATAATCTTATAATGCAGAAGCACATACCATATTGATGTTCTGAGCTATCCTGTGTGTGCGCGAGCGCGTGTTACATACTAGATAAATAGATTCTGTTGCAAATGATCAAACAGAGCATGAGGGTTTCCTTGACCTTGAGGTCCCTAAAAGATGACAATGCACTTAAACATGCTTTCAATGTGTGGCAACTTCTTATCTCACTCCACCTTCTAATGGTCCCTGCAAAAATTCTAGGTGATGCTCTCCCCCACTCCACTGATCAGTTGGTACAGGAGAAAAACCCCACCAAAAGAAGGAAGAAAAGGTTCTAAAAGAGGAAATGCATATAATGGTAGGAGCCAATTGATAGTATATTGCAAGATCCTATTTGCAATTTTCCAGATGTTAAAGGCATAACAAACTCTTATTTATGTCATGGGCTCACATTATTTACATATAAGCAACTTGCTATTCTGTCTTGTTGAAATGAGAGCGGTCAGAAGCTTTGAGACAGTGAAGCCACCTCAAAAGGTTCTTTTAGCTTATCATCACATATAATTCTCCTCTTAACAGATGGGTCCTTCAGAAAGCAGAATTCATGTGTGAGATTAACAATTCAGGCACCAGAATCTCTTGAGTTTCTAATTCACAATGACAATGTAGAATTGATCAATTAATAAATGCATCCGTATCATACGACTTGATGTGCAACAGATATATTCATCCATTGAACTGGGAAAAAAATAAAAAAAAGTAGTAACACTTTAACCATGGCGCAGGTTTGACCAAGAAGCAACACAATACCTGTATATCATTCTGTTTTATGTAATCCCACATTCTCTTTAAAACATCAGAACGAGATAACACATTTTAACTGGTACCTAAGAATTTCACAAGAGCATCTAAAAGTGGAACGCGAACCTCCTTTCTTTTACCGCTTGATGGAGATCAAGGCACCGCTTCGAAGGATCTCGTTCAAGTACCAATTGGGCCGGTTACGAGGGCACGAACAAAGAAATTTAAGGATGTACTCAACGGACTCATTCAAGAGTTATGAACTCAAGCAAATTCGTGGAGGCCCATTGAGCATGATCCACGTGGGCAACAAAACATCGTCACCTTGATTCAAGTTCTAGAAGGATTCGATCAAAGCTAAGAATTGGCAAAAAATATTTTAGGCCTATTCTAGAAGGATCGGATTGCATGGCTATTCTAGGCGCCACTTTCTTTCCTTTTATGTTGTCTTTTGTTTCCTTCTATATGACTCTAGGCGTCCACCCTTTATTGCCTTATATGTCTTGTGTGTTTTAGGAAGGTAAGGATTTCTTTCCTTACCCATTTTCGGCTTTAATTAGATTTTCTATGTTAGGGTTTTTTCCTTGTAATGTTCAGCCCTTTAAATAGGCCTTGTTTGGCAATCAACTTCAACTCCAAATCCAATTCTACTATAATTCTAAAAAAAAATAAATTCCCCCACTTTTTATATCACATCAACTACTTTTTAACAACTTTTTTTACTTTTTATATCACATCAAACATTTTTTATTACCATTCAAATAAAAACTCACTAAAAACAAAAAATTTCACTTTTCATACAGAAAATTTACAACATTCACTTTCAACAATCAATCACTTTAACTATAGTAGAATCACTCAACAATAGAATCAGAGTCATTTGCCAAACAGGCTTGGGTCCTTTTCGTTGTTGGGTTTCGTTATTTTTTACGGGTTCACATCATTTGGTATCAGAGCACGGTTTCTAGTTCAGGTTTGCTTATCCTTTAACATATTTCCTTCCTTTGTTTCTTCTTTAGCCGTCCACATTATTTATCTTTCTTGGCCGATTTTTTTTACCCTATCTGTTCAATCTTTTTTTGTCTTGTTGATGTCTAAACTATTGGTCCGGTCTCACTTCTCTTAGTTATTTCGAAATCTTATTTCATTGTTCTCAAAAGCTAGTTGCTAATCATAAAATAAAATAAAATAAAATAAAAAATAAAAAATAAAAAGAAAAGAAAGAAAAGAAAAGAAAGAGAGAGAGACTCGAAGAAGAAGNTAGAAAGAGTCGAAAAACAAAAAAAAAAAAATTTACTATTCTGTGTTTTCAAAATTCCAAACTGTCATATTCCTTCTAATTCTAATCTGAAAGTTTCCATATTCCTTTTGTTCAAGTATGAGATTCCTTGATTAGTTCTTGGTGAATTATTGCTGAAAATTTTGAATTGTTTGTTTAGTTTCAAAAGAACTGAAAGAGAATTATCGAGTGGAAAAAGACAAGAGTGGTGAGAACATCAGAGGGTAAAAGCCATATTATTTTGAGTAAAACACGAGTGGAGAGTAATCCACATTCTTGAGTGTAAACACGTAAGGGAGTGATTCGTGAGGGTTTTTTTTTTTTTTTTTTTTTTTCCTAACCTTTGTTTTGCAGCAATCATGTCTCACGATAGTGGTAAGAGCATTGCCGACAATGATACAAAATTGGCTGATCCGAAAGTGTTTATGGAGGCCATGATGAATGAGATGAGGCGTGTGATGAAGATGGAGATGGAGCAGGTTCACGAACGGATAGATCAAATGGAGAATAAACGTGAGGAGCAACCACAAAAAGGTCGTAATTTGGGTAGAAGGGAAAGAGTTCCACTGAGGGAGGAGGATGAAGAGCGTTATGGGTCTGGTTTTGATGAAGAAGAAGATCGGGATTACATTGTTAACAATAGGAGACCTGGAGGAAGATTTAGAGAAGCTAGGAATTGCGAAGATAACAACTTGGGTGGTATTAAGATGAAGATTCCGTCCTTTCAAGGTAGATCTGATCCTGAGGCATATCTTGAGTGGGAGAAAAAGATGGGGTTCGTATTTGATTGCCACAACTACTCCGAGACAAAGAAGGTAAAATTAGCCGTGATTGAATTTTCTGAATATGCTATTACTTGGTGGGATCAGCTTGTGATAAATAGGAGGTGGAATAGAGAACGCCCAATAGACATATGGGAGGAGATGAAAGTAGTGATGAGAAAGCGGTTCGTTCCAAGTTACTACTACCGAGAGTTGTACAAAAAGCTACAAGGTCTTAGACAAGGGAGTCGAAGCGTAGAGGATTACTACAAGGAGATGGAGATTTCTATGATCCGTGCTAATGTAAAGGAGGATCGGGAGGCTACAATGGCTAGATTTTTACTTGGCTTAAACCGGGAAATCCATGATAAGGTAGAGATGCAGCATTATGTGAAATTGGAAGATATGGTGCATATGGCTATTAAACTGGAACAACAACTCAAGAGAGGGAGTAGGACACGTGCAGGCCATAATTCTAGTTCTACCTCTTGGAAATCGAGTCATGCTAAGCCGCTGGACAAGTCACAAACGCCCAAACCCGAGCCCCAGTCCACGACCACCAGCCACGTTCCTCAAGGTAAAACCGAAGCCTTTACCTCTAAGAATCGTGAGATTAAATGTTTTAGATGTCAAGGCAGGGGCCACATAGCAAGTCAATGTCCAAACAAGCAAGTCATGGTGTTGCAAGCCAATGATGAAATTGTGACCGATGATGAAGATTCTGACACCGACGATATGCTGCCATTGGAGGATGTTTCCAAGGATGAGTATTTAGCCGCTGACGCATTGACATTGGTGGCGAGGAGAGCATTGAGCTTGCAAGCAAAATTAGTTGATGAAGTACAACGGGAAAACATCTTTCACACTAGGTGCTACATTAAAGACAAGGTATGTAGTATGATTATTGATGGTGGTAGTTGTACTAATGTTGCAAGCACAAGTATGGTGAAAAAATTGGGATTGCCCATGGTAAAGCACCATAGATCGTACAAGTTGCAATGGCTAAATGATAGTGGTGAGATAAGGGTGAACAAGCAAGTGTTAGTTGCATTTCGAATCGGTAAATACGAAGATGAAGTGTTGTGTGATGTAGTACCGATGCAAGCGGGACACTTATTGCTAGGGCATCCATGGCAGTTCAATAGGCAAGTGAAGCATGATGGCTTTACGAACAAGTACTCTTTTGTACTTAATCAACGATCAATCACTCTTGTATCATTGACACCGCAACAAGTATACGAGGATCAAGTGAGATTACAAAAGAAAAGTGATCAAAAGAAAAAGAGTGAAAATCAGAGAGAGGCCAAGAAAAATGAGAGAGAAAAAGAAAATCAAAGTTCGGCCCTTGAGAGAAAACAAAATAATTTCTATGCAAAAGTGAGTGAGATCAAGCGAGCAATGTTTTCAAATCATCCGATGATTGTACTTTTGTACAAAGAGGCACTTTTAAACACTAACGAACTTGACATTGCTTTGTCTAGTTCTATTGTTTCTCTTTTGCAGGAGTACGAGGATGTCTTCCCCTAGGAAACACCACATGGGTTATCTCCAATCTGAGGGATTGAACATCAAATTGATTTTGTTCCCAGTGCAACCATTCCAAACTGACCAGCTTATAGGAGCAATCCTGAGGAGACAAAGGAGCTTCAATGGCAGGTAAGTGAATTATTGGAGAAAGGGCACATGAGGGAGAGCATGAACCCATGTGCGGTTCCGATCTTACTTGTACCTTAGAAGGATGGGACATGGAGAATGTGCGTTGATTGCCAAGTCGTCAACAACATAACGGTAAAGTATCGTCATCCTATCCCACGCTTAGATGATATGTTAGATGAGTTGCATAGTTATTGCATATTTTCTAAGATTGATTTAAAAAGTGGTTATCATCAAATTAGGATAAAAGAAGGAGATGAATGGAAAACCGCCTTTAAAACAAAATATGGTTTGTATGAATGGTTAGTTATGCCTTTTGGTTTGACTAATGCTCCAAGCACCTTTATAAGACTTATGAACCATGTTTTGCGTGCATTTATAGGCAGATTTGTTGTTGTCTATTTTGATGATATACTCATTTATAGCAAAAACATAGACGATCATGTAGTACATTTAAAATCTGTTTTATGTGTGCTAAGGAAAGAAAGGTTGTTTGCTAATTTAAAGAAGTGCACTTTTTACACTGATACGCTTGTATTTTTGGGATTTGTTGTTAGTGCCCAATGTATACAGGTTGATGAAGAGAAGGTACGTGCAATCCAAGATTGGCCGAGCCCCACAAGTGTAGATAATGTTTGTAGTTTTCATGGACTTGCTAGTTTCTACCGACGGTTCATGAAGGACTTCAGTAGCTTAGCCGCACCGCTTACCGAAGTGATCAAGAATAACGTTGAATTTCGGTGGAGAGAAGAACAAGAGAAGGCATTTCAATTAATCAAAGAGAAGCTGACTAACGCACCTTTGTTGTCTTTACCTAACTTTTCTAAAACGTTTGAAATTGAATGTGATGCTTCAAGTATTGGTATTGGTATAGGTGTCGTTCTTATGCAAGAA
Source organism: Betula pendula (assembly GCA_900184695.1). Classification (NCBI taxonomy): domain Eukaryota; kingdom Viridiplantae; phylum Streptophyta; class Magnoliopsida; order Fagales; family Betulaceae; genus Betula; species Betula pendula. The sequence goes on along the minus strand of FXXK01000223.1, from coordinate 78,727 downwards.
GGACGACCAATTGCTTACTTCAGCGAGAAACTCAGCGGGGCAGCTTTAAACTACCCAACTTATGACAAGGAGTTGTATGCATTGGTTCGGGCTTTAAAGACGTGACAACACTACCTATGGCCTAAGGAGTTCGTGATTCACACCGATCATGAGTCCTTGAAACACTTGAAGGGCCAACACAAGCTAAACAAAAGGCATAGGCAATGGGTGGAGTTCATAGAGACGTTTTCATTCGTCATTCGGTACAAGCAAGGTAAGGAGAATGTAGTCGCCGATGCACTTTCTCGCAGGTATGCCTTACACTCCACACTTGATGCAAAATTGCTTGGTTTTGAATACATTAAAGAATTATATGCTGAAGACCACGAATTTTGTGAGGAATATCGAGCGTGTGAGAAAATCGCCTCTGGTAAGTTCTTTAGGCTTGATGGATTCCTATTTAGAGAAAATAAGCTATGCGTGCCTAATTGTTCTATGAGAGAGTTATTAGTGCAGGAATCACATGGTGGGGGATTAATAGGACATTTTGGAGTTGCAAAGACTTTAGCTATTTTGCAGGAACACTTCTATTGGCCTCACATGAAACGAGATGTCGAACGGATTTGTGGTAGATGTGTCACATGTAGGCAAGCTAAATCCAAAGTGCAGCCCAACGGTTTGTATACTCCTTTACCAATTCCTAGTAAGCCTTGGATTGATATTTCAATGGATTTTGTGTTAGGATTGCCTAAGACTAAACGTGGAAGAGATTCAATTTTTGTAGTCGTGGATAGATTTTCTAAAATGACACATTTTATTCCATGTCACAAAATGGATGACGCTTCGCATGTTGCTGATTTGTTCTTTAGAGAGATTGTGAGATTACATGGCATGCTTAGGACAATTGTTTCGGATAGAGATGCTAAGTTCTTGAACTATTTTTGGAAGACTTTGTGGTGTAAGCTAGGTACTAAGCTATTGTTTTTCACTACTTGTCATCTACAAACTGATGGTCAAACTGAAGTAGTAAATAGGACTTTGTCTACTCTATGTAGGGCAATCATTAAAAAGAACATCAAAACATGGGAAGAATGTTTACCACATGTTGAGTTTGCATATAATAGAGTTGTTCATTCTGCTACCAAATTTTCATCATTTGAAATTGTGTATGAGTTTAATCCTTTAACTCCATTGGATTTATCTCTTTTACCTTTGACGGAGCACGTTAATTTAGATGGCAAAAAGAAAGCTGACTTTGTGAAGTAGATTCATGAGAAAGCAAGACTCAACATTGAGCGAAGAACAGAGCAATATGCCACACAAGCCAACAAGGGACGTTGCAAGCTGGTTTTTGAACCCAGAGATTGGGTTTGGCTGCATATGAGAAAAGAAAGATTCCCGGCGAAAAGATGTTCCAAATTGCTCCCAATAGGAGATGGTCCTTTCCAAGTCCTCGAGCGTATCAATGACAACGCTTACAAGCTAGATTTACCTGGTGAGTACAATGTAAGTGCCACTTTTAATGTTACTGATTTGAGTCCTTTTGATGTAGGTGATGATTTGAGGGCAAATCCTTTTCAAGAGGAGGGGAATGATGGAGATCAAGATACCGCTTCGAATGATCTCGTTCAAGTACCAATTGAGCCGGTTACGAGAGCACGAGCAAAGAAGTTCAAGGATGTACTCAATGAACTCATTCAAAAGTTATGGGCTCAAGCAAATCCGTGGAGGCCCATTGAGCATGATTCACGTAGGCAACAAAGAATCATCACTTGATTCAAGTTCTAGAAAGATCCGGTCAAGGCTAAGAATTGGCAAGAAATATTTTTGGTCTATTCTAGAAGGATCGGATTACATGGCTAGTCTAGGCGTCACTTTCTTTCCTTTTATGTTGTCTTTTGTTTCTTTCTATATGACTCCAGGCATCCAGCCTTTATTGCCTTATATGTCTTGTGTGTTTTAGGAAGGTAAGGATTTCTTCCTTACCCATTTTTGGCTTTAATTAGATTTTCTATGTTAGGGTTTTTTCCTTGTAATGTTCAGCCATTTAAATAGGTGCATAAGCAATGGAAAACGCAGACATTGATTATTCATAAAACTTGTGAGGTTTATTCTCTTTGGTTCTTTGAAGAACTGCTCGAACTTATTGGGATTTCCCGTGGCGTTCATCTCGACTTATCAAACGGAGTTTCCACCACCGTTTGTGACGTCTTCCTTATACCGAGGTTCTTGTTTGTCATAAACAACGGGTTGAAGTCTTCCATTCGAATCTGTCCATAGAACGATCTTGGGTTCCCTTTCATTGTTGGGTCTCGTTATTCTTGACGGGGTTCACATCACCGCTTCCCTTTCTTATTTGGCTCATCTAAATCTGAGCAGTGAAAGTTAAAACAATGTTACAACCTTTACATAATACTTGTATATGTACATAACAACTTTCCTCACCTAGTGAGTCGATTCTGTGCAAACCTGAAGCAACTTTCTCACCTTCTTGCCCATGTTTGCACCAATTCTCTTTTTGTGAAGAGTCATCCGGAGCTCCTATATTACAGAAGAACTATTCATTCCCATTCAAACAAGTACTAAAAACCTTTTGTTAAAGCTTCAAGAAAAAAAGATATTTAAAAGTATGAGCCCGTAATAGCATAATAGATGGTACAAAATATTTGAATTACAATCAAAACAATTTCTTTCCAAGAAGACAATCTCTTGAACCGTTTGACATAATTAAAACTAATGAAAAGACCAAGCCTTTATCTACATACATGGACGCTTTGGAACACGAACATTACCCAAACTGGACTCTTACTTAAAGGGTATGCAGATGGGGAGATGTATGGGTATTCTTATGAACATGCGCTGGACAAATGTTCTGGTGCCTGGAGACTACACACATTCCACGTTCACTTTAGATAACCAAAATAATATTTTGGTGCCTGGAGACTAAGCACATTTCCACGCTCACTTTAGGTAACCAGAATACTTTCACTATTTTTCTCTTTGCTCCAGACATATCATATTCTCTTTACAAGAGAAGCTCATTAGTTATTGATTTATGATCTTTATTCAACTCATATTTAGGTTCATCCCCAATTTCACAAAGTCTGCAAATTCTACTCGAGAACAAAACATAACTTAGAATAGAGATTTTAAAGGCAATAACTTTGATTTGGTTAAAATAAATACATGATCACATGAATACCAGAGATCTTGAAACATGTTAGATGTCTTTGTAAACAAAATGTTGGCCACTAAACATTGTTGAAATAGACATCATGAAATAAGTAGAATACTAGATATCGGATTAAGGCAGTTAAAAGTTTTATTGAAACCAGGTTTGAGGAGTGAAATAGGTCACTCTCCTTGAGGCAGTTTGCATTAGTAGTTTGTATGGACTTATCAGGCAGTAGAAGCCACATAATACTTGCAGGCTAAGTCACATGAAACTTCAATAAGCATGAAGCCTTTCCAATGAGCATGAAGTAATTGTTTTCGACACACATCATGGGTATCATACGAGATATGTCTCTGACACACCTATAGCAGCATATATGGATACATTAAAGACTGGTCAGTCCAACAAAGGAAGAGAAAAACATCATACATGTTTCCTCATTGACAATAAGTTCTTGCATTTGCTTTCTAAGTCAGCTTGTTGGTTGCACAATTATTACAAAATGAGTAAAAGTACCTACATAAGATATTTCAACTATTTCCATATCCTAAGATTTAAAAACTAGAAAAATCTTTCCCTAGACACATCCATGTTTTGAAGATTGTAAGATGTCGGTGGAAAAGCTAAAGAACATCTTGGTCAAATCGCTTTATATATGGACAGGGGTGTATAATATCTCACATTTTTCTAACTTTTTTGAATTTGTGGATTTTTGTTCTTCTTTTAATTATTAAAGGGGCTAATCTCTTGTATACATATTGTGTACTATAGTTGCACCTCTTAGTGCTTATTAATGAAATGCATTAAAAAAAAAAAAACATTTCTATTGAGTTAACATATGAAATCCTGCAAAATATAAACAAAACCTCCCCGCTTGCATAACTCAAAAGCAGCAAGCCCTCTACGAACTATATCCAAAAGGTCATTTCCAAACAAAAATTTCTCCCACTCTATAATAGTCATGCATAGATTTTATAATATCATTCACATAATAGAAACCACATGATTTTTAACAACCTTGCTTTTCAAATCATAAGCAGTCAGACAAATATGGTGTTACTTTCTCCGCAACTTCAAATATTCACTGGAGTTCCCAACTTGGTCAGACCTGAAGTATGTTCAAAGTATTCAATAAAATTCCTCACCAATTTGTTTCAAGCTACTTTTGATTTTAGATGAATTTCTTTGACATAGAATTTCAAACTTTTTTCTTTTTCTCTTTTCTGTTTTGGATCCAAGTTGTCAAATGAATTGGGCCTATATTTGGGAGAAGAATTTGCAAGATCCAAAGAGCAAAATATAATATGTGACAAATCACTGCAGGCCTACTTAATAAGATCAAACAATTGAGTTTTGAAAATCAAAAACAACGTGTGATGCAGAGTAAAATCAACCAATGACAATAGAGTACTGCCATTATATATGCATAAGTTGTTAATATCCCAATCCCCTCATATATATCCAAGAGTAATGATATATGTCAATTTATATGTCTATCTTGTGTCCACCAAAATTGATGTGACTATTAAAATCATCATTGGATTAAAAGTCAATAATAATCTATCATAATCTAATAGTGATTTTAAAAGCCACATCAATTTTAGTGGACACAAAATACACATAGGAGTTGACATATATAATTACTTTATATCCGATCTTCAAATGAGAATATATTCCCAGCATAATTCCGTGCAATAACTTCAAAGTGTATGCATATTAATGATTATCAAAACCTTAAACCCATCAAAATACATGAAAAATCAACAACAAATATAAGGATGGTAAAAATTAAGGTAAGAGAGCTAACTGCCCTCTTTTCCCGTCTTTATCTTTCTACACAAATGGATATGTCAGGCAGGTGAAATAGCAAACCGTGGATTGCTAATGATGAAACAACCACCACAAAACTTTTTGGAACTCTCTAGACGACCTCCTTTCAGAGGTTTCCTTCACCAATATGGTCCACAAGCCACCTAAGAAGGTAAAATACTCATTCTAAGGTAACAGGGGTTTCATAATTAGCCTAACATCTTTATCAATTTTGGTACGAGTCTAAGATTACAAGCCTTGCCGCATTAAATGTTAAATGATTTATCCATATCATTATCATCAAAAGATAGCTTTAACTCCTTAGATATCCACATCCATAAGTAGAAGTTATCAAAGAACTGAAATGTCCTAAAACAGTTTTCAATATTCTTTGAAGCTTCCATGTTATTCCAACTTTGATATTGGACGAATTTTCAAGAATTTTCACTTCCTTAAGATTGCTATTTTATGGTCCTTCAAATCTGGCTTAGTAGCTGTAGCAGAGGGAACACACAACCTACTTTGTCTTAGTATTTATATTTGGATTTTATAATCAGTAAGTCAACGTAATTATACTAAAAGATGCATTTGTTTTTTTTTTTTTATTAGTTAAAGATACAATTTATTCTTGGACGAAGCTGTATAAGCATAAACCTCTGAAGTTGCAAATGCATTATATACACGACATATTGAAAACAAAATTGCTATTATTGTGTTCTAAAACATTTCTTTAGCTCATTGTGAAATGTTGTATGAATGATTCTTAAACTCTTTTGTTAAATTTTTTAAACACAAGAATATACAATGTGCAGCGAAAGGTGTCCGGTGTCCACTAGGAGTCTATTCAACTTCTTTAGTTCTCAACTCAGCATATGAATTGCCACGGTCACGACTAATTATTAATGACATATAGAGTAACTTTCATTCCCACTTCAAGTTTACCATAGAACTGATGATGTTTAATTTGGTGGGCCATCTCCATCTATCATATGTCACATGTGACAGTGCAACCAAAAGAAAGACAGCTTTATCCCCTTCTATGCATTACTAAATCACTAAGGTTATGTTTGGTACGTGGAATGACTATTTCATGGAATAGCCTATATTAAAAATGAAATGAGTAGAGTAAATTAGCTTTGGAATAACCATTCTAATAGTCATGATGGAATGACTATTCCTTCAATTGAGGGAATAATCATTCCTCTTAAGTTGAAAAGAATGGTTATTCCCTCAATTAAAGGAATAACTATTCATTTATGACCATCGAAATGACTATTTCAAGGCTAATGCATTACACTCATTTCATACTTGATAAAAGATATTCCATGGAATAGTCATTCCTCGTACCAAACATGTTCTAAGAGTTGTTTAGTTGCAAGAATATGAAGGTTCTCCTTGCATCCCAAATACTGGCAACATACCCACTCTATCAGGTTTACAAAGTAAACTGTGGCAATAACAAGAACAATTATGAAAATATGAACTACGAACTTACTATTATCCACACATGCAATAAAATGAAGTATCCATATTTACAGCTCAAATGCATGATCCATCTAAAGATAGACAAAAACTTATAGAGAGAGAGAGATGGCTCAAGGCAAGAACAAAAACAACAACCAATATTTACCATGAAAAAGAACAAATAATGAAAGTAAAACTCACCCTTTTTTTTGGCTTCCGCATCCACTACTCCTTATTTTCTTCTTCATTCTCTTCTTACTCTTGTTCCTCTGCAATGCTGACATCTCCTTCTGATACAGAACAGCTACTCTCCTTACCTTTTATCCTTTGCTTCACATCTTCTGATTATTGATCAATTTTATCATGTTACAATTTCACACAAACACTTAAACCTTACATCCTCAGGAGTCAGGATTATGCTACTAAAAGGTAAATGATAAAGATCACTACAAAATACCATTTGAGAAATAAAGTGGAGTTTCGATTAGGAAGACTGTTTGTGGTAGTTGAAGTTGAAATTGCATAAAATATACACATCCGAAGGTAATCCAAATACCCCAAAAAAAAAAAACAAAACAAAAGAGCAGTTAATATGATATCAGCATTATACCAGACACCAAAAGTCAAAATTACTTGGAAGGAGACAACTTTATTAAACACTACTGACATAATATAATCACAAAATTTAATACTTTCTTAATCTTTTATTGAGAAGGTTAATTGATTCTTTGGCTTATTTCAAAACAAGTACATACCAAGTACATCACAAATGGAATTACTTTGTTTTGAAGTAATACATTTACTAAGAAAACAGGAAAGCACTCAAGTACACGGGGATTGTACAAAATTCTCCCAAAAGTTACAATCTAAAATTCCAAGAGGTTAAGGAAGTCCGAAAAAAATAAGCAAGACTACCTTGGGCAGGCATCCAACAATCACACAATGATCTCAAAACACGGGCTTATTATGAGTAAGCTCAATACCATTATAATTGACAACAAGTATAATATGGATAATTCCAAAAACATGAACGAGATGGAATGAACAACTCACTACAACCCCCAATCCCCCCTCAAGAAAAAAATAATTAGGGGGGGGGGGGGGGGGGGGCAATTGACCTAATTTGAGCTTGGAGGTACAATCTAATTAAAACTACATTTCAATTGACCCAATTTTATGGGAAGGAGCAACATAAGAACTTTTCTGTTAACCTGATTATAACTAGCGACCTAAAAGATACATGCGATACCCTAAATAGGGAGTAAAGGTGTTCCTTTTGTTGATGGAAAATAAACCACAATCACAAGCAACTGGCAATCCTCCTATAAATCTACATGTCATTACCTAGAATCAAGATTTTTTTTTTTTTGTAAGTGAATTAAGATATTGTTGATCACTAAAGAAATGTAAAAAATTTCAGAGTGATCCCTTAGAGGGTGAGGGCAAAATAAAGTTCCACCAAGTTATATCTTTTACCATTTCAATCAACCTAACATTTCAATATCTTTGCATGTCTAGAAAATAAACACTCTACAGTAGTGAGGTTATCAATTGCAACATATCAACAGATTCATCATATAATAATCAGACACAAATATCAACATATCAACAGATTCATCAATATCCATTTTCAATAGAGAAGCTAAGCTTACAAAATATTCTTACAAAAAAATTAAAAAAAAAAATTCTTACAAAATAATGTGGCACAACATGATTGGATTTCTCAAAATTTGGATTCATTTCCTTTCCAATCATATTGTGCCACATCATTTTGTGAGTTTTTTTTTTTTTTTTGTAAAATATTTGGTAAGCCTAACATTTCTCTTTTAAATATATCTATCTATCAATACAAAAATACAGATCTCTATCTCGGTCTACCTCCATATCTAAATGTGGAAGAACTCACACTTAGAGGGCGTAACCAATGGAAAGGTCTCAACCTGTCCTTGACATTGTTCTCCAATGATGCCCCCAGGACAACCCTTGGGGTATCTCTGGCAGAAAATTAAGTGACATGAATCACATTATACAAGTCCCAATGATGAATCTAACAGAAGTGAGATGAAAATGCTGAATTAAAACAATCAGGTAACCTAGGAGATGTCATTAGAAAAACTGAAAACTGAGAGGTGTCACTAAAATGACCAAAAAAAAAAAGAGATATAGGCACATGTTTACCCTTCATAATATACAAGAAAAAACAACATATATCAAATATGTATTAAAGTTTATTGCAAACAACCATCACTTCCCATCAGAAGATGCTCCACAACAGCTTATAATTTTGACTAATCAGTAAAACATTTAAGAATGAAAGCGCAGAGAATCTTCCAACATTATCCATTCTCACCAAATTACAAGACATGCCATCAGAGAAACATGACGCATGCCAATTGCAAGAAAATCCCCATCAAATTCACCAAGCATAACTTTTTTCGTATTTAAAATTCAATCATGGACTGGAAAGGGCAATGCAGATAACTAGAATTGATTCATCAAACTAAGACACCACTAGGAACAAACAAAACTAGATCTACAAACTTTCTTTTGGAATTTGAAGCTTCTCAAATTTCATAATGAGACTACTAGAATGTAAATGTTAAAAAGGTTAATATCAACAGCATACTGGGAAACACAATCCAAATTTTTTTTAATTGATGGGAAGTGAAGCAAAACAAAGCCACATACTAAAAGTGGGTGGGGCTGGGAAATTCTGTGGACCCATTTAAATTGATAGAATTTTCATTATTTTTCGCTCAGGGTCATTAAAGCCAAACAAAGGTTTAAGTGCAGCTCAAGAAGCATACACTAGTTAAAACTTTGTGCAAAATATAATGAAGTGGAAAAAAGAAATAACAAAATCCCAGTGAGCTAACAAGATAGCAGCATGTGCTCAAGCATAAATATGTGGAAAAATTCCAACTCATGTTGGCATTGTGATAATCATGCAATCTTGTATAAAAACAATAATTTCATGTAAGAGTGTGAAAAAATTAAAGAATTCAAATGAAAGAAGCTCTATCACCATGATCCATCTAAAATTAATAGAAGAATTCATATCTTACAACTTAAATACCTTTTTTTTTTTCCTGGATCCACAACTTAAATACTTGATTATCATGAACGTTCTTCAAAAATCCAAGACCTCCAATAACATAACAAAATATTCAATTTAATTTTACATGGAACACAGCAAATTGAACAAAGAAACATAAATCCAAAAGCAAGAAAAGGTTCTCTTCCTATTCTCAAATTCCAAGCAGTACCCATTCAATCATGCACGAATCAATAGATGTGGCATGAAAAGTATTTTCAATTCGGAATACAATTTACAATAAGGTAGTCAAATGCAATATAAGAAGTACAATGCCATTCACAATTCATCTAAAATTCATTAAGGCTTCATGCAATTGTCTTGGGAATTTGGAAGGAATGAACTTGATTCATAGTCTCTCTCATAAAAATTGCTTCGATGCAATATAAACAAACATAAATGATTAAAGTTAAAAGGAAAAGGGTAAGGAATGAAAGAAGAAGAAACTCTTGATCCAACAAATCTTTAGAGAACTAGTTTGAAATACCACTCTTAGCTCATTCAAGCAATTTGATATCTAAAAAGATCTGAAATTTAAATCCCTACTCCCAAATCCTTAGCATCCAAATGCAATCTAAAAGTATTCATATTTACTTCTTTAAAATTACTTTCAAACCCCAATTAACTATTTCTTAAAAAGAAACTGAAAGTATTCATGTAAGGATAGAAATCACAAATATTATTTACCTAAACCCTCCCAAATAAAAAGCTCAGACTAATTTAGTTCAGATTGTTCAATTTTCTCGGCAGCCAAAAACAAATGGAGAAAACACCAATGTAGTGTAATAAAGAGAAAAACTCACCCTCCTTCCTTTCTACCTTTCCCTTCACTCTCCTCTTCTACGACGTCGTTTTCCTTCACCTCTTGCTTCACATTGTCTGATTCCCCGCCAACCTCTTCTCCTCCTCCTCCTTCTTCATTGGGCTCTGACGTGAGGGTTTTAAAAAAAATCCCGATTTCGTCCCTAACGAACGCTTTCCGGTCCGATAAATTGACCCCGAACTCTTCCTCAAGCTACCGGCGAACACTGCAGTCGGTGATGTGTTGGAGGTTCGAGTCCCGGAGGATTTCTCGCAGCCGGGTCACGAGGTCCGAGTCCAACACCATTTTTTTCTGGACTCCGATATTTCACAGAGAGAGAGAGAGAGAAAAGTTCGTTTTTCGAAAACGGCGTGCTTGCAAGAGACAATCAGACATGAATGAGAAAAGTAACATTTTCCTTTCATGTCTCGACTCAAGCTCTCTTCTTAATGGCTGAGGCCCAACACGTAAGAGGTGAATGATGGATACAATAACTCAGAACCTCTGTTCTGATACCATGATAAATTATCACTTATTTTAAAAACTTAAGCTAATTGAAAAATATAAATTTAATTATTTAATCAATACTTTAAGACACACAAAATACTGACACATGTCATGTAATGAAGTGTACCGATTCTGCTCTATGTATGATCTTTTCCAGTGATGTGCTTCACTTAATCTGCTTATTTTTATGCTTTGCCGCTTTCCAAGTGGAATACGTATTGCAGAATCTGTGTATATTTCATAGAAGCATTTCCATCCCCTGCTTTTTCGAGCTATCTAACTTGGATCAATAGCCAGAAAGATACGTATATACAATCATCATATTTTCTACTTTTTGCTTAGAAAAAGAACTCTCAATTATTATATGACAAAAGGAAAAGAGAAAATAGAATTCGTATATTCAACAGATATTCAACAGAATTCCCAGGTAGAAATTGTACTTTTTTTTTCCTCAACCTCTATGCCATGCATATGTCCAAATTTAGATTCTTTGAATAACAATTGATCATACAATCACTGCCAAAAAGCATACACTAAAAAAAAAAGAAGGGTGAAAAAACACTAATTTAGAGATGTAATTTGGGATGAAGATGCAATTGTGTGAAAGGTTTCTTGTACTTGATTAAGTCAGGAATGAAATATGATGGCAATGGTGTTGAATATAAGATGGTCAACTCTTCCAATTCTTTCGCACTCTTCACCAAATATTCCATGAGCTCTACTTCATTCTCCTCATTGCAAAACTCCATGGTTATTTTTTTCCAGTTATGAGTAAACATGAGGTCTTGAGATTCCCAATATTCCTTCATCTTAAATGCAAACTGCTTTGAAGGCATTGAGTTTATCATCTGTTATAACAAAACAAAAAAATGAGACAACATGAAATTGATTCCCTAGACAATTACTAAAAGAATAATACTATATACCACATTTTTATCTTATGTGATGTGGCAGTCTTAACAAATCGTTGGATCGGTCATTTTTTTTAAAAATAAAAAATAAATAAATAATCTAAAGTTTGGTTGGGACTGTCACGTCAATATTGTGAGATAGTTGTTGGATAAAAGAGTAGATCAAGTGTCAATCTTCCAACATTCTCTTTGTTATTTTCTTTATTGTTTGTTTTTAAAAAATAAAAGAAAAAAGAAAAGTGGACATGAATGTACCACGTAGACAAGAATGCTGGAAAACGGACTCTTTAAAATATTGAAGTAATGCTACTCTTCACATCAGCTAACGTAATGTGTTTTGAAATGTTTCAAATGAAAAGTTATATAAAATATGTCACATCAGCCGGTGCGAAATAGTTGTAATAAATGGGCTCTTGCTAAAAAAAAATTATGTAATTAGCAGGAATAGTGTCGTTTCACTCACATTAGTGTCGTAGGAGGCAGAGTTGTTTGGATTTGGTACGATGAGATGAGTTCTTGACATGATGAGATGGTTGAGCTGAGTGGTTCCTTTGAGAAGGGAGAATAATGCTTGGACTTGGTGTCCACTTATACGACTGCTCCTTTGTACAGTCAAACACTCTAAATTATCAAATACAAATGGCAAGCAACCATGCTTAAGCAAAACCTGCAAAAGTTTATAAGGAAAATCTTAGCATAAAAGTAAACGCATTCAATATTGTAAGTAAAATTTGTTATAGTTTAAAGAAATAAGTTAAGAGTGTAGTATTTAAAGCTTAAAATATTTGTTAATTTTACAGAAAAATAAATATTGAAGTACTTTAGTAGAGGTGAGAGTCAGTTAAGTCGGTATCGAAAATAGCATTTTCGCGTTTCACTAAGCCACAAACGATAATGTCGAAAATTGTACTGACTTTACCGACCGACCGCCTGTTTTGCCTACCAACATTACTGACTTTGTTGGTAATTGGAGGTCGAAAATGTTGGTTGGGCTGCACCAAGTTCTCAGTTCGGTTAGGCTGGCCCATGCGTTTTTTTGGGCCGATTTTTAGGTTGTAGTCTTGTGGCTTGTGCATTTTTTGGACCGAAAAATAGGTTTTGAACTTTCAATTTTTTACATTTTTAGTAGTTTTAATTTTAAATAATTTTGGCCACTAGGCTAGTTTCAAATATGTACCCCAAATATGGTCATTTTCAAAAAATATGGATATTTTAAAAAATGTAACCAAAACCGATATTGTTTTGAAAAGAGTAAAACTATAGAAGATGAAACTTATCAAAACAACGTCGTTTCAATATACGGTAAAAGTTGGTCGATAGGCGGTCAAAGAAACCAGTGTTTCGCCTACCGACTGCGAAATGTCGGAACAAAAAAATTTCTTCCACCTACCGTCCGCTAATTAGCAGCAGGCAGGCAATGTCGGTCGAAATATGATTGGAGTATAGTATGCAGTAAACTTGCCTAGGCCTATACTTTTGGATTTATATGTTCATATTTATGCATGAATTTAGATTGAGAATTGCTATAGTGTACGTTTGTTAATGTGTTTTTAAGGTGTTTTTTGTTTTTGCTTTGAAAAAATGGTTATAATGTGACATAAAAGTGAAAATTATTTTTGTATTTTTATGAATATTTTGTATTTTAGGTTGTTTGTTAATTTTTTGTTTTGAACATAGAAAACAAAAAATTTTAACAAACATAGTTGTGAATTTTCATGAATTGATGAAAAGATTGATCGTACATTTGACAAAATTTTCTAAAATTCTGATTCTCATTAAGCATGGTAATAATGTTAATTCATCCCATCTCTTAGAAAGTAAATGCAATTCTTATATGCTTAGAAAAAAATAAATATATGTAATTCTCCTATATCTTGTCTTCGAAAAAATTATTAATCTGATATTATAAATTCAATTTCTCACTAAAGGAGTAATAATAGTATGAGAAAACTTCACTTAAACCTTTGAATTGTCGCAACTTTTGTAATTATCACTCTAAACTTAAAAAACTCTCAATTTAGTGTATCAATTTTTCAGACATGGCTTAGGTGCTGTAAAAGTTTTTACAACACCTATGCTGTACTTATTTGAATGGTCTTGATTTGATTTCAAGACGTTGAAATCAAATCAAGACCATTCAAATAAGTACAACATAGGTGTTGTAAAAAATTTTACAGTACCTAAGCTTAATCCCAAACTTTCAATATTTTTTAAAATTTTCAAAATACTCATATTTTTTATATTAAAAAAAAAATGTATCGAAAAATTCAAAAATTTAAGAATGAGTATTTTTGTAAATTTTATTAAATCCTAACTAACGCCTAAGAGCACTCACATTGGATGATCTATTTTCCTTTTTTAGCTAGAATAGCTAACTAAAACGTGAAAAAACTCTCTCCATCAAATTATGCAAAAGAAATCTAAAATAAATTTGAGAGACATGGGGTGTGACACTATACACCAACAGATTTTTTTTAATTGTTTTGTCGCTCTTCCTTTTTTCTATTTCTTTCCCTCGCTTGATTCTCTCTCTCCCTACCTCTTGCTTTATTTTTTCTGATTCTCTCTCTCCCTACGCCTCCCACCACCAAACCACCACATAAGATCAGTTCTGATTTTCTCTCCCTACACCTCCCACCACAAAACCACCTCCCACCAAAACGAATTTGACCGACTAGCCCTCCGCCACCAACATGAATTGAAGTAGGTATTTGTTGGGTTTTGGTTAATGGGTTTCAAATCTGTCTTGGGTATGATTCTTGGAAGTTTTGTGAGATTGCAACTATGGGTCTTGTAATTTTTGGGTTGCTGTGTTGAATTGGTTTTCTATTCAGGTGTTTTGGTGTTGTCCGTTGGTGGAAATGGCTTTTTTAATTAAAATGAATAAAAAATTATAAAAACAATTATTTTAATAAAATAGAGAAGAAGTTTAGATAAACTGATAGATGTAGGTCTTGAAGAATGATTAGCTAAACTAACAAAAGTGGGTTTTGATTAGCTATTTTAGATAAAAATTTACATAAGCCAATGTGAGTACTCTAAATACTTGCAATTTTTTTTTTCTTTTGTTTTTTCCAAAAAAAAAATTGAAAGATGGATACAATAAATTAAGAGTTTTAAAAGTTTAGAAAAATAATTACAAATATGATAAAAGTTTGGGAAAAATTATATTTAATCCTTAATTTTCATCTTATTTGAATTTAGTCATTGTGTTTTCAATTTTAAGAATAAAATCCTTAAGTTTTATTCAAGTTTTAAAATTGGCCCATCTATCACTTTGCCATCAAAGTTAACGATTTTCTATTTATCACATATGTCTCATTTGACACGCCAGGGTTTATCCTAGCGTCAAAGTTAATTGTTCTTCCTTTAACGCTACAAATATAGAAGATTAAGATGATAAAAAAGATGTTTTTTTTTTTTTTGGAGTTTGGTCTTTTGTTTTTTATTTTTATTTTTTGTTTTATTATTATTTTTTTTATAAATGAATTGGCGCTTAATGATATGACATTAATATTAGATGTTGATATGAATGCTAGCATGTCAATTGAGACACAGGTGATATATGACAAATTATTCATTTTGATTCAAAAGTGATAGATGAACTTATTTAAAATTTAGGCAAAATTTAAGGACCATACTCTTTAAATTAGAAACTCAATGACAAAATCCTATAAAAAGTTAGGTACTAAATATGATTTTCCCCAAAAAAATTTAGAGGTTAACCAAAGTTTCTCCTAATGGTATCTATGTGAAAAGGAGAAAATTGCTAGTTTACCTGAACAAACTCAACACGTAGGGTTAGAATTTTGGCGCCGTGTATGCTGCGAAGAACCTTGTCGAAGTTGTCCTTGTGAGCAGATTTCTTCCTCCTCGATTGATCATCATCATCAGCAGGCAGTGAAAGACCAATGGCGGCCTCCCACAGAAGCGATGAATTCGTCATACAGAAGTAATCCACAGCAAGCCCCGCCCAAAAAAATCTTTGCAGATTGGGAGCAGAAATCTGCAAGGATTTACTACACGAGTTTCTGACTCTCCAGAATATATAAAGCTCGCAGAGTTTTTCCAGCTCCTGAATATGAACATGGCAGAGATCATCATCACAAGTAATTCTCAACTTCTCAATTGACGAGCTGGCGATAGTTATGCTCTTCATCCCGCTTACTCTTGACATAATCAACACCTTGAGGGACTTGAAACACGAAAACCATTGCTGAAAGCCATCGTCTTCGATTCGAACAGATTCAAAAATCAATGTCCGAAGAGTCGAAGAAGCATCAAAACATGACAATGTGGACGGTAGTTTGAGAACGCCGTTGTTGGTGTTGACGATGACGGAGCGCAGGGACTCGCAACCCAGAACACAAACCGGCAAGGCGAAGGGTTTGCCATCGGCGATGACCTCGAGGTTAAGTTGTTCGACCCCGGAGTTTACTGCGTGTTGTAGCCATGAACAAACGCGGTATTCTTCGTCGGCGAGGCGTCGGTGGAAGGACCAACATAGGGAAAGGGTTTGCGTCTTCACCCCGCGTGAGCAGCGGTGGAGCATGAGGTTGTGGAGGAAGCTGTCGAAGCCGAGCCGACATAATGGGTTGTCGGGTTTCAAATTTATGTTGCTTAAACTCAGGCTTGGGCTGGAATTGCAGACCTCTTGGCATCTTTTTGATGCGAAGCTGAGTTTGGCGAGGTCCTTTAGTGTGAGGAAAGAAAGAATGTGGTGAAGGATACCGTCTGGAAGGGCGCTGAATCGATCACCGTCTTGCACTGATTTTTGTTTGGTGCGCTCCATGTGAGAGTAAATTGATACCTTGGATAAGAAGGCAGCTGATCACTTGAAATTTTGTTCTTCAATAGTGGGTAATATTATAAAACATCCTTATATAGGATTCCAGTAAATCTTAATAGAAAGAGGACTTTCAATGCTGAGACGAGAAACCTAGTCCAATCAGAATTCGGAACACCTAGTACTAAAATAGGATGTTGAGGTAATAAAGCATGTTTTTTACTTTTCACTGTTTAACTATAAAAAACCGTTTCAAGCAAAATCCAATCTTGCATGCATTTAACAACTGGTTTTCTATAGATAAGGCAATTTTTTATACGGTTTGTGAATATGATACGAATACGATATGAAAATAGTAAGTTTGAGTTTGGGGTTACGGGATTCGGGTCAAATGGGTCAACCCGCAGGTGACCCGATTGACCCGTTATTTTATTTATTTATTTATTTATTTTTAAAAAAAACCTAAAAGAAAAGAAAGGACTAAGGAGAAAGAAACTCCTAATTGGTAAACCTAAACGAGAAAGAAACTCCTTCGTCTTCGTTGAGTAACAACTGCTCCTCTCTCTCTCGAGTCTCGATCTTCCTGTCTCTTTCCGGCCACAGCGGTTGAGCCATTTAACGATGTTGGGGATGCCGCATCTGGGCCGCACGATCTGTTGGAAGGTCCGTTCGTCGAGCTCCCCCATGGCATTGAGGTTGAAGTTCGTCTAGTAGGTTTCAATTCTTCTCTCTCAGTCGATCTCCCTCTCTTTCTCACGCCCTCTCAGTCTCCCTCTCTCTCTTCGGCCACTGCGGCGTTCCGTTTTGTTACCGGAGTTCATGGTTGTGAAGCTGTTGACGATGTCGGGGACGCTGCATCTGGGCTACACGATCTGCTGGAGGGTCTGTTCGTCGAGCTCCCAGCCTCCTAGTGTCTCACGGCCTCTTTCCATCTTTTGTCTTGGTCATTTCAGTTTAAGTGGTTGATTTTTGCTTAATTCGGGTTGGTCGGGTCTGGTAAACCCGACTCGGCAACTAAACAGGTCACCAGGTCGTGTTTCAAGTGACCCGTTTATTAAACGGGTCGTGTTCGAATTTACCCTTAATGGGTTGGCAAATCAAGCCGAACCCACCCCGCCAATCTATTTTGTCAGTCCTAGTTTTCTATCCATTGTTTGCAAATAGGATAAGGTGGCTAATGTGCTTTTTTAACAGTTAAGTCGTAATTTCTCTTTTTTTATAAAAAAAATTTAGAATTAAATTCAGAATTTTTTTATAGTACCTAAGCCAAATTTCATCAAAAAAGGGAAGTAGCTTCCACCCCTAACACAGGCAAGATGTGGCGGCTGCCACTCCGTGGAGGGCAACCTCTATTAAGTATTTTTTTATTAGTTTATTTTAATTTTTTTTAATGATTTGTAATTAATTCTTACAAATTAGTATAATAAATTGACATTTATATTCAAATATGTACCTTTCATATGTGAATCTTAATTAGCTTTAACGGTAGAATCCAATTTTATCTCTGTAAACTCTCTCTTTCTAATCTAATCTGTCTCTTCTTCTCTCAACCGACAATGCCATTTTTACAGCTTCAATTTTAGCTATTAGCTTTCTTAAATTATACCCAGTTTTTTCAAATCGATTCTTCATTTCATTCACCTACTATCTAAATAATTAACCACTCATCTACACGTGGACAGTTTAACAAGTCACACTAACGCGAAATCATGTAGTTCAAGCTGTAATTAGGAAAAAAAAAATGTAATTCAAACTGCTATATTATGAAAAAAAAAAAAAAAAAAAAAAAAAAAAAAAAAAAAAAAACAGAGATGGGATGGAATGGTCTAACCCAAATAATATAATAATAAAAAATAAAAACTAAGGCCACGAGGATAGTTCCAAGCCAGCCCTAACACCTTTTATCTCACTCTACTGAAAATTTGAACATTAAATTGAAATCATGAGAATTTCTAAAAACTAACTTCTCAAGAATGGAAAAGATCCTCCCTTGTAGCCCTTTTCCTTATTCAATTAAAAAAAAAAAAAACTAACTTTGTTTTTTTAAACAAAAAAAAAAAAAGGTTTTAATTTGACAGGGATCAATGGAGAACTCTTGTGTCCATTCAAAATTGATGCGATTTTTAAAATTATTATTGAATCAAAATTACCATGTGATAAATCATTATTGACTGTTGATCCAATAATAATTTTAAATGACAAATTAATTTTAAGTGGACACAAGAGGAACATGAGGTTAATATATACTCATTTGGATAACGTATGAGTAACCCCACTCGCCTTATGCCAAAGACAAAGCATAGACAATCAAAATAACCAAAAAGATATTCTATTTCCTCCATTTGAATATAAGGTTATATACCATGCTATTATCCTACTATACTAATGTACCATTGTCAATCCACCATTAATTTTTTTTTTCTTTTTTCTTTTAACAAGGACTAATCTAAAGGTGGATTGATAATGACACGTCTCCATAGTGAGATATTGATATATAACATTACTCCTAAGAAAACCGAGGGAGAAGAGTGGGACTTAGTTGAGATAACTGCCAAAGAAAGCTAATTTCTAAGGCAATCTGATTTTTCTTTCCTTTCTCTCATTGTTTCTTAAATCCAAGCAGAGCAATAAAAACAGTGCGTTAATAACATGAATAATTTCTATTCACTAGATTAATTAGATAATAAGTTCACTTGATCTCTATGTATTTGATATGTACAACAATGGAAGTTGCCCATGATCATACCATGAATCGTTTAAGGTAGCCTCCAATTTCATGTAAGAGTATCTGGCAGTCAGATTTTGCATCATTAGCAGCCTGAGAACAAAACCGTAGGGCAGAAATATACCATATCACAACCAAGTATAAAGGCCCTATGAATCATCATCCCAGTGATTGGAGGCCATTTCAATCAGATTCAGACCCACTATCATAATTAATGTCCTGAGTTTCCACTGAACTGTTTTCCAAGGTTGCAACACCTGCTTTTAGAAAATCTTTCATATCATCTAAAATGTAAGGTTCAATCAGCTTCCAGAACCACAAGGAACTGCTTCCCAGGAAACCTATCCAAAATACACTTCCCTTCCTCTTCATCCTGCAATCTAAGGACTTTGCCTTCAATGCTTTGGCAACCTGCTCAACACCCTCATGATTTCCTTTCAGCCTCAACAAAATATCCCCCGAAGAAGTTCTGTAGCCCCCATACATATACCAGTATGCAAGAACACGTGGCGATAGCCACCGATGAATTAGCTTTGGGATCACAGGCCTGCCTTTTGGCCAAAACTGGTCTGCATAGAAACCAAAATAAGAATGTGAGATGGTACAAAATCTACATGGTATACCATCAGCACCTTCACTTGGCTTACAAGATGGATGTAACCATTCATGGTACTGGTCATGTATATGTCTCTTCAAAACAGAATGTGTGCAGGAATTCTCCCTGAATTCAAACCGAAGCATATGATTCTTCCTTTCTTCATCTGATTCAATCCGCAGACCACCTAACAGCAAACCCACCAAAATCTCTCGCTGTTCTTTACTTAGTTTCATGCTTATTGGTTTTTTAACATGTTGCCTACTCAAACTCAGGACATAATCAAGCTTTTCTATCAACGGCGAATCAATTTTGTATTTCTTCTGGCACATCAGATCATATATCTTCTCTGCCTTCAAATAATCCCCAGAAGACAAGTATCCACGTAAAATGGTGTTGCATGATCTAGAGTTAACACCAATTGCCCCGTTACTCCGCATTTGATTAAAGATCTCCTCAGCTTTGTCAAGATTACCAACTGTCACCAAAGAATCCAGGTATATACTGTACATGGTACAATTGGGTCGGCATTTCTCATGGCACTGGGAGAAGGCTAAGTCTAATTTATCATGTAGACTCAAGTTGAAGTACAAGTTCATTATATCAATATAAGATGGTGTAAGGGGCTTCAAATTACTCTTTATGAATTCTATCATAATGGACTCCGCAAGTTCCACTTCTTGAGCCTTACATAAAACCTGTATGATTTCATGATAAGCTGCAACGCTGGTCGAACTCAATTTTTCCTGCATCTCCCTGAATATCTCCAAAGATTTCATAGGTTCTCCAACCTTTGCATAGACTTCCATCTTATACACAAAAGCTAGATGTGGGATACCACCATCAAAATGGAGGAGTTTGAGCCAAGTTCGTTCCGCTTCCTCCACATCGCCCTCCTTCGAACATGCTCTCAAGATGGACAAAAGCACCTCTCTGCCCTCCTCAATTCCTGCATCTTCCATTTCCTTCTTTAATGATGTAATCCTTTCCCTATCTATGGTGTCCTGATAGCTATGTAGCCAAATAAGGCCACCATAGATATCCTTATGTATCTCCAGTCCACTTGTAAGCAAATTGTGAAAAATAAACTCAGCTTGTTTAAGATAATGCTTTGAAGAGGCTCCTGGTTTGCTTACAAGCGCTCTGAAGAGGCTATTGTGCAAGCTAAGTTGGGGCTGGTAACCTCCCAACTGAATCATACGATTGTAAATGCTACATGCTTCCTCCAAGCAACCTTGGATTGGTGCACTAAGATAGGCAATAATCAATACATGGAATGTAGATTCACAAGGCACACGTCCCTGATCGATTATATCATTAAATATCTCCCGACATTTTGAGAACTTTCGCTCCTTACCCATGTACTCAGCTAACTTGGTAGCAAGAGCAAAATCAAACTGATACCAATGTTGTTGCATCATCCATTTGTACACCTGGGGTAGAAAAAAATAAGACGGCTCTAGCAATCAGTGCCAAATCTAGGTTGCATGAATAAAAAATGAAATATTAAAACAAGCATTCTTATTTGGAACTTGAGATATAACAATGGTAGGGGAAAAAAAAGCAAGAAGAAAAAACAAAAAGAAAACCACAAATTTCTGGGACTGATGCAATTTAGATGGTGGACTCATGCAAAAAGTCTTTTTCTTTTTTCTCGTATGATTCAATTTAACTATATCAGCCAAAGCACTAAGTGGACTGGTTCCCACACCAGCAGCATGCCTTGCCTATATGAATATTAAATGAGAAGTAACTTCATACGTATAAGAAAACATTTCAACTATTTCCTTAAATATTAGCGTAGCTACAATGTGAGGCAACCAATGGGTTATCTTCTTTCTCTGTGATCCCGCTCCAGTGATTTTGTTGTTTTGGACATGAAAATCATTCCAATGCAACACATAAAGAGTTGCCTTGCATGGATTGGGGATGTTTGACTATAAGAGAATCAGACATATTAGCATCCAGCATCCAACAATTATTTTCAACCAACAAGTGAAACCAAACTTATTTGTTTCTATACTTCTATGAACTTCCCTAAACTTAAGCAATTCGAGCAAGTAATATTATTCAAGGGCTTCCCCTGAATCCAAAACTTCTAGAGCAGTTATCCAACCAATTTGACCAAACCCAGGAACTCAGGAACTCTTACTAAACTGCCAGCCCCACTAGTTCAAAAAATTTCACTTTAATCTTTGAGGCTATAATTGTATATAAAGTTACTACAGTACAGTTCAAGATAACAGAAGACCAACAAAACAATCCAAAATCCTGAAATTCGTCTTGTTTTTCTCTAACCATCTTATCATAGAACACTATGATTCCAAATAACCCCTAAAAAAAATCTACATTTTCAAATCTTCTGCAACTAAAGAGAACAACCATAAGCCTAGTGGCACATAAATTCATCAAATTGACAATGACCTACAATCACATCCCTGAACATTTATTGCAATCTGAATCCAACGATTACTGCAATATAAAGTATTAACATTAATCAGGAACGAATTCAACCCCAAATTGGGAACAGAAGGAAGTGAAATTCACCTTAAAGCCAGTGTCATTCTCGCGAATCCGCAAACAATGCACGGCGACATACGTGGCCTCCTCCTTCCTCAACCACTTCCGCTGCGCATTGAGTATCCGAATGAGCGTCCCGCCCTTATGCGCAGGCAGCTCCTTACACAGCCACGCCAGCTTCGACCGCTTCCACTGTTCCGGCAGGTCCCCCAGCTCCTTCACGTCCAGAGCCGGCAACTCCAAGCGCTTCAAATCCAGAGACCCAACATTCTTATCAAAATCAAAAGCGGCCTCACTATCACTGTTGTTACTAAAATTCAAAACCTCCTGGGTTTCGGGCCGTGGCACCTCGCACGCCAAGTGTTCGATGGAAGTGCTGCGAGACAAGGCACGGAGAGAAAGGAACTTCCGGGGCTTTGGGGAAGAACAGAAAGCTGGGGCGAAGATAGAGCGGAGGTAGTGGCCGCGGTGGTGGTGGGAGAGCGAGAGAGACAGGGAGCGGAGAATGGAGAGGGAGGAGCGCATGGGAATGGAGAGGAATGGGTTAGTGGGGTAAGCGTTTGAGTAGCAGAGGGTAGAGAGGAAGGCGGAGGAGGACGTGAGAGCGAGAGTGGAGGAAGGAGGCGCGAGCTCTTGAGCTATGCTCAGAAGCATTTCTCTGCTTTCAGGTTTCAGGCTTCGAATTCAAAGCGTGGCATCGGAGGTTTATCTATTTGTCGACGGTTTCTCAGTGAGGGGTGTGAGGTTCATGGTTTAGATATGCTTGGGCCCCAAACAAGTGGGACACAGGGCCCGCCGAACCCAATTGGGTAATAGTTAAGTTACTGGCAGCAGATATTTAGTCATTTTTTTAAAATTTAGAAAATAAAATTACGTTATTTTCCTATAAGAAAATACTCAGTTTACCTCCTCAAATTATATTCACTTTTTCAATTCGGCCATCGAAGTTTAAAAATTGACAATGTACCTCTCACAAAGTTTCAAGATTTTTCAATATCACCACTATGTTACTCTCAACATTTTTCTTTGACGAAATTAGAGTCATTTTGGTATTTTTCATTAATATTTTTTAAGAAAAAAAAAAACAAATAGTAAGATCGTGAAAAAGAAAAAAAAAAATGGTGCCAAAGGGGGTGGCAAGCTACCCCATGGGCCGCTAGGTTTGGCCACCCCCAAGGGCCCAAATAGGGTGGTCGGCCAACCCATGGGGGTGGCTACAGCCACTCCAATTTTTTTGGGTTTTTTTTTTTAATTTTTTTTTATTATTGATTATTATGGGCATTTTAGACATTTTCACCTAAAAAACCGCACGTGAAGTGCACATGGCGTCAATTCCGTCGGAGCAGACAACAAAGAGTAACAGAATTGTGACATTGAAAAGTATTGAAACTTTGCGGGAGTACATTGTCAGTTTTAAAACTTCAGTGGTCGAATTAAAAAAAATGGGTATAGTTTGGGGGATAAACTGTATTTAATCCATCTCATTATCTTTTCTATTAAATATTCTTTCTTTACTCTCATTTTATTCTCTTTTTTTCTTTTTACTTTCACTTTCTTCTTTTTATCATTTTACTATTCAACTATTGTGAAGGAGAGAGGAGAGAGAGATGTTTCTTTAGGATTATAATAATTCATTAGGTAGCTACAGTTATCTAATGGTTTAAGAAAGAGAACAAGTTTAATAAGGCATCTGCTATATGTGCTTTTTTGAAATTTTTTTAAAGATTTTTTTTATATTTAGGGAATGAAACAAGTTTTAGAGTATTTGTTGTTAATGCTCTAACACCATGTGACGTCCGTTGGAGAACTTAAGGAGAGAAAGTGGAGAATACGAGAGTAATTATATTTCGTAGATTATTATGTAACTGTCATACAATTGGATGACGTGTCAGTAAAAATTAATTCTTAGATCAACACTTAATTTATTTTGTTTTTACAAATTTTGATCAAATGACTAATTTTTACTATTACATTATCCAGTTATACAAAAATATACTAAATAGCGTTACTCTTACGAAATAAGCTTGTAAGGTCCGATTGGGTCTAGTCCTAAAAGTTGGGTTAGTGGTAAGAGGTTTACTTGCAATAGGAACGACGGAGCTAGAGGGTGAATGGAAGCAAAAAGAGCATAAAAATTGTAATCCACCTATAATTTGATTTGTTTTATTTTTTTTTATTTTTTTTTTTATTTGAGGTAGAAACTAGATAGATCTTGATTCTACTTTATTTGGTAAGGTAAGTCTCATTGAGACTTTTTAGACTTGCAAGGTACACTCCCTCTTTCACAAAAAGAGCATAACAATGGCTTCTTTTGAAAAAGATCATCACATCCCGGTTCACGAAAGCTTGTACTTTCTTCAACCAGCTTGTACTTTCATCATCTCGAACAAAAAACAAAAAAAAGAAGCCTCAACCCCCTAGTGAAAGTTTTTGAGGAAAAATGTTTTGGTTTTCACACACCAAAAACTGTATTGCATTCAAACTTATATAACCGAGAGTTACAAAATACTTATAAATGTTTGAGAATCTAATCTAAGATTAAGATGTACAATTAAAAATTAAAAATTGAATTCAAATAACAAAACTAATCTAGTTATCTTTACGTAATAAGCTGGTTTTGCTTGTTAGAATATATGAAAAATATAACATAGAGTTATATACTATATTTTTTTTATGTATTTCATATTACGTCAATATAAAAATATTATCTATTTAAGAATTGATGACCTAATATGAAATATATGGAAAATATATATACAATCAACACTTAAATAAATAATATTTTTATATTACTTAATATGAATATATGAAAAATATTTTATAGGGAAATGCTGGAGGGTATTCTCCCGTCCCTCCAGCGTTCTCCTGGGACGATGTGGCCTTTGGCCACGTCGTCCCACTCAGTTTTTAATAAAAAAAAAAAAAAATTGAAAATGGGGATGAAAACAGACCTGCACTCAGTTTTCATTTTCATTTTTTCATTTTCCCCCGCAACCCTCTCTCTCTCCCCCGGGAACGTATCTTCTCGTCGTCGGTGCTTCTGGTTGCCGGTGGGTGGTGGCCGAGTGGGGGAGGGAGAAGATGGAGATGAAAGAAGGGATTTGAGGGATTAGAATTTTGAACTTTTGGGGGAAAATGAAACAGGTTATACACTCACCTTCTGACCTTTTTCGCGGTGGCCGGCGCTGATCGGTGGTGGCTGGCGCTCCTTCTTCGCGGTGGCCGGTGGTGGGTGGAAGAGGGGGGGGGAGGGAAATCGTTTGGGGAGAGAGAGAGGGTTGCGGGGGAAAATGAAAAAATGAAAATGAAAACTGAGTGCAGGTCTGTTTTCATCCCCCATTTTCAAATTTTTTTTTTTTTTTTTATTAAAAACTGAGTGGGACGACGTGGCCAAAGGCCACGTCGTCCCAGGAGAACGCTGGAGGGACGGGAGAATACCCTCCAGCATTTCCCTATTTTATATATTATATTTTCATATATTTTAAGAGTACGCTGACTCCATTCCTTACTTATGCATCTTCCCACCGGTGATGGTTGGTTAACGCCTACAATCGACAAAGAACACCTTATCTTTTTTTATTTTTTCTTTTTTAAAGTAAAAACACCTTATCTTAGTTTTTCGAACATAAATTAGCTACAAACTAGTTTATAGTTAATTAATAGCACTAACAGCAGTTTTCTTAAGATTTTTCTTCAGTGTAGGAAACCAAACTACTTTTTACTTCTCTATTTAAATAATCTTCACAGTGGCTTCCCTTCTCATTTTCATATACTATTTAAATATTCTTTAAACTATTCCATTCCACCACCTTCTATTCCAAGGAATATCTATTCCTTTTCCTAATGAAATAGTCATTCCGCAAACCAAACGAGACCTAAATGTTAGAAAAAAGAGAGATGAAAGAGAAATCATTTAAATATTGTTTTAAACAAATAGTAGAGAAAAGAGAGAGGAAAAATAATGAAGGGAACCACTTTTGGTTCCCTTAGATAAAGGGAACAACTTTTGTTCCCTTGGTATTTCTATAATTTAGGGAAGTTGCTACAGAGATTTTTTTTTAGTTTTTCTAACAGTTTTTTCTACACTAGGGAGTGAAATATGGTTTAAGAGAAGATGTTGCTAGTGCTCTAAGAAACACATGTTTTTTTAATAGATACTTTATAAACACATGCTATTTTATTAAACTGATTTATAAGAATTAACTACAAATTAGTTTGTAGTTAATTTATATCCTACTAAAAATGTGTCGAGTTAGCGTTACATCACTCTACGCATTTTGCGACAAGTGAAGATGCTTCTCTTTGTTTAAACGGGAGATCCTTCTGTTCGAACGGGATCTGATAGACCGCATTAAAATTCCCCTCAACAATGATCAAATCTGCATGTGACTAAATCCTAGCCGTTGATGTTGTTGCCGTTCGAACAACAATGTCTTAATTTTTGTCTTGTACCATTTTGCTCCCATGCTCAGGAGCCTTATCGTGCTTAACCCATTGTTGCTTATAACTAGGGATGGACTTAGGTGTAGACCAAGGGGTGGCCCCCCTTGGTTTTCAATTTTTTTTTATTAAATTAAATATATATGTATTTTTAAGTTTAAAAACTAGGCTTGATTCTTATCAAAATTAAGTTTGACATTTCATTCATATTTTAACCCCTCCAGATAAAAAATTCATATTCCTTCATAAAAATAGCCAATCCTCACACCACACAAAGCCATACACGTAAAACTCTTCCTCAACTATTTTTGGCTCAAAGATCCATATATATTCCTCCCATCACCTTTATTCTCCCTTAAGCTTGCAAATTATACAAGAGGAAATTAAAGAAAACCAAGATTATTAGTTTCTTTATTCTCCAAGGCGGGTCTCAGATTCGTTTATATACTCACACAAAATACTCATCATGAATGCCAAGAAGCTCTCATGTGCTGTTCTCATCGTCGTTGCTGCCTCCATGAGCGCAGCATTGGCTTACATTGAGGGCCCAGGTCCAGCCCCTGGCCCATCTAGCAAGGCCACCGCTACCTTGCCCCTTGTTGGGTTTTTGATAGGTGCCTCTGTGTTGCCTTTCTTCACCTATTACTTGCAGTAAGCTCATCATAAAGGATCGACAGATGTTAGAAAATAAATGATATGAGAAAGAATAGCTTGGTTCAAAACAGAGGGAAGACAAGAATAGCGGATTTGTTATACTATTGTTTGGCGTTGTTGGATATCTTCTTTTTTTTTTTTAATTTAAATTGTTTCAATTGTTCCTCTTATTTGTTTTACTTATTTCTTCATGTTTGCCTGGATTTGATTTGTGGCAAATTGTAATCATAAAAGACTCATGTCCTAAATGTTAGCAAGTTTATTGAAATGTTAAAAAGATATAAAGATCATAAGCTTGATTGATCAAAGGTCAATCGAGGGTTGATTGAACTCACTTCTTTCTCCCGAAGCATCAGTCGCAAGGAGACATTTGAAGAAGATTCATATTGTTAGATGGGTTTCAAGTCAAGATGGAGATTGTTGATATAAAGGTGCCTTAAAACCCATCAATTTACTTGTGTGGGCCCCATTACTTGTTTGTCTATTCTCCAAGGGAACACTCTTTGACTGGCTTGTTTTTATTCTCCAAGTTGGAGTATGTTTTGTTAGCAGACTTATTCTCTTTTTGGGGTTTGGATTGTTGACTAACTTTGAGCCTTTATAAAAAGCAAGTTTCAGTCTTTTGGTGAGTTAACAAAAGAAGCAGCCGCACCTTGTTTCTTCTTGGTTTTCGAAGACATCGTGACAAGAGAGAAAAATGTGTGCGACGTGCTAAGAGTGCCGCACAAGTTCTTTCTTCTTGTTTGCCGCAATGACGCAAAAGAGAAGCAATTTTCTTTTGGTTTGGTTGCAGCGACAATGAAAAGAGGAACACAAGTAGCAACAATNAAGTTGGAGTATGTTTTGTTAGCAGACTTATTCTCTTTTTGGGGTTTGGATTGTTGACTAACTTTGAGCCTTTATAAAAAGCAAGTTTCAGTCTTTTGGTGAGTTAACAAAAGAAGCAGCCGCACCTTGTTTCTTCTTGGTTTTCGAAGACATCGTGACAAGAGAGAAAAATGTGTGCGACGTGCTAAGAGTGCCGCACAAGTTCTTTCTTCTTGTTTGCCGCAATGACGCAAAAGAGAAGCAATTTTCTTTTGGTTTGGTTGCAGCGACAATGAAAAGAAGAACACAAGTAGCAACAATGTGAGAAGAAAATAGAAATACCAGCCGCCGTCTTGTTCCAGCAAAAGAAGAGTTCATATTTCTGTCTTTTGTATTATTCTTTTGAGAATAATCTCAATTGTGTAATAGTGAGATTTGTGTGTATTGAGGTTTTGGGTTCTGAATGATTTTTTTTTCTATTATATTTTTGTACTCCATCTTTGATAGTGAATTTCTTCGTGATCGCTTCTGCCAGTGGACGTACTTCACATTAAGGGAACCATTTAAATCTTGGTATTATTTGTGTGTGATTGTCTTATCATATTTATCGTAATTGTGATTCTATTTTGTACAACAATACTTAATTATCCTAAAAACTTATTTTGACTTAAATAATACTTAAAGAAAAGGTGTTCATGTTTGGATATCTTAGAATGAAACGAATAGTTTTATAAAGAAGCGATGCACGAGAATCGGTAGTTAGGTTGTCAGATACTGAATTAATAGTATTAAAATATTTTGACAAAAAATATTTGAACAAGAGTATAAAATATCATGCATAATATTTGAAGATTATTTTTGTTTGTTTACAAAAATTTTACTTTCTCTCCAAGTTTAAGAATATTTTTGTATTTTTATATATATATTTTTCAAGTATTTTGCTTGCAAAACACTCAACCTACGCTATATAAAGACATATAATCTGTATTATTTTTAAATCTAATTTAAGGTATCAATAAAATTTCAGTCATGTTAGAATTATTTTTTGTTAGTTTATTTGGTGCGATTAATGTCATTCTCTTCTTTAATCATTACTTTCTAAAAGAGTATTGTTTTCAATTTTTTATTCTTAATTTTTTCTAATAGTATAGGCCGTAGGAACAATCCTAATAATTAACTCCTCCTAAACTCTAAAAATAAATCAATAAATGGTCTTGACCCTATTCCAACCTTTTGTAAATACAAAAAGATGTTTGACCTTGACTCAAACAAGATTTGAATATCATGAATGAAACGGCGAAAAAAATCCTTATCCACTAAACTTCACCACCAATAATTATAAACCCTCTCTTCTCTTCCTAGCCGTCTAGTCTAGAATGGGTAGCTATGTTTTCCAAATTATGCACCAAATTCCCCTGCTACCAAACTTTCTCGAATCCTAAAAGTGGTTTTACAGAATGGGTGACTATTTGGTACTTAAATTACAATTGTACCTCATTAAATTTCTATGTTTCACCATATTTTATCATACTTCTACGAGTTCAATGCACTCTAGCCAATTTTGAATATACTATTTCCTTACTTTTCTTTGGTAAGATATGCAAATGTGTACCATTTCTTATGGCCATGAGTAAAGAGATCAGTAATTTGGATAGTAAATATCAAATTTATTTATTTATTTATTTTACATTAAATGTATTTTTGAAATTGTAATTTTATAGATAAAACGTTTAATTTTAAATCAAATCGTAAAAATTTGATTGTATGAAGATTGTGTTTTTAAAAAAATTGTGATTTAAAAATGTAAATTTTTTGTATTTTTTGCGTTTTCAAATCACAGATAAAAAAGTTTATTTTTGAAAACACATAATTTTGACGGCTAAACTCCGATTTTAAAGGTAAAATAGAATTTTGTCAAATACTTAACTGCGTTTTTAAAAGTTGCGTTTTCAAATCGTACATTCTAAGATCACTAATTTTTAAAATTACACTTTCTAATATTTCAATCCCAAACAAATCCTAACTTCTCAAATTATTAATAATAAGAAGAAACAAAATTACTGGATATGAGTAAATAAGTATTAGGGAAAATTTCATTTATCCTCCTGAACTGTCATGCCTTTTGTAATCCCCTCAATCTTCAAAATCTCTCAATTTAGTGTATTTAAGTTTTAATTTTTTGCAATCCCCCTTCCGTTAGTCAATTCTATTAAGTTAGACGATTAAAGGGGTGAAATAACTTGTATGCATCTAACTTTTTTTTAAAATTACCAATTTACCCTTATTTCCGAATAAAAAATTATTAAATTTTTTTTTTATTTGGGTCAGACCCACTGGGTCACGTTGTGACCCACGTTGCGTCACGTTGTGACCCAGCGTTGGGTCACACCGTGACCCGCATTGGGTCACGCTGTGACCCAGCTTTGGGTCACGGTTGACACTCTGGTCGGGTCAGTTTTTTTTTTTTTTTCTTTAAAAAAAATGAAAATTGAGAAATATTAAGGATAATTAGGTAATGTAACACCCTTCGGTTAGAATTTAACGAAAAAAGCTAACGGAGGAGGAGATTGCAAAAAATAAAACTTAAATATACTAATTTGAGAGATTTTGAGGATTAGAGAGAATTATAAAAAGCATAACAATTCAAAGGAGTTAAGTGAAGTTTCCTCTAAGTATTATAAGTTACATTTCTATTTACATATTACTTGGTAAAGGAATTTCTTATGATCCAGAAGAAAACTTTATTCAACTTATCCATTGACCTGTGAAGCTTATCCACACCAGCCCACATTATTTAGATCACTTTTTTTTTCGCAATAACATTTGCCCCATGATTCACATCCCCCAGTATCCACACTCCCCTAATAATAATAATAATAAAAAAATCGAATACACCCAAAATAAAAAAAAAAAAAAAAGAATAAAAAAATAAGGTGGCAGCTCTGCTCTCTGTTGCTCTTACGCAACGCAAACAAGACACAACCGAACGTGGACGCATTATTTCAAAAAGGATAAAACTGACACGTGACAATACTCCACGTGTCTTGCTAGCAAAGGGGCACGACACAAGGGGGACCACATAAAACCATAGAACCTCCTGTCTTTCGCCAAAAGTGCCGGGCTGTTTCCGTCATTCCACCAACATTTCACTGACTTTAAGACGATAAAGTAGATCATTGTCCACCCAGATGCAAATATCTCTTCCTGTGCAGCTTTCCACTAAACCAGTTTCAGAGAGAGACAGAGAGAGAACCAGAGAGAGACTCAGCGAGAGAGAGAGAGAGAGAGAGAGAGAGGGGTTCACGAGCTGGGTTATCTTTCTCTCTCTGTTAAAATACCAAAAATCTGAGAAACCCACCAAGTGTGGGTTGAGTATGGAGTGGGGTGGGTGAAGTTTCACGGGCTCCAACCCATCTCCCAGTCTCTTTCTTCAACCACCACCTTCTCTTCAATCCAGCGGCCCACGTCCAGCCACGTTACCAACCTCCACCGCCCATCTTCCAGCTCGATCTTCGATCAGGGCTTTTGGGGTTTCTCTCAGCCATTGGTGTTGCATATCTTACATTCCCGGAAGAATAATATAATGCGTGAAACAGAGCTTCAGCTTCAGCCTCTGCTTTAGTTCCGGTTGCTGCTTTTGGGTACAAAGGCTTTGGGAAGAGAGAGAGAGAGAGAGTTAGAGGGATGGATAGGTCGGCCATGACGGTGGGGCCGGGCATGGATATGCCGATCATGCACGATAGTGATCGGTACGAGCTGGTGCGAGATATCGGGTCGGGAAATTTCGGGGTGGCAAGGCTGATGAGGGACAAGCAGACCGACGAGCTTGTCGCTGTGAAGTACATCGAGAGAGGTGAGAAGGTTAGTGTCTAAAAATTACTTTTTGTTTTGTTTTGTTTTTTAGTTCTTTTAGTTTATTTCTGTTGGAATTTGAGCTCAGTAAGAGAAAATTGAAGGGTTGGAGTGCTTTATTGGGTGTTTGGTGCTTGGGGATCAGTTTGTTCTCAGTCTATTGTTCCGTTACTGGTCTTTTGGTGGTGGGAATTTTATTTGAGCTCTGTTCCGTGTGTTTTCTCGTGGTAATTGAGTGGATTGTCGGGTTTTTGGGGCTTGAGGATCAATGAAATTTTGTTTAATTCGATATGTGCGTGTTTACTTTTGAAAGAATTGAGTGCTTTATTAGGTTTTCTTTTGGGATTTCAGTATAGTGCATGATTTCTTGGTTTTTTGTTTGTGGGTGGTTTAATTGAGCTTTGTTTTTGTTTCTTTGGTTTTTATATGGGAATTTTGTGGCTATTGGATTCTTCATGTTATAGGATTGGCGGCTTTCAGTTTATACTCCAATTACTTGATTTTCCTTGAAATTATGTCAATTTGGTTTCGGTTGCATTCTAGTGGAAATGAATGGTTTATCAAGTATTTAGTTTTGAAGAATAATGGGTTCTAAATTAGTAGTGCTTGCGTGATAGATGAGATGAAAATAAAATCTCTTTATATTCGTAACATCTGTAAATTAGCATTGGTTGTATAACATCTGAAAAAAAGAGCTGTTGTTACTATCAAAGAGAAAGAAATTTGAAAAATTCCAGTACCTTACTTTTGAGTTTCAACTCTGCAAACCTACTTAGACAGTGTTACTTTTGAATTAAATTTTTCTTCCATTTGACGAGTCTTAACCATCTCATGCTTATATTCTTCTGTAAATCAGTCTTGAAAGTTCCAATTCTCTGATTTGGACATTATTTTTTTATTAAAAGATTGATGAACTTTTAAAACTAATCTCGTTAATAGTACATAGAGTAGGATGTAATTGGTCAAGATCTTATTATTTATATAGTCATGGAAACTGAGGCCAGATTTCTTTCCATTTATTAGACTGCTGGTTGAAACTCTGAGTCTGTCACTTTTGTATAGGCTACAGACCATCTTAATATGCTTTGGAAAGATAGGGACTTGTCATGCATGACGTCTTGGACCTCTCGTGCTTTTGTGGATCCCTGTTTTGTATTGTTGTTTACCCAACATTTATATTGTGTCAACAGATAGATGAGAATGTACAAAGGGAAATTATAAACCACAAGTCATTGAGGCATCCCAACATTGTCAGATTCAAAGAGGTCTGTTGGATCCTGATGTTTTATCATATTTTTTTCCGTAGGGACTATTCTGAAATCTAGTAACATTATCATGTGACTATAGGTCATATTGACACCAACACATCTAGCTATTGTGATGGAATATGCATCTGGAGGGGAACTCTTTGAACGGATATGCAATGCTGGCCGGTTCAGTGAGGATGAGGTTCTTATCCAACGTGTTGATTTCGTTGATGACGGAGCCACTGTATTAATCTTTTAATATACTATACCCATCTGTTGTGTTGCAGGCACGCTTCTTCTTCCAGCAACTTATATCAGGAGTTAGCTACTGTCATGGAATGGTATGTGAATTAAGTTTTCTATTTGTAATTTTTGTCTTAAAAGATACCACTATATGTCTGAGTTGGATTTCTTTCTCTGCATCTCTTATGAAGCAAGTATGCCATCGTGACTTGAAATTAGAGAACACATTGTTGGATGGAAGTCCGGCTCCTCGTTTAAAGATTTGTGATTTTGGGTACTCCAAGGTACTAATTTTCTTTTCTTGTTTTTACCTGTATCTTGTACAACACTGGCGACTATTTATTATTGGAAACTGCTTGTTGTGTTTGAAACTGAACGTGCTTCCAGAAATATGCCATAGGTTGGTAACTTTAATGTTTATATGCCTATTGATAGGTATTTCTAGTGGTACTACCCTGCTAGTAAGTATTAAGTCATTAAAATATATTTGCCTCTTTTTTTACAATGTATTGTTTGGTACATAGCATTTTTTTTTTTGCAGCATCTCTTTCTTTGTTTGTACCATCATTGGTTGTCAATATCCACTATTTAGACTCGTCTTATTTTTCAGTCTTCGGTGCTGCATTCACAACCAAAGTCAACTGTTGGCACACCTGCATATATTGCCCCTGAAGTGTTGCTTAAGAAAGAATATGATGGCAAGGTAATGTTATTTCTTATGAACATGAAGCAGTCTCTTTAAACTGTGGAATTCAATTCTGTCCAACTAAAATGTTTAATGATCTCAATGTTCTATTATTATATTGTTTGTCAGGTATCTCTAGTTCTTTCCGAATGCAATCATTTATGAAGCTTTATAACTACATTATCATAGCTTATCCAAATTTGCATTGTTATCGTTACTATCATCTTAGCTTACAACTTGTATTTTGGTTTCTGCAACCATACATGCTACAATGATAGGATAAGGTTAACCTGTATTTTGGTTTCTGCAACCATACATGCTACAATGATAGGATAAGGTTAACCTGTTTGTACCTCAGTCTTCACCATTAGTAAATTCAAAGTTTTGAGTTACTTCAACCACTCTATAATCAGTTTCATTGATGTAGGATTGAATTCCTACTCTGACAGCCCTGACATCTCCGCTTGCATTTATAGAGCTTACAACCAGCTTTACCTTGGTGAAGAGTTTATTGGTTATTAGCCATCTTTCAGATGGAGTTTGGCCTTTGTTTTGGCAATTAACTACTTTTTTCTTTCCAAAAAAGTGTTTTTGATTATTTAGTAACAAAGCAGACTATCAGGCTTTCTGAAGTCCAACTTTTTCACTATCTAATGCAGCCACGCACACAGGGAAGTAAATCCAAATTGTTTTTATTCCCATCCTAAGAACTGGTATCTATCACTGACTTACATACAAACACTCGTTAACAAATAACCTTCACCAGAACAGAAATAAATCATTTTGCTTTGAAATTGTTTTCCTCAAATTTGCTGATTGATTTGCATGTTTGCTCAATATATAGTTTCTGCTGTCCCCAGAGTGGGGGTTGGGGGGCTGATGGTGTGGTTGAATTAAAATCATAAAGTAATGTGCCATAATGAAATTGGAGGAAGTATATAGTTTTCATCCTACATTCTCGTGCGTTTAGACTATCAATTTAATATATTTACTAATTTGCTGGTTAAATAAAAACAGATTGCAGACGTGTGGTCTTGTGGGGTGACCTTATATGTCATGTTGGTGGGCGCATACCCTTTTGAGGATCCTGAGGAGCCTAAAAACTTCCGCAAAACAATTCATGTAATCTATTGGACCTAATTATAAGTGAATGTATTAGCTCCGCTGAAATGCTTGACTAAAATATTAGGATGTGTTTGCAGCGAATTTTGAATGTCCAGTACTCAATTCCTGACTATGTTCATATATCTCCGGAGTGTCACCATTTGATCTCAAGGATATTTGTAAATGACCCTGCAAAGGTGAGTTCACTAAGTACATAAGTTTGCGTGCATCTATTGCATATCTTACATTCTGTGATATGATCGCTACTAATTCTTTCCTTTCAAACACCATGTCATGTTTGGGTGTTGGAAGATTAGAGGAAAATCTTAGATCTCCAAGAATAAGCTTTTAGAGTGATGCAAACCCACTAGTAACCAAATATAATAAAGTTTATATTTGGATAAATCGGCTACTTCAAGAGAGCCGTGATCTCCAATGGCTTCATCGAGGAAGTCTTGACCTCTAAAACACAGTAAACTATATTATAAAACAATATTTAACTCATCCTTGTTTATTGATAATTTCTCCTTTAAATAGAAGAATGGTTACATAGAAAATAGAAGACCTAGTTTGATTAGGACTAGGATTCTATTTGATTTCATACTAAGACATTTCCATACTAGGTTTCTGATTTGTATAGAATCATAATCAACCTAGGACTTGAAAAATATATTCCTTATTAGATTAGAGAATAAACACAAAATATAAATGGAGATTGTTTTCTTTATTAATCTACTTGACCCCCAATGAACGAACACATCATAGAGTAATTAGATATTAATTAAGAGAATATTACCAAGAATAAGCCAGGCAGTTTCAATATTATGATGAGATCTCTAAAAGCTTTTGTATGTATGCATATGGGAAGAGCAGGTTGGAGGAGGGGAGTGTGGGGTTTTACTAGGTTTGTCTCATCTGAAAATTATGTGGAAGTATAGGCTGCTTTCCTGTGGAAAAGCTATAACTTTTCTGCTTTGTTAATCTTGGTGGTTTCTGTTCCTTGCTTTCCCTAGTCTGACCAAGGCATTAGAATAGAAACATTATTAACTTTCTAATTTGTGTTCGCATGATTTCACTTGGAAACAGAGGATAAGCATTCCTGAGATAAGGAACCACGAGTGGTTTTTGAGGAACCTTCCAGCAGATCTGATGGATGACAGTACAATGAACACTCAGTTTGAAGAGCCTGATCAACCCATGCAAAGTAATGATGAAATCATGCGGATAATTGCTGAGGCTACTGTTCCTGCCGCAGGGAGTCACAGCCTCAACCAGTATCTGACTGGCAGCTTGGACATTGATTGTGAGATGGAGGATGACCTGGAATCTGATCCTGACCTTGACATTGATAGCAGCGGCGAGATAGTGTATGCAATGTAATCCTGACTATTGCCTGGCAAGAGTTGCATAGACCCATCTCCTGGGTTTTGTTTGTTGGGGGTGTGCAAGATTAGACGAAAAGCTTTTTCCTTTTTCTCTGCATTGGAGGATTCTGGGTTTGAAATTTATACATGCCAATGAGGATCTGTTCTTATCACTCCTCTTTTTGCTCTATGTATCATCTTTTCCAGCGATGTGCCAATATTATTCATCTGTATTTTTATGCTTGGCCACTTTCCAAGTGATATATATATATATACGTATGTATTGCCAGTGGACACTGTAATTGTCATGTTTGTCGCTTTGGCTGGCTAGCAGTGTCAACACATGCTCTTTTCTTATTGTGTTTATTGGGTGATTGGCTAATTATTTTTGTCTTCGAGCTTAAGCGAGTAATATGCTTGCAAGGACTCACTGCTCTTCCTATGGTTCATCTACACAGGAAAAAAGAAAAAGCATGTCCCCAAAAAATATTTTCCACGTTCTTTCTCTCACCACCTCCAAATGGACCCTTGGATGCCCGCTCCTCGACTGCTACCTCAGCGGTGGCATCCCAGCGACTCCGTAACCGAACTTGTCGTTGATGAAAGAAATTGAATTGCAAAAGGTTTACTTTGAGGATAATTACAGATGCTCCAACGGCATTATATACTAGTTTACGTCAAAATAAGGATGGAAAGAAATTTCTAATTACGATTAAGGTTATGTTTGGTACGCGAAATGGCTATTCCAAGGAATAGCCATTCCCCGTAC
Organism: Betula pendula; assembly: GCA_900184695.1. Classification (NCBI taxonomy): domain Eukaryota; kingdom Viridiplantae; phylum Streptophyta; class Magnoliopsida; order Fagales; family Betulaceae; genus Betula; species Betula pendula. Next base: position 41,195 of record FXXK01000223.1, on the reverse strand, counting down.
CAAACATATCTTAAATGAAAATCAGGCTATTCCTATGGATGGCAACAGTAGCTGACTCTATATGTTTAACATCCTCCTTCAAGTTGATAGGGGGTAGAATCACCTTCAACTTGGACTTCAAAAAATGAAAACGAGCACTAGACAATCCTTTAGTGAAAGACATCCACAACCTGATCAGCAGTAGAGATAAAGGAATTGAGATATTTATTGAGCACCTTCTCGTGTACAAAGTGGTAATCAACCTCAATGTGTTTCGTGTGGGCATGATAAACGGGTTTATATGCTAAAGCGAGAGCATTGACATTATCACACCAGTCAATGGGAGCAACAACAAGAGAAATATGAATTTCACGAAGTAGCATTCTCAACCAAAAGAGCTCAACAGTGACAATGGCCAAGGATTGATATTCAACTTCGGTGCTTGAGTGAAACACCATAGGTTGTTTCTTAGCACTTCATGAGATTAAACAATCTCCAAGAAATACCGCAAAGCCAAAGGTAGAGCGTCGATCATCCGGGTTACCGGCCCAATCAAAGTCACAAAATGCATCGAGTTGCAAGGTAGTTTCAGAGTAGAATATGCTATGATCAAGGGAGCTCTTATCAAAACCACAATACTCGTTTGACAGCAGACCAATGAGTAGATGTGGGATGATGGAGATGTTGACATAGTTGATTCACAAAAAATGTGATGTTAGGGCGAATGAGAGTGCAGTATTGGAGAGCTCCTACTATACTGCGACACTCAAAGGGGTCAAGTAAATCTTCACCATCAAATCTAGAGAGTTTAGAGTCGATTGGACAGGGGGACTTAGCAGGCTTAGCTCCAGCCATTTGAGTTCAGTAGAAAAGGTTAGAAATATACTTGGATTGACAATGATGAATGCCCTTAGCATTGTGAGTGATCTGTATGCCAAGGAAATGGCTTAAGGGTCCCAAGTTCTTTATTGGGAATTCCTGTTGCATGCGAAGGATCAAAGAGTGAATCACGTGAATATGAGTTCTTGTGATGATTATATAATCAACATAGATTAGTATAAAAAGCTTAGCAGGGCCATAAATATAGATAAAAAGAGAAGTGTCAACAAGAGAAGCAGTGAAGCCGAGGTCTAGTAGAAAATTGGACAATCGAGCATACCAAGTGATATGAACCCGCAGGAATAGAAATCCGTTGAACCCACAATCAATTTGAAAACTCACCCAAGAAAGCCAAACTCAAGTCTATGAATGGAGAATTTAGACCCGTTGAAAACTCGTTTCAAGAACCTAGATTATATTAAAATCTAGACCCGTTGAAATCCCGTCTCAAGAACCCAAATTATGAGAGAAAGCCACAAAGGTTGTGATTTACCCTTTGATAAGTTCAAAAGTTCAATCAAGAACAAGAGGAGAAAACTCAACTCACAATTAAAATTCAAAATAATGTCTATCTCTTATGTGGTGGCTATAAGATGTTTAAATACTCCCTACAAAAATAACCCTAGGCCAAAATAAGGCCTCTTTCCAAAATACCCTCAAGTGGAACAATTAATGTTCTTTTGAAACCCTAATTAATAAAACATAAGAAATATATGGCCCAACATCCTCAAGCCCATTTATTCTAAACTAATAAAATAAAGCCTTTAATAACAATAGGCCCTATTTTTAAGTCAAGTCTTCCACAGCTTGGATCAAGTGGATCAAGACTGGTTCTCTTTCTTTCAAGCCCATCTTGAGTGTGGGCTCTTACTAGCTTCATCCCAAGTGGATTGCACTAATCCTTGCATTGCTTCCCTGATCTTCTTAGCTCTTGGTTTTGTAATTGGCCCATCTGGAATTTGCAAAGGATCTTTAAGAGTACCCACCTTGTTCCCATCATTCCCCCTCTCCTCAAAAGGATTCGACCTCGAATCTTCACCTCTATCATCAAAGGGAGAAAGATCAGAAACATTGAAGGTAGCAGAAACATTATACTCACCTGGAAGACCACTTTATATGCATTGTCATTAATTTCTCAAGAATTTGGAAAGGTCCATCTCCTCGGGATGCAACTTAGTCTTCCTATGGGCTGGGAATCTTTCTTTCGCATATGAACCCAAACCCCAATCTCCTGGTTCAAAGATGACACGCCTTCGCCCTTTATTGGCTTGGAAGCGTACCCTATCATTCTTGTGGGCAATTGAAGCCGTACCCTCTCATGAAGTGACTTCACCTAACTCCGCCTTCCTTTGGCCATCCAAGCTACTCCTGCATCAACAGGTAAAGGCATCAAATCTAACGAGTAACGGATTAAATCCATAAACAATTTCAAAAAGGAGAATATGAATAGTGTATGCATGGTCTATTATATGCAAACTCTATAAATGGCAAACAATCCTGCCAAGTTTTAAATTCTTATGAACAACAGTGCGTAAAAGCTGAGTTAAAGTCCTATTAACCACTTCAGTCTGACCATCGTCTGCGGATGACAAGTAGTGGAAAATAAGAGCTTAGGTACCCAATTTCCCCACAACACCTTCCAAAAGTTAGCTAAGGAATTTAACGTCCCTATCAGGAAACAATACTCCTGGGCACACCATGGAGTCGCACTATCTCCCTGAAAAATAAGTCAGCTATGTTGGTGGCATCATCTGTTTTATGGCATGAATGAAATGTGCCATCTTACTAAATCTATTCCACAACCACAAAAATAGGTCGCTACCCCTTTTGTGGTCCTAGGCAACCCCAAAACAAAGTCCATAGGATATGTCGACCCATGGCTCACTAGGGACGGTAAAGGTGTATGACAACCCATGTGGCAAAATTTAGATTGGCGCTTTCTACATGTAATGCACCCTGTTCAAATGCGATTGACATCTCGCTTCATCTTTAGGCCAAAAGAAATGCTCATGCAAAATATCTAAAGAGTTTTCTTGACACCAAAGTGCCCCATTAATCCCCCACCATGTGCCTCACGCACTAATAACTCACGTATAGAACAACTTGGCACACAAAGTTTGCTTTCTTTAAACAAGTAACCATCATGCTTGTAAAACTTACCAAATGCCGCCTTATCACATGCCATGTACACATTAGAAAAGTCAGCGTCATTGGCATACAGGTCTTTCACATATTCAAACCCAAGCATTTTAGCACTCATGGAAGTAAGAAGTACATACTTCCGAGATAAAGCATCAGCAACAATGTTCTCCTTACCTTGCTTGTAACGGATGACATATGGAAATGTCTCAATGTATTCCATCCAACGAGCATGCCTTTTATTCAACTTACCTTGACCCTTGAGATGCTTCAATGATTCATGATCGGTGTGGATCACAAATTCCCTAGTCCATAGGTAGTGCTGCCAAGTCTCCAATGCACGAAGAAGAGCATAAAGCTCTTTGTCATAAGTAGGGTACTTTAATGAAGCTCCACTTAGCTTCTCACTGAAGAAGGCTATGGGCCGCCTATCCTGCATCAAAACTGCTCCAATCCCTAAACCTGAGGCATCACATTCAATCTCAAAAGCTTTGTTAAAATCAGGTAATGCTAGCACAGGTGCAGAGCACAACCGTTCTTTAATGGTGGT
>FXXK01000223.1:8755-34662 GCA_900184695.1 Betula pendula | reverse complement strand
TGTTGCGCAGCATCATCTACCTTAATGTGTGTATTGAGAGCACGCCTGGCAACAAGAGACTCACCGGTCACGGCGTATACCACTCCATCATCATCACTATCATCAACCAACTCGGGCACCCCATCACTATCACCTTCACTTTCAGTCATTACCTCCCCATTGTCACGCAAAATCATCGCTCGCCTATTTGGACATTGAGAAGCGATGTGCCCTGAACCCAAGCACTTAAAGCATTTAATATCTCTATTTCTTGAAGGTTGAGATTCTACCTTGGGTCTGTTGCTAGTTCCCTCATCTTTGCTCTTAGGTGGTTCGGTTTTCCTCTTTGCTTCAGCTTGATCATTCCTATCCCACTTTGATTTCCAAGTAGTACTAGAAACCGAAGTGTACCTTGCTGTCCCTTTTCTCTTTAACTGCCTCTCCACCTTCATAGCCATGTGCACCATGTCCTCTATCTCCACATAATGCTGCAATTCAACTACATTGGCTATATCTCTATTCAAACCACTCAAAAATCTAGCCATGGTGGCCTCCCAGTCCTCCTCTACATTAGCTCGAATCATCGCTACCTCCATCTCCTTATGGTAATCCTCCACACTCTTAGACACTTGTGTAAGATGTTGGAGCTTTTGGTAAAGGTCCCTATAGTAGTGGCTAGGTACAAATCTCCGCCTCATGAGAGCTTTCAACTCTCCCCATGTCTCAATAGGCTTCTCATAATTCCTTCTCCTATTGGTCACTAATTGATCCCACCAAATAAGAGCATAATCAGTGAACTCAATTACCGCCAACTTCACTTTCTTCTCCTCAGAGTAATTATGACAATCAAATACCAACTCTATTTTTTTCTCCCACTCTAGGTAAACCTCAGGGTCAGTTCTTCCTTGGAAAGATGGTATTTTCATTTTGATGCGCCCCAAGTCTCTATCGACACCATCCCGACCCCCTAGGTTCATCTCAAATCCTCTTTCATGCCTAACTCCTCTATGTCTACCCAACCCAATTTCAGATGTTAGGTCTTCCTTATCCTCATTATCTCCTTCATTCTCATATGCATTTTCAACCCTAGGCTCACGTCGCCTCCTATTTCTCCCACCTTGCAAATTTCTAATTGCTGCTTCTTGTTGATCCATCCTATCCCTCACTTCCCCCATCACCAAGTTCAACCGCTCAAATTGTTGTTGCATGGCCTGTAACACAAAGAATGGGTTATCGGCCACACCTTCCGGTGATGAGCCACTGCGGCGAGACATTGTAATGTGCTGCAAAAAAATTGTTAGCGAAAAAAAAGAAATGATCTCACACACTCCCTTACGTGTTTACACTCAATTGATGGCACCCACTCGTGTTTCACTCTAAATAAGCTTTTTTTTTTCGATAATAATCTCACTCTCTTGCCTTTTACCTCAAGAGTTTTCTCACGCAAGTTCTTTCAGAACTAATTGAACTCAATCAAGACAAAACAACCTTGTTTAATCCCAACTAGCAATTAGGTTCAAGAAACAAGAACAAGGAGAAACACGGAAGGAATGAAAACAATACGAGAATCATGAAAATTATACGAATGGAAGAGTAACTATAACACAAGATACCAACTATAATGAAGGATGCACAGCCTTTTTGATGTTAAGGCTCAAGAATTTTTTTTTTTTTTTTTTTTGTCCTTTTTTTTTTTCTCTTTTTTTTTTTTGGACGATTTTTTTTTTTGGACGATTTTTTTTTTTTCCAACTGATATGAACACAATGAAAAGAAAATTACAATTAACAAAGCCCTAACAAAAGAACTCAAAAATCCTAGAAGAATAAGTGATACGGCAGCCAAAAACCTTAGAAGAGTAATGAATTTTACGTAGCCCCTTTTTTTTTTTTTTTTTTTTGTAACCCTAGAACAATGAGAACTAGGATCAAATATGCAAGAAAAAAAAAAAGATAGAATCAGACCTGATTGGAAACTGAGCTCTGATACCAAATGATATGAACCCGCAGGAATAGAAATCCGTTGAACCCACATCAATTTGAAAACTCACCCAAGAAAGCCAAACTCAAGTCTATGAATGGAGAATTTAGACCCGTTGAAAACTCGTTTCAAGAACCTAGATTATATTAAAATCTAGACCCGTTGAAATCCCGTCTCAAGAACCCAAATTACGAGGAAGAACGCCACAAAGGTTGTGATTTACCTTTGATAAGTTCAAAAGTTCAATCAAGAACAAGAGGAGAAAACTCAACTCGCAATTAAAATTCAAAATAATGTCTATCTCTTATGTGGTGGCTATAAGATGTTTAAATACTCCCTACAAAAATAACCCTAAGCCAAAATAAGGCATCTTTCCCAAAATACCCTCAAGTGGAACAATTAATGTTCTTTTGAAACCCTAATTAATAAAACATAAGAAATATATGGGCCAAACATCCTCAAGCCCATTTATTCTAAACTAATAAAATAAAGCCTTTAATAACAATAGGCCCTATTTTTAAGTCAAGTCTTCCACAGCTTGGATCATGTGGATCAAAACTGGTTCTCTTTCTTTCAAGCCCATCTTGAGTGTTGGGCTCTTACTAGCTTCATCCCAAGTGGATTGCACTAATCCTTGCATTGCTTCCCTGATCTTCTTAGCTCTTGGTCTTGTAATTGGCCCATCTGGAATTTGCAAAGGATCTTTAAGAGTAGGCCCACCTTGGTTCCCATCACCAAGCTTATGGGGCTTGCTTTAAGCCATAGATAGCTTTATTTAGCTTGAACACAAAGTTGATTTTTCCTTATCAACAAAGCCTTGAGGTTGTTTCATGTAGACCTACTCAACCAAGGACCCATGGAGAAAAGCATTGGAAATGTCAAACTGCTGAATGGGCCAGTCAAAGAACACTGCCAATGCAAGGATGATGCGAATCGTGGGTGGCTTGATGACTGGACTAAACATCTCAGATAATTTTTTTCTGGATTGTTGCTCAAACCCCTTAGCTACTAGTCTGGCCTTAAACATTTTCATAGTCCCATTTGCTTTCCTCTTAATCATATACACCCACTTATTATGAATAACGTGTTCCATTCTTGGGCGTGGACATAATGTCCATGTACCATTGGAGACAAAAGCCTCAAATTTAGAAAACATAGCAGCTCTCCACCTAGGATCAGTAGCAACCTTGCTATAACACTTAGGCTTAGATTTAGGGAAAATAGAATGGTAACTTAGCAGGGGGTATTTGGAGTGAAACAATTGAAAGTCAGGGAGTTGTTTGGGCTTGAGATGACCTGTTCTAGATCGAGTGGTCATAGGATGAGGTGGATCAAGAGCTACAGGTGCATGAGAGGAATTTGAAACTTGTAACGGGAAGGATGCAGTTTTAGCAGATGAAAGCATAGGAACTTCTTGTGATTTGGTCAGAGGTATGGAGCGCAATGGCTGATGTGGAGCTAAAGAATGTGATGACTGATTTGCAGGATGTGATGGCTGATATGCTATAGGTGCAAGAGGTAAAGGATCAGATTCAGAAGAAGCTAATGGGGGCAGAGATGCTGCAGAGGAAGTGCGGTCAGTGGGCACAACAATATGATCCTGAGAGATAAAAGGAGATACAGGTAAAAGGAAAGAAGAATTAGCTGCAAAAGACAACTTGGGTGGCAAGAGTGATGTCGCATGATCCTTGGCAGGGAAGGAATTTTCATCGAACACAATATGGCAAGACAAGTAGGCCTTGTTAGTCCTCGAAATTCAGTTAAAAATTTAACTTTTCGGAGTATTACATTTTTCCCTACTTATAAAAATTGTCCTCGAAATTCAGTTAAAAATATGCTTAAATCCAATGGTTTTAAAATAGAAGCAGTTCCACATCAAATAAACAACGTATCATAAGCATATCACAAAACATTCAAAAGCCATCAAACGTATCCAAGGTCAAAATGTATAAACCGAAGCTTTTTCGGTTAAACCAAAAATATTTTATGTTGACTACTATTTTCCATCATGCCAAACACCAAAAAACATAAAAAAATATTTTCTAGAAATTATTTTACAAATGGAACCTTAGTTGTAGAGTCCATGATCACCAATATTGGATCTGGTATAGATAACTCGGATCCCAAAATATTTCCACACTATATCCCATAATCATAATAATTGCATATTTTTGCAATTTCCTTATTTTAGGCAATATTATGTAATAATTGCTTTGATTCCGGTCTTCTCATTAGTACGTGATTATGTAATAATTTTTTTTTCTTAGAATAAGCTACAATCCTTTCTATAGAAGAAGAATGTAGATGTCGTATGGCAAATCAAAGAATGAAAAACATCAATTATTTTATACATCTTTTTGAGGTTGATATCCATTTGAAGTGGACAATTTATCTTCCTCCTTTTTTTTCCCTTTTATTGTTTGATTTCAACTGATAGAAATCCTTGAATTCCTATCATTTGGTATTATAGATGTTATATCCATGATGTAATCATAGCATTTAATGAAATTAATCACGTAAATATGCAAGGGAAAGAAAACTAACAATTTTGTTCAAGAGACATCCGGTTATTACACCTTAAACAAACCACAAACCACAAACCAACAGTTCAATTCAGCCACAAAACCTTCAATATCATCATCTACACTAAATTAAAACACACACACGGCCATCAATGGACGAAAACACCAAAATCCAAAAGCAATAATTAATGTTCCCTTAAATATTAGAATTACAGAGACCAACAAAATGGGACAGAGGGAATAATGAAAACATAGTGACATTTTTATGTTTTTGTTTAGCTTTGCCATCAAGGCCTGATGTGGTTATCTTAGTTGAGAGTGCTGTCCTCAAGTATGTGTAGATATATGTCTGTGTGTGTATATGTCTAAAACATGTTGAAACTTTTATATTATACTAAAAATTAGGGTATTTAAATATTGTCCTTGACACCTGTGATTTTTTGGATTACATTAAGTCCTGATGTTCTTCCCTTTGATTAGCATGGCAAAATCATATCAAGGGAGGAGCTTGAAAAGATTATGGCAAACGAGAAGACTGAAGAATTAGAGGTAATGAAGCAATCAATGCCTTTGAACTTCACTTAGTATATTGATTTTTGTTCTGTATTACCAATTGGACAGATTTTTTTTGTTATCTAAGAAAACCGAAAAAAAAAAAAAATGGTTTCTAGTTGCATCTTATGTTCTTGTATCAGTCAACATCTTCTTCTTTACTTGTTCATGCTTTCTCTGTTTTGCTCCAAATTTTAAACTTGGAAAGTTAAGTAGGTGTTCCATTTCTTTTCTTCTTTTTTAAAAGTGGGTCAGCTCATGAGTCTAAACACAAACACAACATGAATCAAGTAAGAGATTATTTAAATAGAAAAAAAAAAAGTTGTGAAATTGTCCATAGATGCTCTGTTTGTAGCTAACAGAGGTTTTGTTTTTTACAGTGTAAATGTGTTTTCATTGTGTAGATCGAAATTACCTAGTAGGGGAGTTTTGGGACCGGGGGGAGGGGGGGGGGGAGGATGAGATGAACATTGTTAGCTTGAGTTGATAATTTCAGTCATTTAATTTTGATAAAGTTCTTTGTATCATGCCAAATAGACAGAGTACAAAAAATCCAAAAAACAACATAAAATTAAAACCATACCTAAGACGATGGTGGCTGGGTGGACGAGCACTGAGGATCTGTGAGAGAGAGAGGGAGAGATGGAGAAAGTGAGAGAGAGGAGATGCTTACCTGAACCTGCTGCTTGTCGGAGGATGTGCCGGTAGAGAAGGGAGGAGGCGCGGGTGTTCCAGAGAGGGAGAAAGTGAGAGCGCGATGGAAAGAGGGTGCGCGCCATCTATTAACTTAATTACGACGGTTTGACCCAAACCGTCGTTGATTAAATTATTTAAAAATTAAATCCAAACGGTCTGGATTTAAAATTACTTAATACTATCGTGAATTATATTTTCAAACAATTCTCATTGAAACTGTCTGTTAATATTTAATTCTAGACGATTTTTTAAACCGTCTTTAAAAAAAAAAAAAAAGAAAAAAGAAAAAGAAAATCCGTCTCAAAATGCTTATTTTTTAGTAGCAAGAGAAGGAGAATTCGGTAGTCTCACTACCAAATGAAAGAAGAAGATGAGGAATTACACCTCAAAGAACAAAATCTGTTTATTCTTCAATTCTAAGGAATTGTGTGATTCAATCCCTTTCTTTTTCCCCTGAAATTATTATGTTCTTTTTCTTTCTAATCCTTTTGTCCTGCATCACAAAGTCTCCATTCCAGTTCATTTTGGTTTTGGATATAAATACTTTTCCCCATTCCAATTGATGCGGGACAAAAGAATTTGGAAGAAGAAGAACAAAGAAAAGGGGGGCAAAAGAAAGGGATTTGTGGGGGGTGTTTACCAGTCTGATGGTTGAGTAATTGGGTGCTATGGATGTTGCGATTTGTGGGTTGATTTCTTTAATTCATTGTTGAAAATTGTTTTCAAACATTAGGCTCCTGTAGTATTTAATACTTGATTAGAGTACTAGAAAAGAAAAGGAAATTAACGTCTAAACAAAGAAAATGCTACAATACAAGGTAAGTTGTAAATCTAATAGGAAAATAAAATACTTATATATAATTAAAATGAAATGACAACAGCAGAGATTGAGCTTTCCTATTTGAAGAATAATTTTCTCATGGCTTAGTCTTCCATTCTTGAGGATCGAGTAATGCTTTTTAATAGACTGATATACGACTGTCCTATAACTAATTTGATAACGTGTTGGTGAAAATCAACAATTAAATCAACACTTGTAAAAAAAAAAAAAAATTATTTCCTTTTATGAATTGGGTCTTATAATTGAAGGACAATTATTTCCTTTTATATTGAACCCCAAAATAAGGGATTTCCGTCCCATGTATATGTATGTTTGGTTTAGACAAATAAAGAAAGAAAAAAAAAAAAAACAGGTCAAATGCTCCTGACAAAAATAAAATAAAATAAAGGAAGAGAGAAAGTGAAAACTAATTCAAGAAAATCCCAAATTTACTTTACCGTTAGTGAAATCAAAACACACTAAAGTCAACTATTACATTAAAAATTGAAGGGAAATTTTTCTCAAAATTCAGAAGCTATTAATTATAGCCATTGCTTGTGTAGTCAATGCCAAAAAGTATTCACTCTCGAAGGGTTGAGAAATTATTTGTCTCCCCCCATTTGGAAATGATCAGCAGGGTCAACCCTCATCCATTTCTTAACCATCACCTTCCTTAAATTTGATGATTTCCGACACAGAAATACTTTTGCTGAAGGTTTCATGTACTCTCTTAACTCATTAATGACGAGATCTGATGAAGCTTTTGATGTATACAAAATGACTATCTCTTCCAATTCTTCTGCATTCTTGAGAAAATATTTAAGTAATGCAATGTCATTCTTCCTCTTTCTTCTATATTCTTCAGAAAACATTGGAACTGAAAGTTCCACAGTTACTCGTTTCAGTTGATGAGTAAACATGAGGTTTTGAGATTGCCAATATTCCATCTCAAATGAAAGCTTTCCTGAATGCGATGAGTTTATCACCTGTAAAAAGGGCTAAAAGAGAACAAGATGAAATTGATTGAGTTAAAATTAATAAGATGAACAATTTATCAAAATAGTTTGAAAAAGCATATATAGTGCCCTTTTACTTACACCAGCAGTGGGGTTTGATGATAGGATGAGATGCTTTAGATTAGTGGTTTGTCTGAGAAGAGAGGATAATACTAGGGCATGTCGGGTTGCACTTAATTCTCTTCTTATATATAAATCCTCTAAATTATCCAATAAAAATGGCAGGCAACCGCCCTCAAGCAAAACCTGAAACATTATGAGGAAAATCTTAGCATAAAGGTAAATATTCAATGAAAAGAACATTTGTATTTGAAATTCTTAGCAATAAAAAATTCTTACCTCAACAAAGCTATCCACTAGGTTTAGACTTCTGGCCTTTTGCACGCTATGAAGAACCTTATCAAAGTTGCACTCGGTAGAAGCAGATGGTCTAAGACCAATTGTGGCATGCAAAAGATCACGTGTCGACGAATTCATCATACAGTAGTAATCCGCAGCAGATCCTTCCCAATGAAATCTTTTGAGATTGGGAGCACAAATTTTCAATGATGAGTTGTTGTCAGTCGTCCAGACAATATAGAGGTCATACAGTTTTTCTGGCTGCCGAATTTCGATGTCGCGGAGGTCTCCATAATAACTCGTAATTGCTAAAAATTCAATAGACAAGGAGTAGGTGAATGTCATACTCTTTATCCCGCTTATTTGGTCGAGCCACAAAAACTTGAGAGACTTGAAATGTGAAAACAATTCTCCAATGTTGCAGTTGTTTTCGAATCGAACGGAGACCAATGCTAACTTCTGGAGCTTTGTAGTAGCAAAATGAGAAGAGGGCAATTTTAAAAACCCATTCCCGGCATTGACGGTGAGGGAATTACACCGGAGAACACACAGTGGCAAGGCAAAAGGTTCACCGGAGTGAAGGACTTTCAGGCGAAGTTCTGCAACACCCGAGTTTACGGCATGCTGCAGCCATGTCTTTACTCGCCGGGATTCTTCGTCGTCTTCATCGCTTCCTTCGAAAGACCAATCGAGCTTAAAGCTTTCCGTCTTCGCCCCATGCAAGCAGCGGAGAGTCATGAACATATCTAGAGAGGTGTTGAAGCGAGATCGATCTGTGTCGTCGGATCTGATCAAATCGAAGTTACTCAAACGCAACTTTGGATTTGATATGCATAATTCTCGGCATCTTTTTGATACGGCGCTTAGTCTCGCAAAGTCCCTCATTGGGAGGAATGAAAGAATGTGATGAACAGCTTGGTCTGGAAGTTCGCTGAATCTTGAATTCTGTGGCTGTTCCGTGGATATTGGAACAAGATTGAGGTCTTTGATTTCTGGATTCAGCGGCGATCCTATGGATACTGGAACAAGAAGACAGATTCCATACAGAAAAGTTTAATGATCAATATATAAACAGCAATACAACATGCTTATATATATACAACTTCAGTTCTACATTACACTAGAATATAAAAAGAGGATGAGAGATAGATTTGGAAGAGTTTCCTAGCATCAAATTTTTCTATTAACCTACTACTCTATTCAATAGATATGATAAAATTCAGATGCTATTAATTGCCGTTGATTATAGTATGTAGTCAATGCCAAAGGGTATTCACTCTCAAAGTGTTAAAAAATAGACATGCTACTCTTCTTCTTTTATCCATTTATTTTTTCAATGTACTATTGAATATGTAGTGTTGGTCCTTACAATATGGATGAAAATGGACGAGAGATGGATGATAAATGAAAAACTAATATTTCTCGTTGAAAATCATTTACCTTCCCCCATTTGGAAATGATCAGCAGGGTCAACCCTCATCCATTTCTTAACCATCACCTTTCGCATATTCAATGATTTCTGACAAAGGTGTATTTTTGTTGAAGGTTTCATGTACTCTCTTAACTCATTAATGACAAGATCTGATGAAGCTGGTGATGTATACAAAATGACTATCTCTTCCAAATCCTCTGCATTCTTGAGAAAATATTTAAGTAATTCTATGTCATTCTTCCTCTTTCTTCTGTATTCTTTAGAAAACATTGGAACAGGAAGTTCCACAGTTACTCGTTTCAATTGATGAGTAAACATGAGGTTTTGAGATTGCCAATATTCCATATCAAATGAAAGCTTTCCTGAATGCGATGAGTTTATCACCTGTAAAAAGGGCTAAAAAAGAACAAGAAATTGATTGAGTTAAAATTAAGATGGACAATTTATCAAAAAAGTTTGAAAAAGCATATATATATATATATACATAGTGCCCTTTTACTTACACTAGCAGTGGGGTTTGATGATAGGATGAGATGCTTTAGATTAGTTGTTCGTCTGAGAAGAGAGGATAATACTAGGGCATGTCGGGCTGCACTTAATTCTCTTCTTATATATACATCCTCTAAATTATCAAATAGAAATGGCAGGCAACCGCGCTCAAGCAAAACCTGAAACATTATAAGGCAAATCTTAGCATAGAAGTAAATCAATGAATAGCAAATAAAATTTGCTAAGTGGCATATGTTAATATGAATAATTAAAGATAAATCACTCAGAACCAAATACAATTTGTTATAGTTTAAAGAAAATTTGTTAAGAGAAATAAAAAAGCAACAATTTATAAAAGTTTTAGAAAATATTAGTGTTTGAAGAAACAAAGTTTCCCCTCTCTTAAATTGTAAATATCATTCTCATACATTCTTGTCTTCTAGACAACTATATATTAATGTTATATCAAATATAACCTTTCATTAATAAAATAATATAGAAAATTAATAGTAGAAAAAAGTTTCTATTCACCCAAAAATCTGTTTAACAAAATTCAAGAATATTTATTTCTTTTAAACAAAATATTCATGGGGATCGATCAAAATTTTTAATTCGTTTTTTCAAAACGAGTACATACAAGATTTTATTCAAATCATCACTGTTTACATTCACAATATCATATTGAAAATAGGTGCAGATTCAATTTTTAAATCCAAACGATAGAAACACTACTGTCTACTCTCAAAATTCTAGTATTAATTTATAAGTTTAATCTCTAAATCCTCAGTTACTCTTTGGATTTGAATTCTTAGTGGGAAAAAAAAAAAAGACTTACCTCAACAAAACTATCCTCAAGGTTTAGACTTCTGGCCTTTTGTACACTCTGAAGAACCTTATCAAAGTTGCACTCGGTGGAAGAAGGTGGTTTGAGACCAATTGTGGCATGCAAAAGATCATGTGACGAATTCATCATACAGTAGTAATCCACAGCAGATCCTTCCCAGTGAAATCTTTCAAGATTGGGAGCACAGATTTTCAATGATGTACTGCTAGAGGAGTTAGCCGTCCAGACAATATAAAGGTCACAGAGTTTTTCTAGCTGCTCAATATCAATGTGGCAGAGGTCTCTATAATAACTTGTAATTGCTAAAAATTCAATAGACGAAGAGCAAGTGCATGTCATACTCTTTATCCCGCTTATTTGGTCGAGCCACAAAAACTTGAGAGACTTGAAATGTGAAAACAATTCTCCAATATTGGAGTCGTTTTCGAATCGAACAGAGATTAATGCTAGCTTCTGGAGCTTTGTAGCAGCAAAATAAGGAGAGGGTAGTTTCAGAAAGCCATTACCAGCATCGACGGTGAGGGAATTACACCGGAGAACAGAAAGTGGCAGGGCAAAAGGTTCACCGGAGTGATGGACTTTCAGGCGAAGTTCTGCAACACCCGAGTTTACTGCATGCTGCAGCCACGTCTTCACCCGCCGGTACTCTTCCTCTTCTTCGCTTCCTTCGAAAGACCAATCGAGCCAAAAGCTTTCCGTCTTCGCCCCATACAAGCAGCGGAGAGTCATGAACATGTCCAGAGAGCTGTTGAAGCGAGATCGATCTATGTCGTCGGATCCCAAATATTCGAAGTTACTCAAACGCAACTTTGGGTTTGATATGCATAATTCTCTGCATCTTCTTGAGACGGCGCTTAGTCTCGCAATGTCCCTCATCGGAAGGAATGAAAGAATGTGATGAACAGATTGGTCTGGAAGGTCGCTGAATTGCCGTTCCATGCTAAGATTTAGCAGCCTTTCCATGGATACTGGAACAAGAAGACAGATTCTAGAAAAAAGTTTAATTAATGATCAATAAACAGCAATACAAAATCCTTATATATATACAACTTCAGTCCTATTTTACGTATACTAGATATCATCTCTTGATCGAAGTTATCTTTTGCAGTATTGACAAGTAGTCTATTTCAATAAGGAGTTGAAACCGGTGTCGAGGATATATAAGAAGTATGTTTTATTTTTGGTATTAGAGAATATGGAGGACACCTCTAGGTGTCATCTTATTAGTGGTTCTCCTATTATTGTTTGGGTTCGTTTGAGTTCGTAATTTCAAAAATTACGATTTTAAAATGTAAGATTTGAAAATGTGTTTTTTTAAAACCCAATTAAGCGTTTGACAAAACGCAGTTTAATTTTTAAAATTGCAATTTAACCTTTAAAAATATGCGTTTTAAACAAAATACCTCTTTACGTGGGATTTGAAAACGTATATTTTTTTCGTTTTTAAATCACAATTTTTTTAAAAACTCAATTTCAAATGATCTATTTTTTATGATTTGATTTAAAATCACAATTTCAAACGCACTCAAATTCTCGTAAGATCCTACCATCAAGAGGACATACAAGCTAGAAAGGAAAACGTAGTTCTACCAGGATTCAGAAAACTAAAAAGGAAAAACCTAGTATTATCCCAACAGTGGAAGGAAAAAGAAGGTGCAACTTATTCATGTTATATGTGACTGGAAGCTTTGGGGTTTTAATTTTTCAAGGCGTAATAAAAATCATATGAAGAAGCTTCTATACCAATCAGTCTTTACAACAAATCCAGGAAGGAACCCAATCCAGAAATCAGCCCCCCAGAAACTAATCCAAATGGAAAACTATAAAAAGAAACAGAGAGATCTCAGCTACCAAATCCCAGAAAGACCAAGATGAACTGACCAAAAAGAAAAATTAACTACAACAAAAAAATAAAAGCCAAGATGTATCTGTATCTACAAGTCAATGACCCAGAATTAAGACCCTTAAAATCTCTCAAGCCACTTATAAAAAATCAGCATGAATCCCAATTTAATCGCCTTGAGATTCAGTGAAACAGAACAAAGACAGGGCAATCTGTCTTGCATTCATTTTGCTCTTTTTGTTGGTTTATGAAGCTATAATAGACTTGACTACATGCCAGCTTTGACTTTTAGCTAGAAGCAACAGACTTTAAACAAAAAAGAAAAATTATTGTCAATGGTTTTAATTTTATTATCATTATTAGCTCTGTGCTAGAAAAATAAAAACAAAGATCTGCAAGAAAAACTAAATGTCATACTTCCACAAACATTGGTACCATTAAATTTTTCATAAAATCAAATGATAACCTAGCAAAAACCCAATACATATCAACACCCAAATGACTCAAAATTACTTATCAATCCAAGAATAAGATAACTCAAGTAAGGGACCCAAGGTATTTGCCTTTACAGCTGCCTTACTATTCTAAGAAAGTCAGAAATTAATGTACCATCAACTTTACAACCATACAACTACATTTGGACATGCCGGGATCTTCTCCTATTCAAGCCCCGAGAGTCTTTCAGTAACAACATTTCGGGTGGAATCAACTCATTAATAAACTTAAGCAAGGAATAGAATAACGTGTTATTCTATCCACCCATACACTATATAGACAACGTGTTACTCTATCCACCCATACACTTTATAGATGTACAATAATCTCCCAATTTATTACCGTCCTTAAGCAAATCAAAGAACTTGCTCGCCCCCTCATCAGTCTTCTAGATATTCGTGTACTACTCCAGCTTCCACTCCAACTTCATACCCATTGTGCATGGTGAAACCATCTTGCAACATGACATGCATCCCAATGGACCCTTCATGTGTTGACATAAATTGACATATGCATGTCATACTTATCCGCATTGAATCACCATTTTGTTACGGAAAATTCCTATCATTAGGAAATCTCGTTAGATAAGATTGTTTTTTTTTTTTTTTCAAAAAAAAGTTAAATCTCTTTAAAGGAAGGAAATACACAAGTGAACAGTAGAGTCTCACTAGCTACTGGGTAAGGCAACGTCTCATCTCAAGACTGTTGGGAGATTTCCAATACTTTGCATAAAAATCATCAGCATGATTACATCCTTTTTTAGGCAATGACCACCTTATATATTGATAATTTCTCTAACAACCGAAAAAATAGCATCCTACAGAAACTTAAATAAATAAAACCGAATGTAGTTGAGTAGAACACAACTACTTTTTGAAATGATAGAACATATCTATGATAGTAGAGATAATGATAAAGCTTAATCCCCCTGTAGCCCCTTTCCCCTCATTGCCTTAGAAAAAATAATAATAACAAAAAAAAAATAAAATTGATAAAGCTTAATCCTCAAAGCTTCACAGCATTCATGCCTTGACTTCTTGGTGATCTTGTGCTGAACAAATATAATTCTGCTGGACTCCGTCACCCTCTCTCATATCTTAAACATCCTGGGAAATTTAATTACACGGCACATTTTTTTGTTTGATATTGTTGAACATAGATGCAATTTTGTTGAAGGTTTCTTGTACTTTATTAGCTCCGTAATTAAATCTGGTGACACTGGTGATGTATACAAAATGACCATCACTTCCAATTCTTCTCCATTCTTGAGCAAATATTTCATTAGTTCTACTTCATTCTCTTTGTCAAAAAGCTCCACGGTTACTTTTTTCAGTTGATGAATAAACATGAGGTTTTGAGATTGCCAATATTCCATGCTAAATGAAAGCTCTCCTGAAAGCGTTGAGTTTATCGCCTGTTAAAAGAACAAAAAGAGAGAACATGAAATTGATTGAGTTAAAAAGATGGACAATTTATACAAAATAATGTTAAAAAGGCATGGTGCTCTTTTGCTTACACTAGTAACCCATAGAGAGAGATGCTTTAGATTAGTTGTTCCTCTGAGGAGGGAGGACAATGGAAGGACTTGGCCACCACTTGAAGTTCTTATCACTGTTAAATACTCTAAATTATCAAATGAAAATGGCAAACAACCCTGCTTAAGCAAAGCCTGCAAAGTAAGTTATAAGGCAAATCTTAGCATAAAATTAAGTAAATCAATGCAAAGCAAAAAAAAAATTGCTAAATGGCATATCTTCACACGCACCAAAATAAATCACTCCAAAGTAATTTAAATTTGTAATAGTTTTAAAGAAAAAGAAGAAAAAAAATTTCTTATAGAAATGATTAAAGAAGAGTTGTAACATTCAAAACTTTCAGAAATATTAGTCTTGAATAAAAAAGAATATATATTGAACTTTAGGGCATGTTCGCATACATAAATTTAGACTATATGAATTTGTGAAAAGCTTAGTTGTTCATTTGACAAAATGTTTATGAATTAATTCCTACTGACATCTAATTAAACCCCTTATGAAGTGAGTATATGTAAGCTAAATTAGTTGTTAATTTTAAACATATATCATAAATGTTACCTCAACAAAACTATCGCTTAGGATTAACAATTTGGCCCTTTGTATGCTGTAAAGAATCTTATCAAAGTTGTGCTTGGTAGAAGGTTGATTCCCCCTCGATCGAGAAGGTAGTGCAAGACGAATTGCGGCATGGAGCAGATTAGGCCAATTACTCATACAATTGTAATAATCCACCGGAGATCCCTCCCAATAGAATGTTTTGAGATTGGGAGCAGAGAATATGGTTAATGATTTACTAACAGAGTTGGAAATCCACACTATAACAAGCTCCCCAAGTTTTTCTAACTGCTGAATATTAATATCGCAGAGCTCATCATCACAACTTGCAATTGTTAATGTTTCAATAGACTGGCTGGTGAATGTCATACTCTTTATCCCGCTTATTTTCTGAAGCCGCAAATACTTGAGAGACTTGAAAGACGAAAACAATTCTCCAATATTGCAGTCCTTTTCAATTTGAACGGGGCCTAATGCTAAAATCTGGAGATTAGTAGCAAAATAAGGTAATTTGACAATGCCATTCCCGGCATCGACCTTGAGGTATGTTAGGGAATTACAACCCAGAACACAAAGCGGCAAGGCAAAGGGTTTATCGTGATAAATGACTTCAAGGCTAAGTTCTGCAACTCCCGAGTTTACTGCATGCTGCAACCACGTCTCCACCCGGTATTCTTCGTCTCCGCCACTTCCTAGGAAAGACCAACGGAGCCGAAAGCTTTGCGTCTTCACCCCATACAAGACGCGGAGAGCCATGAACCTATCCAGAAAGTTGTTGAAGCGAGATCGACCTGATTTGTCCGATTTGATCAAATCCATGTTACTAAACTCCAACTTTGGGTTTGATATGCATAACTCTCGGCATCTTCTTGATACGACGCTTAGTCTCGCAAGGTCCCTTATCCGGAGGAATACAAGAATTTGATGAACAACTTCGTCTGGAAGGTTGCTGAATATTCTATCATCAGAATTCTGCTTCTTAGGTGGTTCCATATTGAATACTGGAACAAGACAGACTTGAGAAAATTAAGTTTAATCAATCAAGAGCAAACCAACATCCTTAATTATATGCAACTTCAGTCCTACCATCAAGAATATCGATGCGAAAAAAAGTAAAACCTAGCTTGTCCTACCAGGATTCAGAAAATTAAAAAGAAAAACCTAATTGAGTTTTTGTTCTACAGCTTAGAGCATTCACAAAGTGTTTTTCTTTTATTTTCTCTAAATTTACGGAACAAAAATACTTTTTAGTTTCTATCAAAATAATAACTTTCATTATTTGTCTCTATATTATTAAAATATTATTTCTTTACAAAATTCCAACACAATTCCCAATTAAAAGTAAAAATAAGAGAGATATATGATAGATAAATTCCAGCAACCAAATTTACTCAAAGTTGTATACTTGGCTGAACTAAATTCCAGCAACTAAATTACATCAAAATTTATTTTAGTTCCCAATTTGCTCAAAATTCCAGCAACATTCCATCAAAGTTTCTTTTAGTTCCCAATTTTCTCACCAACCAAATAACACGCAGGAGAAAATTCAAACAAAAAACTCATACAACGGGAATGCACAATAAAATTCAGAAATAAAATGCACATTAAAATCAGAAATAAAATGCAATGAATGAGTAAATGGCTTATCACTTTTTAATCTCACAATGTGCACACTAACGTTAAAAATTCTGCCAATTGTATTACATGGATAGTCAATAAGATAAATCAAATCCCACTTGTGGTAGCAAGTGCAAACATGAACGTAAGATAGCACTCACTATCTGATGAATATTTATTTCTAGTGCAACTAATTAATAGTTATTGGGACCACTAATTTTCTTTTCCTGGTTTATTCAAGCCAAATTACATCTAAGGGGGGATTTTAAACAAAGCAATAGAAGTCTTTTGAAGAAAATAATATATTTTGCAGTGATTAATCATGCTTTTTCTACTAACTAGAAGAGAGGTTGGTGGGCGAATGTGGTTAGAGCCCTCCTTGGATTTAAATAATTAGGCAAGTTACCTTCTTCAAAATATAATAATTCATCTTTTTTTTTTTAATGCTTAATGGATTGAACTTATTTAATTATATAGAAAATCATGTTCTTTCTTGTCCCTGTGCAATATAATTGACTGACAAAGTATCACAAGACTAAATATATAAAATTCAGCCAATCACATCTAAGATTATAGTTTGTGAATGCCATGCGTGTTAATCTGGCTATGATTAATATGGGGCAAATAATGGTGTGTTTCTTAAGTTATTTGTATTCAGAAAATCTGAGGCGATGAAAAACTGAATTATTGATCAGAACTATTTTTCTTAGGTGCTCAAACTGCCAAGAAATTGGTTATGCTGCAAGGCAACGTCCAGGTGGTTATGATTAATTTGACATATGATGTTACGACAATAAGAGCAACTAATTAAGACAATACTGATCAGGGAATTCTACTTGCTGAAAATATTCCAAGTGTGGTTCAATCTCCATTAAAACGATGATTTGTATTAGGAACTGTCAAAATACCCTTTGACAGGTTGTAAAGACTTTTACACACAGAGCTTCAATTGGGTCCTAAGAAAATACATAACTAGAAAACAACCACAACAATTTAAAAATCTCATTTACATTTCAACTAAAAGCCCAACCTCAATAATCAGAACGCAACTATTTGGCTTAGTTTACAGCACTCAATCCAGATGATTCTCTATATTCTTAGCCACACAAAGAGTTTCACAGAAACAAAATAATATTTGGGGACATCCCATTAAACCAAAACAGGGTCAATAACAGAGTCAATAAAAAATCAAAAAATCAAAAAATCAAAAAATCAAAAAAAAAAAACAGGGTCAATAAAATCTCAACCCCAGCAGCTTAAATAAAAAAAATCTCATGTAAGTAGCTGTAAACATCAGTAGGAGGTCCAACCATAAGCAACCTTTATGTCATTTCTTTAATTAAAACCTGAGACTATTATTAATGAACAATTAAAAAGAGTTCTTTTTCTTCTACTTCTTTGGATTATAAAACAGAAAAAGAAAAAAAAAATCACTATTTCTGAGTTAAACAGAGGGATTGCCAGTGGGACATCAGACATGTCTCTCCAGTCTCCACCGGTCTAACCGCAACAAGAAATCAAAGAACCCACCCCAAAAAATAAGCAAAATTACGTTAATTTTTCTACCCCGATTCAAGTTTCCAACTTCCAATACCATGGGAACATGAATATGCGTGTGTGTGAGAGAGAGAGAGGTTACCAGGAAATAAGGCAAGGTGAAGATATTCCTTATCAGAGAGAGATGTTTTACAGTGCGAGGGAACTCACCGATTATAAAGCACTGCCTAGTCCACACTCGCCGGAGACGTGTTGAGTATCGTAGGAGCTGGGTGGCTGAGTCGCCGGAGACGTGAAGAGTATCAGAGGGAGAGCGAGAGAGCTGGCGTGAATATTAGGGACAAATTGAGGGAGAGCGGCGTGAATTAGCCCCATATATCTTAGGAAAAAAAAAAAAAAAAAAAAAAAACGTAGCGCCGATAGATCCCGCTAAAATTTTCGCCAAACGGGGTCGTTTTAATATCAGCGTCGACTTCTTCACGTGTCGACGCTAATAGCGTAGCCTATAAGCGTCGACTAATAGTATTTTTTTTTTTTAATATTTTATTTATTTTGGCCTATTAAAAAAATCATATAAGCAAACCTATCAAACAAACAATAATTTTTTTTATAGTATTAGTCAGGGACGGAACTAGAAATTTTTATCGAGGGGGCCGAAATGTAAATAAAAAATATAAATATTTATTCGGTTGTAGATGAGCATGGAAAAGCAATTGGCTTAGTGGATAAGGTGCAACAGTTTCACTTCATTGGCATCGGTTTGATTTCGATAACTGCATAATTGCAGCTACATTTTACTAAACAAAAGATTCTCCAAAACCAAATAAAATGCAAGATTTGGGATTCGACCGTCTTCCCCATAGTTTAAGGGAAGTCACTTTTGAATCGAGAGGGGCATAGCCACTAAACCATTAAAACATATTTTTAATATTACAATTTAACAATAATATATTTACATTCTCCAGCACATGCTGGAACACCGAATCTCAATCTTATCTTCTCTCTAATATATTTTATAATAGGTTCTTTGTAAAGCAAGTACTGTGGGCCTGTGGCACACTTACAAGGCCCCACACTTTGTAGTGGTTTTTTTATTTTTTTTAATTGTAAAAACATATGAGTCATTGGATATATATATAGAGAACACTTCAATGTTTTTGGATGTTTATCCACAACAGTTTTCTTCACGCTTTCAATTATTTTATGGGGACATGAGAGCCTCAATATAAACTAAAAAAATTTGGACAGGGGCCAAAGCTTTATATTTGATTGAAAAAAAAAAAAATTAAGCAAAATTTTAAAAAAAAAATTTCAAAACCAGGGGGGGCCATGGCCCCCCTCGGTCCTAAGCTAGGTCCGTCACTGGGTTATTTAGTTAATTTTTTTCTATTTTCTATTTTTATTGCATATATATATACACATTAATTATATATAGGAAAAATCATATTTTGCCTTTAAGTTTTCATCTTATTTAAATTTAATCTTTCAATTTTCAATTTAAAAAATACGATCCTTAGGTTTTATCTAAGTTTAAAATAGGTCTTTCTATTACTTTGTCTCAAAGTTAACGGTTTACCATATGCTACATATGTCTTATTCAACATGTCAACGCTTATGTAAACACTCCGTTGCAATGTCACGTCAACATATGTAAGTCATTCATAAATTTTTTATAAAAAAAAATCCATGATAACAAAAAACTTTTGGCTTAAAACTTCAGAAATAAGATACTTCTTTTTCATCTTCTGTGTTGTCTATTCTTCTTCATCTCTATACGGCATACTTTTGAAGTGGTAAAGTAAATCAAAGTGGGATGATGTATTAAACGAGACTTATGTGACATATGACAAACTTTAATTTTGACGGTAAAATGATAGAATGACCTATTTTAAATTTGGGTAAAATTAAGGATCGTATTTTTCAAATTGAAAACCCAATGACTAAATCCAAATCAGATATAAACCTAAAAGTTAAATATGATTTTTACCTTATATATATGTGCTTAATATTCTTAATCCTTGTGATTCTTTGAGTGGAATGAGTGTGCTTTCATCTGTACTTAAAAAAGGGTCCATTAACAAGGTTTAACTGCTGTACTTTGAATTGCTTTGTATAAACTAGCTGCAGTGTTTGAATTCAGACATAGATGTACAGATTAGGCTCATCAGTCACGATCATACGTTTGTAACAAACACTTGAATTGTATAGTTTACAAATATCAGTGATCTCTGTTTTGGATTGTATAGATCTGCAATGCAGTGGCTGTCGCTGGACTTTTGAATGTAGGATGGACTTTGGTGAGTGGATAGAAGAAAGCAGAAATAGATATTATAAGTGGGATGCAATTGCTCACAGCACTACTAAGGTTGGTTTTTTCACATAACAAAGAAAACTTTTTTTATTAATTTTCCAAACCTCATTTGTTACTTTGCATGTTAGAAGGATCTGGTGGATTTATGACGAAAAAAGGGATATGGTGAACTTTGGATCTTACTAAAAAATTTAGACAAATAATTCTTAATGCAACTATGTGAATAAATTTCTTCTAACCGTTAAGAGTCATATGTCATAAATTAAGACATTAAAAGATCTTATGAAAATTGTTTCTAATTTGGCTGGTAATGAAGTTGCTGTGCCGCTGTCTGAATCTTTTAGGGGTAATCTTAAAAAGCCTAACTAGTTGTCTTCTATTAAACTTCTCAGTTTTCCTAATGGGTAGGTTTTCCCTTGGGGATGGACAGCAGTCCTCGCCTCTCTTGACAATTCTGAAACATTAGAACATTAAGGTTATGTTTGGTACACGGAATGACTATTTATTATAATAGCCTTTATTAAAAATGGATTGAGAAGAATGAATTAGGCTTATAATAGACATTCTCATGACCATGAAAGAATGACTATTTCTTCAATTTATGAGGGAATAGTCATTTATCTTAAATTTGAGAGGAATAGATATTCCCTTAATTGAACAAATATTCATTTCCTCATAGCTATCAGAATGACTATTGCAAAGCTAATCCATTCTACTCATTTCATTCTTAATAAATGCTATAATTTGGAATAGTCATTCTGCGCATGTACCAAACATGTTCTAAAACTTCTCAGTTTTAAGGAAAAACTCAAAGCTGTATTTCACTCTGCTGGTGGAATTCCTCTTTTACTTTAATTAATTATATGCATTTTATGAACTATTAGGTTATGTTTGGTACGCTGAATGATTATTCCTTAAAATATATAGCCCTTATGAAAAATGAAAAAAATGAAATAAAATAACATTAGTGTTAAAGTATACATATACTTTACCACATAGTCATGTGAGAATATGCTTTAAAAAAGCGACACAAAATGACCTTTTTTTTTTTTTTTGTAGTGATTTCATCATCTATGAGATTAGATAGCGCGTGCATGCAGTCATATGGACATTTTAATTAATCTCGGTTCTGACCTTCAATTACAATACTGTTTACATGCACAAATTATTGAAGCATATATCAAATCCTTGAACCAAACTGAGATTATTGTTTTATGTTTGTATCATAGTTTAACACTAAGGCTGTGTTTAATACGCAAAATAATTATTCCTTCAATTGAAGAAATAATTATCCTTTTAAATTGAATATTTCTTCAATTAAAATATTAGAATGACTATTTCAAGACTAATTTATTATACTTTTTTTCACTCTTAACAAAGGCTATTCATTGAAATAGTTATTTTGCATACCAAGCGTATCATAAGTACTTTTATGAGCTTGGGACTGGCAATGTAACCCAGCGATTTTCCTCCACAACTCCCCCCAAAGTAGGGCCGGACGCTCCATACACATTTGGCATTATAGGTCAGTACCAATAATTTGCATTTGAAGGATTACAATGCCTTCCTCTAGTAGCTTTTAGAGACCTGCTGACATAGAACTAAGTATTGATTTAGTATTTGATAGTAATCAAATAATTCAGTTTCCAAATGCAGGTTATGTTTTGCATTTCCTCTAGTATCTAGCTTCTACATCTGTTGATGCAGATCTAAAGTAGTAATTTAGTATTTAAAAGTATAGAATATATTTTGACATCTTGATTAATCCCCACACTACTTAAAAGTAATAAACAAATATCATATTTTGATATTATGTGGTGATCCTAATTAATGGTCTCCTGGATCTTGGACAGTAGAAGGAGGAGACACTTTTTTGGCCTATATATTTTGTTTCTAATGGTATAAATGGAAACATGCAGTGATGGCAGATTACACTAAATTGTTTAGATATTGAAGTGCTATATTTATTTTTGGAACCAAGCAATCTATATGATGCAGCATGCCTTCTGCAGGTGTATTTAAGAGAAACACAGGATTAAATATCATCACATTACTTATCAGTTTAGCTATGTGTCAATTGTAAATACAAAGTTGTACATTCTTTAGTTTGGCTATGGAGTGCACCATGAACCCAAGTTGTTTTCTTTTTTCTTTAAGTTTGTAATCCATTAGGGAGATAAGTTATAAACTCAAAGATGCTTTCTCCCCTGTTGAACTTGTTATACTGCTGTAAACATTTATGATTTTTTCGTGCTATATATAATTGATCCAATACTCTGTACAGTGAAATTTGTTCAGATTGAAACTTAGCATATCTAAAGAATATTGGTGTCTTTGATTCTTTTTTCTCACTTTGTATCTCTTCATCAAGGGTAAGCAAGCCCTATGAAATTATACGCATGTGATTATCTTTTGTGAATATAATTTATATCTCCATTCCTAATAGTTGTTGAATCCCACAAGGAAATAATTGATATCAAAAAATTAAAACAGTAATTGGCAAAAAATTAAAGAGAAGCATTTGGCGCCCTTTTTCCAACAAAAAATGATAATAATAATAATTATCATCATTGTCGTTGCTGATGTGTGTATCATCGGCGACAACAATTTTTTGTTTTTGCTAATGTTCATATCATTAGCGACGACACTTGGTCATCACTAATAATGAGACAATAGCGATAATAAACATCCCATTGGATGTATTTTTAGAGATTACTTTAAATATTATCAGTGACGACAATTATCGTAGCTGATAATAATCAATAGTGACAACTAATAACGTTGTCGCTAATAAATCTTTATTGATAGGTATTTGTGACTACCATAGCAACGATTTTTACGGTTGCTAATAGTCATTAGTGACCACTTTAAGGCCTTTAGCGACCACTTTGGGTCGTCACTAAAGATTGTTTTTGTTGTAGTTAATTTTATATATATAGAAAGACGTTGAACCATCTAAGACTGCGGTACCTAATTTAATTATCATTGATCACTTGCTAATATTTTACGCTTTTTTCTCATAAACAAGGTTAGAAAGAAAGTGATAATTACAAATGTTTTGTAAATTAAATGTCTTTGTCAAACATTTTGATAACCTTGTAGAAGAAACTTTTTGATAACTACTAATATTTTATATAGGCAAATGCTCATATTTGTTTTTACCATTTTTTATATAGTATTGGAACTTTGGTTAATGCACGTGAGTGTTCAGGTATTTGTTAATTGAATACTTGTATAATGTAAAAATGATAGTTATTCTCTATCAGATGACTACATATGCCAAAATTATTTGCAATTGACAATAATATAAATAAAATTTAATTTTTTCAAAAAATAAAAAATAATACAAAGTTATTCGCAACGACTTATAAGTTCTTGAAGATGACTTTTTATCTGCAACGACTATTGAAGTTATCACGGATGACTTGTTATCCATGACAATATGTTTTTATATTTTTTTGACGTTTTTAATGTTATTTAGCGACGACATAAAAGTCGTCGCAAAGAACCTTTATGACAAACCAACAACTATGACTTAGTAGCAATGAATTGTTATTGCTAAAAGTCATTTGTGATGACATTTAGACTTTTAACAACGGCTAAAGACCAAAATTCTTTTAGTGATTGTTTGCTTTCTTTTTCTTTTTTAAGAAAAAACTGACTTTAAGACCTTTATTTATGCTGTTAATATGTCATGAAGTGGATCATCTTTGAGATTACACGTACATGTGGTTCTCTTTTAAAATGAGATTACACAGAATCTTTGAGTAAATACTTCAATTTATAATGCGTTTGAGATTGTAATTCGTAGACAAAATGTACGATTTTAAATCAAATCACAAAAAATTGATCGTTTGAGATTGCGTTTTTAAAAAAATTGTGTTTTTAAAACGTATAATTTTAAAGGTTAAACTACGATTTTAAAGGTCAAACTACAATTTTTCCAAACGTCTAACTGCGTCTTTAAAAATTATGTTTTCAAATTGATACATTTTAAAATCGTTATTTAATTTTAAAATCGTATTTTTTGAAATCGTAAACCCAAACAGACCCTTACTCCCTCCAAAATAGTACTCCGGCTCACTTGTTGAATTCTATATTCTTCTTTTTTTTGGAGTTTAAAGATTAAGATTGGTAATTAATCTCATTTTTACTATAAACTTAAGTGCTTTGTTTTGTTGTTCTGTGTGATTGATCAAGCTTAGGAAGGTTAAGAATTGAAGACGATGCATCTATTTTGTCTTCTCGTCTTCCAAGTGAAATAATTCCTTTTTTTTTTTTTTTGAAATGGTACTCTATTAAAACTTTTATAACAAAGGAACTTGCTCAGCAAGTACAGATGCCTGAATAAAGTCAGGATAACAATGATGCCATACACAATTAATGGACTGACTAATGGCTGCCTTTGCTAACCGATGGGCCACGCCATTGACTGACCGTGGAACGTGAGACACTTGCCAAAACGGAAGACGATTGAGCATCGACTGAATGTCCCCTATCAACTGACCATAAGGGCTCCTCGAAGGTTCTGTTTGCTGCAATGCTTGAACTATAACTGATGCGTCCCCTTCCAAAATGATCCGTTGAAGGCCTAGCTCACAGCAAAGATCTGCTGCCTTCCAAGCTGCTAAGGCTTCGGCAGTTGCTGAGTCTGAGATGAAAGGCACCGTAG
Organism: Betula pendula; assembly: GCA_900184695.1. Lineage (NCBI taxonomy): Eukaryota > Viridiplantae > Streptophyta > Magnoliopsida > Fagales > Betulaceae > Betula > Betula pendula. The sequence continues at coordinate 9,470 of FXXK01000223.1, read as the reverse complement.
CACAAAGAGAAGCCAACACCGAACCCTCCGAATCCCGGAGGATTACTCCGACCCCCATGATACCTGTTGCTTTATGGAGAGCCGCGTCCCAATTGGCCTTGGAAACACTCACAGGGGGACGCTGCCATCGGAGCTGGACTTGGTATTATATGACATTTCCCCTTGTTTTGAATTAGACAACATTAACCTCACTTCAAGTGATATATATATATATACTAATCACCATGAATCAAGACACTAATATATCATCCTTGTCACTTTCAATTCTCTTTTTCTCCCTGGTAGCAGTGCTTAGTATCTTTTCTATAGGCTTTTTTGGTTTCTGTTTTAATGGTTTTGTGTTAGATTTAATTAATTTTAGATATAGTTTCTTCAAGCTCAGATCTACTTCTTTCGGTCGATCAACCATTGAGTCTCGCGTTCCATGGTGAAAATTTGGGCCACCCATGTCTTAGATTTAGTCTGTTCGGAGTAGATTTGTTCCTTAATTAGAGTTGTACGTATATGGGTTAACGGAAACTGAAGTTATAGATAGTTTTTCAATTGTAAGATTTTTCGTTTAAATGTATGTCTTTGTAATTTCATAGTGTTGTGCTATGTTTATAACTTAATGTTTTTAATGTAAGAGCTTTATGTTCTTGATTTTTATTATCAATGAAATATGAAAGATTCCCGTTTCAACCCGAAAAAAAAAAAGCAAAAAAAAGCAAAAAAA